>CM076570.1:1615286362-1615818131 GCA_034641835.2 Pinus albicaulis | reverse complement strand
AAATCGCCCGCGAAAGGAGTAAGGTTACTGTTTTCATTGTTGGCGCGCGAGTTTTTCCGCTCTGTTGTTGATTGCGTTGGGCGAGTTGCTGGTCGAGGTTCTGCTGGTCTGATTGCGTTGGGCGAGTTGCTGGTCGAGGTTCTGCTGGTATGTTCTGTTACGTCCGCCATCGTTAGCCAGTTTTTGAATGTTTTTTGCTTGCGAGGATTTCTATTGCAAACGCTGTTGTTCTTCTGTCTATCTCATGTCTGTACATCTGTTGGTGGCTTTTATATTTGCGGGTTCGGTTCTTGTTACAGGTTCTTGGGCGAGTTGTTGGTCGAGGTTCTGCTGGTTGAGGTTCCGCTGGTCTGATTGCCGCAACTGGTCGAGGTTCTGCTGGTCGTTGTTACGGGCGCCATTGTTAAAATCTGCCGGGTACGTTCTGTTACGTCCGCCATCGTTAAGATCTGCCGGGTACGTTCTGTTACGTCCGCCATCGTTAGCCAGTTTTTGGATGTTTTTTGCTTGCGAGGATTTTTATTGCAAACGCTGTTGTTGCTAGCCAGTTCGTCTGTCCATAGTAAAGTTCGTAATGAAAATATTCAATTTGGATAAAATTCGAAAGTATATATCGTGAATATTTAAATATATATTTTTTTTCTTCTCATAAAAATGTCTTTGTCGTTTATTTTGAAATTCAAATAATTTTTAATGATTTTATTCAATATAAATAATTTTAAAACTACATTTTACTTACCAAAATCACAACAGTACTTGTCTCCAAAAACTCTCTTTACTTGTATTCTTTTTTTCTTGATTATCTAAACTTTTCTTTCCTCTTATCTCAGCTTTTTAAATCTTTTAAGACAACACTAAAATAAAAAACCAGAAATATTCTCCAGTCACAATTAATTTCCATTTCTTATCTGGCAGCTTTCTCAACTTTCTTTGTTATTTCAGCTTTTTAAAGCTTTGACGAGAGCACTAAAATAAAAAACCAAAATTTTTAATTTCCATTTACCTGCAATCCAATTTACCTGCAATCCATTTACCCGAATTTCCGTATTTTTTCCACTGATACGGACGAATTTGGTAGCTATGCTTCTGTCTATCTCATGTCTGTACATCTGTCTTTCCTTTTCTGGAAGTTGGTGGCTTTTATATTTTCGGGTTCGGTTCTTGTTACAGGTTTCCTCTGGATCATTGTTCTTTGTTGTGGTATTATGTCGCTGTTCTGTATAGTTTTTTATGGTGCCAGCTTTATGATCTAATTTGTGATTCATAATCATCATCATTTGACTTACGTCGGTTACTCTTCGCTGGAGTTTAGTGATCATGCACTGTATCGCTATGTATCATGTACTGTTTTGACATTTTAATACAAAACAACTGTTTTTTTTCATTCCTGTATTCTGCTTTTGACTTTACAGATTTCCTCATATCCCATATGAGGGTCATACTGTATATTTCTGCTGATTCTGTATCTGTTTGATATGGGGTTTTTTACCACAATTGGCCAGGGCTGAGTCTTCCTTTTATCCTGTTTGGATAAACATGGGCTCTCCCTCTGTGGGTGGACATATGTAATCGGTATATAGACTGTTTTCCCCTTTTAATATACTGAAAACAGTGTTTTTTTTCTCTTGAAAAAAAATCTTGTAATATTATGTTTTTATTCACATTTATTGTTTCTACATTGCTATTGAATTAACCTTTTAATACTCTTCTTAATTGTGGACATGTGTTGGTATATTATGGTTTTAGGAGGAAGTTTTCCTGGCCAGTTATGCCATCAAATTGAAAACACATCTTGGTATATTATGCCATCAAACTGAAAACACATCATTTTTCTCCTTCAAAGAAAAAAAAACACATGTCTTGGTATATTATGCCATCAAAATGAAAACACATCATTTTCTCCTTCAAAGAAAAAAAATTAAATTTCAATAGGCTTTAGGAAATTTAATTTCAAGTCATTTAATTTCACTAGATTAGAATTTCTTTCAAATTCAAGAGCTTAGAATTGCTTTCAAGTTCAATAGATCAAATTCATTTCCAAGTCCAATAGAATAGGATTTACCTTTATGTTTGATAGAATCAAATTTCAAAAAGCTTTCATAGTATAGAATTAGAATAATTTGTTTCAAGTTCTGAATTCGATGCTTTGATATATGTAGTCTTTGATAAATAACGTGTTTGTGCTCATTTAGATATTTTCATTAATTGGTTTTCTTTGAGTATTGCAATCATTTCCATATAGGTAGATTTCCATTTTTGATTGAGAGTTAATTGCTTAGCATATATTGTGCAAGTGTACTTCAGAAGTATAAGAACCTGGATTGACATTTAATGCAAGTAATTTATCTCACAATTAATTTACCCATTAGGATGCTTTGACCTAGTAACTTGAGAGATGAAAAATATCCTATCACATTAATGTGAGGATCCATTTTCACAATGAACATTAGGAAAAGACAATATTCATTGCAGTTGGTAATATAGTCAACTAGTAGACTATTCAATTATTAACAAAGTTGATGAAAGAATGCAAAGAATTTAAGATTGCATTTCAATTTTGAAAATTTTCTACAATAATTTTTGTAGGATAATTTGTTAATGCAAGTTTCCATAGTTATTTATAATTTTTATTTTAGAAAGAAACTTCAACCAAAAATACCCAAGGTTAGTCCCCCGTGTGCCCTTTGAGACACATTAGGTCATCCCACCAATTCATGCCCCATGCTTCATGAGTTGAAGGGTATCCTTCATACCCCTTAAGCACCCCCATTTCTCCCCACTCCATCATGTGATGTTGCCACCTCATCACGTAATAAGGGTTCAAGAACCAACGACCTCTTGTCTATTTATGTGAAACACAAACATTATACACAACATTGTCTCAATCTCCGACGATATCAAGATGTGTTGGTCACCATACATCATGCATCAATAGTAGCACCACCACTTACACCAACCTCATATGTTGATGATTCCTCTTCCACCATTTATTATGTCACGAACTCGGTTAATTAGTATATGGCATGCCCTTGAGTGCTCTATGTTAAAGACACTCATCTCATCTATATGTGTCCTTTACTCATCAAATACCATCATCACTGCATGCATCAAGTGACATATCCCCCTCATCAAGATCCCAATCCACCTAATTTTGGATGCTCCTCATACACTAAGTACCTTGACCATATCAATGGAATGCCCAACTCCTAGCATGGTTCCCACCACACCAACACAACTATTGGAGATTTAAACGACCTCACCACTTAGAAAATGATAAGAAATTATTTCACCCCCTTGTACTAACAATACATAGAAAGAATAACATAATTAATAGAAGAGATAAAAATATGAATTAGAGAAAGGCATGGATCACATATTAAAGGAAATGTAAGCCAACCTAGGAAGAAACCAACTCTTCGCTCCCACTTCAGATAATTTTTAAGAGTAAACAATGAAAACAACAAATTGATCTATGTACCAGATGTACAACATTCAACCATACCTATATAAAGAGTGTACAATGAAATTAATGTTGGTTTACTTCAACACTTGGAAAATATCTTGTTTCTATCCCATTTGTGGAAGTTATGCAAATATGAAATAAAGATATGAGGTTAATAAGTTCTTAAAATTTGATGAAGTAGATGACCCTACTTTTGAGGATTATCCTATAGAGTTATAAAAGATGAATCAAGGGAATAAAAATGTAATTCATAAACATTTTCATATATTCCTACTAATAAATAAAATATTATTACACAACTATATGCTAGATTTAGGAGAAACAATTGATGTAATTCCTTTGAAAGTGATGAAATAATTAGGCCTTACAACAACTAGGGCATATAGAAATGTATGTGCTATGGATCCTATGAAAATGGGGATGGGTAGAGTAATAAATACACATGTTTTGAAATTTTTTGAGGAGTAACTCAAAGCATGCATATATACAAAATGAAGTGGCTACTTTCTTCATATCCCATGAGGGACTATTGTTCTTCCTAAATACTATTCATATCATGTACCTCTGAATTATTTCTAGTGAAATTAAATGACTTGAAATTAAATTTCCTAAAGCCTATTTAAATTTCTCCTTCAAAATAAGGATGCACTCCCATTTGATTCTCACAGATAGGTTGTAATCATGAGGCTCTCGCTCAAGAGTGGACCTTCACAAAATCTTGTGACATCTTGTCACAAACAAAACCATCAAGCTGAAAACACATCATTTTCTCCTTCAAAGAAAAAAAAATTCACATCATGTGAATATGTCCATGTACTCTTACATATTGGTGTACAAAACCATCAACCAAACAAGTTGACAAAACATGCCTCTTCAAACAACTGACTCTGAAGACAAATAATAGAGCTCATGTACTTTCAACATCTTGCTTCATGCAACATGCCCTGGATACTTTGAATTTGCAAAGAAATTAATGAAACATCAAAATACATGCTAGGCCTTAATTGGATAAGAAATCTAACCATTTGTCAGCAAACCATTTCAATGGCGCTTCTTTTTCTTTCAACTATGTTGAATTTAGTTTTAATTTATATTTTTAATTTTGGAGAAAATAACTATTTATTTCATGTGTAATTAGATTATTGACTTCATGTGGTAGGGTTGTGGATTCAGGCATTGAAACAACACCATTATATTTCAAATTTAAAAATGATGGTTTGAGTCCTAGGTAGCTTAGAATCCTACTTGTTTTCAAAATAAGGATGCACTCCCATTTGATTCTCACGGATAGGTTGTAATCATGAGGCTCTCGCTAAGGAGTGGACCTTCGCAAAATCTTGTGACGTCTTGTCACAAACAAAACCATCAAACTGAAAACACATCATTTTTCTCCTTCAAAGAAAAAAAAATTCACATCATGTGAATATGTCCATGTACTCTTACATATTGGTGTACAAAACCATCAGCCAAACACAAGTTTACAAAACATGCCTCTTCAAACAACTGACTCTTAGCTCAAATAATAGAGCTCATGTACTTCCAACATCTTGCTTCATGCAACATGCACCATACTTTGAATTTGCAAAGAAATTCATGAAACATCAAAATACATGCTACGCCTTAATTGGATAAGAAATCTAACCATTTGTCAGCAAACCATTTCAATGGCGGTTCTTTTTCTTTCAACTATGTTGAATTGAGTTTTTAGTTATATTTTTAATTTTGGAGAAAATAACTATTTATTTCATGTGTAATTAGATCAGTGATTTCATGTGTTAGGGTTGTGGATTCAGGCATTGAAACAACACCATTATATTTCAAATTTTAAAATGATGGTTTGAGTCCTAGGTAGCGTAGAATCCTACTTGTTTTCAAAATGAGGATGCACTCCCATTTGATTCTCACGGATAGGTTTTAATCATGAGGCTCTCGCTCAAGAGTGGACCTTCGCAAAATCTTGTGACGTATTGTCACAAACAAAACCATCAAATTGAAAACACATCATTTTTCTCCTTCAAAGAAAAAAAAAATTCACATCATGTGAATATGTCCATGTACTCTTACATATTGGTGTACAAAACCATCAACCAAACACAAGTTGACAAAACATGCCTTTTCAAAAAACTGACTCTTAAGTCAAATAATAGAGCTCATGTACAAATTTCCATATTTGTTGCATTTATGTGTGTCTAACATAACTCTACTTTCAACATCTTGCTTCATGCAACATGCACCATACTTTGAATTTGCAAAGACCCAGGAATTCTCCACCCCCCATTAAAATGACCCTACAAGTTGATTCTTTTAGTTTTTCACTCTATAAGCATCGACGTACGATTATGCATGATGGAGAATCTCTAGCGCTTTCCCTTGTTAATATATTTAACAAGGGAAAGCGCTAGATATTCTCCATCATGCATAATCGTACGTTGGATTTGGTGATAATTGTCTCCATATTTTGGCTTTTTGACCCCGAAAAACATAATTATTTTAGAAGGGAGGGAAGGAGGGATGATCACATTGACTTGCTTGATGACATGTCTATGAAGATTAACTACCTCAAGAACTATTTTTTGCGTAGGGAAAGAGACACATTCCCATGTCTGAGCATGAAAACGTTCTTTGATATTGTTAATGCCTCTAGTGTTTACTTCTACAAGTTCTATAGGCGGAGTCTGTAAAGGGCCAGGTAGCCTCTGGATCTCATCTTTTATGAAAGGTGACATATCTAGTAAATGCCCCTGCAGTCAATCTCTGGAATGGATCTAAATAGAAGTTCTTCATTTTAATATCCGTAAAACACAACAACTTTAAAGTAAACTATGTACATGTTCCATTCATCATGAACACAGACCTCACAAGCCTCCTTGGCTTTGGAGCATTTTCCATGTTTTCCATGTAACCAAGACCCAAATAATTAGGCCCTTCTTGAAGAACATTTGGATCAACTATGCCTTGTACATTCTTGCCTTTAAAACCCTTTACTTTCATAGGACATTTTCATCAAAAATTTGGACCTTATTCCTCTAATGTCTCTCAAAAGAACTTACACATTCATTTTAAGAGGAAATTGAAGGTACTCTAATGTCTCTAATGTCTCTCAAAAGCACGTACACATTCATTTTCATAGGAAATTGAAGGTAGAAACCAATAGCTAATTCTTCCAACTAACCTTGACTAAAATGAGCTAAATTGTACTTTGATACGAACTTGATTTAAATTGTCCACCCCACATTAGGCACCAATGATTATAACCTTTAATGGGCTATCACTGGTTTGTAATCATCATCTCAAAATGACCTAGTAGATGAAAAATTACTATGTTTGTAATCATCGTTTCACACCATCTACATATGACCCTTCTACACATTATATGATTGAATTTATGGTAGGTCATCCCTTCTATCTAGACCATGATTGATTGTGACATTAGGTGAATAAAGGAAATTTGATAAGGAAAGAACACTAAGTTTATTCTCCTCCACCTACTCCATATTTAGTGATTGCCTATTTTTTCTCTTCCAACATTTTATTTTGGAAATTCATTTTGGTAGTTAATTCTACTAATAGTCACAACACACCTGGAAGTCAAAGAAATTGTTATATACACTACTAAACTCAATTAACATTGTTTGTTATTGGACTTTACAATAACAAAGAACGTAGAGTTCATTAATGTAGTAGTGTATATAATAATTATATGTATAGTGGTGTGGCTATCGATAATATTAGCTGCTAATGAATTTCGAGAATAGAAAGTTGGAAGTGGAAAATTGAGAAATCACTAGCTATGGGGCGGATGGAGGAGGACAAACTAGAAACTATCTTCTACTTATAAATTGTATTTTATTCACATGTTGTCACAATCATTCATGGGATAGGTAGAGAGGATGACATTCCAAAAATTCATGCATATAATATGTAGAAGGGGTCATGTATGAGATGGTGTGAAGTGATGATGATTGACATGGTAAATTTTCATCTGCCAAGTCATTTTTAGATGATGATGACAAACCAATATTAGCCATTTTAAGGTTATATAATCATTAAAAAGAAATATGGGGAAGGAAATTCAAATGTCTCATCATGGAAATTATAAAAATTGTAAGGATGGGGTTATAAGCGTTATGGAAATTCCAAGTGCCAAATTCTAAGGAACAAGCCATATATTTGCTTCTCAAAAACTTTATTCAAGATATACTCTTAAAAAACCAAGTACAAATTTTAGTAATCCTAGAATCATGCTTTACATAAGGTAAAATTGGGGAACTCATGACTTGTACTATAGATAAAAAAAAACATTTACACTTACCAAAAAATATATGATAAAAATTGACAAACTACATTTAAGCTTAAGCTTAAGGGGATATAATCATTCTTGCCTTCCATATAGATAATGAAAATGATTGTTCTAAGTCTCATGTTGCTTCTCATGTTATTTTATAAACCTTGGTTGGAAAGGAAAATAGGAGGGCTGAAATGTAAGAAATATAGAACATATTGGATTTAACATCCCCAAATTGGATTTTACTCTGAGGTATTGATTTTTTGAAATCTATTTTGTGAATGTTGACCAATAGATATACATCATGGAGGATGAAAGACGAAGATCAAACGAATCCCATATGGAGTCTCGGGGATCGGAGGATGTTCAGGGTATTTAAATATAATCTTAAATCTACATACATGTGTGTACATATGGAATTGATTTTTTACTAACTTTGTGAGTGAAATTAGTTGTTAACAAGTTTCATATTTTAATTTTTAGGAGGCAAGAGGAGAAGGCTTTCTACTCCATCCATGGAGCGCGGCCAAGGTTCAACCGGTCGAGGTATGCCTGGTAGCAGGTTGGGGGAAGGGGGTGATATTTATTCCCCCGAAGGCCAGCAATCAACGGCTGCTGGTTCTCAACAGGGGCACTGTGGGTCTGGTTCTCAGCAGCGTCATTCTGGGGTTGGTTCTCAGCAGGGTCATATTGGAGATGATGTTAACCAACAACATCAAGGTTGCCATCAATTTCAATATTTTTTCATTAAATTTGTACAACTTTTTTTACACGTGTTTTTTCTAATATACGAAATTTTATATATATTGATGCAGAGGCTGAAAATGTTCGAGCCAGTGATCAAAAAAGACGCAGGGCAACGCGCTACATTGAAGAAGAAGACTGTCAACCCAACACAACTTATCCGGCTGAGATTACTGATATACCATGGGAAACGAACATGGAGGAATGCACCTTACAAAGGTGTCAAAGCCTTCATGCAAAATTGCAAAGAGATCTTGAGTCTTTGTCTCTACCTGCTGAGAGTAGACAAAGCCTAGAAATAGTTACACATTCATTGAGTGAAATGGTAAAAGTGTACAAAGATTTGGGGCCAACCACTGATTTGTTTGTAGAAGTGATGAGAAAGAGAAGAGAAACAGTGATAGGTCCCGATAAATGGCAGGACATAAAAAAAAGAGTTTCAAGAGATGATGCTAAGTCAATGTTTAATTATAAGGAAGGGCTAAAAAAAAAAATGTTGAAGGTGCAGTATTTCAAGCACCCAGACAAAGCAAAATATTTGTATAGTCGACATCTTGTGGCCTTTGGAAGGCTTCCATGGAACGATGAGGTTCCTCTTTATTTTGCACAAATGTTTTATGCAAAAAAAATTTTGGATATGAAACCAGACTACAATGACCTTCCTTCAGAATTTTTTGGCCCGGGGAGAGGTCGATTATGTCAACGTAAGGGCGCTAAGCGAGATGTGGATTTGCCTCGCCCTGAGCCGCCATTGGTGAGTCGACCGTCTCGAGTCGAAACCTTGCGATCAGAGATGGATGCGACTTCTCAAATAAGTCGTGAAGCAAGAGATGTTATGATCGAAAATGTTCATAGCGGATTGAGTGGAGTCAATCTTGGCTTAAATCGACAAAGAGCACGTGAAAATGCACGTGCAAATTTTGTTTATCATACAGATGAGGAGATTTACAACATGAATGTTGAAGATCTCCGAACATACGCAATAAATTGTCGCAATGGTCTGCAAGACCTAATTTTTCGTGAGGAAGAGGGCACAGGAACGGTATGTGTTAGTGACCTTAGGATTTGAAATTATATTTACATATACATGTGTACAATTTGTAATAAATACATGTGTATGTACACATGTATACATTTATTTGTATGTGTACATTAATCTAACAAAAATGTATGATTATATGTTAAAACACCATTTGCAGTTCTCAAGCATGATGCGTGATGAAAATGTTAATATTACGTTCGGGACCTCTGGCTCAAACGATGCAGCTGGGTCTGACCATCATGATATGTTGGCACATGTATGTTAGTGTTTTTTAAGTGACTCTAAAATAAATAATTGTTGCCACACATGTACATGTATGTATATATATATAATTCGATAAAATGTTTTAACAGGTACCGATTCCGTCTGATGTTTTTGGGATGCCGGTACCTTCTTCTTCTTTAGGAGATATACCTTCTACTTCATTGGGAGATGTACAAGTATGGACAATTTTTCACAAGTTCAAAATTTATGTTACCTCAAAAAGTTCCATTAAAAATTGAGATATATAGACAGAGATTTATATTTTGAGTTATTTAAAATTTTTTGAATTTAGGTTCGTATAGAAGATTTTTTTAATCCGAGGACTTTAGCGACGGAGATAGGAACATCCACAGCATTTGAAGAAGTTGTCTTTAGTTCTTTTTTTTAATATTATTTTTCAAATAAGTTTATATATGTACACGTGCATTTTCATTTGAAAGTTTTTAATTTATATAAATTATTTATGTATATATATATATATTTATATTTAACTGTACATGTATATTGTACAGGTTACCACTGGAGATGTTTCTATGGCAGATTCTGTTCATCAAATGGAGAGGCAACTTTACGAGGTATTGCGTGATTTTTTTGTTATATTTTGTTTTTTACATGAAGTTCTAGATATATATATTCTCATTCATTTTTAAAACTTCAAATTTTAATGTTCAAGTACATGTGCATTGTGTATGTAGGTTTCCCCTTTACAAGATAGGGAGCTAACCGAGACCCAGAGGCCAGATCCTCCATTTGATGGAGAAGATATATAGTAGATTTGATATGATTTCAAAATTTAGATGGTTTTAAAATTTGTTAAACTTGATACAGTTTGATACTTGAGTGAGATTTACAATTTTTGGACATATTTTATTACAATATGTTTTTTGGACATATTTTTGGACATATGTTAAATGTTTTTGTCGGATAGTTGAATTATAATTGGCATGGCATGTGATATTTAATGTTAAATGTTTTTGTTAGATAGTTGAATTATAATTGGCATGGCATTTGAAGTTTTTAAAACTACATGAATGATGGAATGTGAACCTACATTTTCACATGTGGTAAATTGAAATGTTACTTGTAACAAGACAATCCCCATTGATTTCATTACAGTATATGTTGATTTTTGATTTGATATAATTGCATACATATGATGGTACATTACTTGTAAAGTCATTGGATTAATAGTGTTCATTGATTTCAGTGTTCTTTGGATGGTTAAATAGTACTTTTGGCATGTGATATTTTTGTTGGATAGTTGAATTATAATTGGCATGGCATGTGATATTTAATGTTGAATGTTTTTTGTTGGATCTAGTTGAATTATAATTGGCATGCCATCTGAAGTTTTTAAAACTACATGAATGATAGAATGTGAACCTACATTTGCACATGTGGTAAATTGAAATGTTCCTTGTAACAAGACAATTCCCATTGATTTCATTACAGTATATGTTGATTTCTGATTTGATATATAATTTCATGTATGATGGTACATTACTTGTAAAGTCATTGGATTAATAGTGTTCATTGATTTCAGTGTTTTTTGGATGGTTTTAGTACTCTTGGCATGTGAATGTGAAGTAATGTTGTCATCTGAATTACATTTGACATGTGATATTTAATGTTAAATATTTTTGTTGGATAGTTGAATTATAATTGGCATGGCATGTGATATTTAATGTTAAATGTTTTTGTTGGATAGTTGAATTATAATTGGCATGGTATCTGAAGTTTTTAAAACTACATGAATGATAGAATGTGAACCTACCTTTGCACATGTGGTAAATTGAAATGTTACTTGTAACAAGACAATCCCCATTGATTTCATTACAGTATATGTTGATTTCTGATTTGGTATAATTGCATGTATGATGGTACATTACTTGTAAAGTCATTGGATTAATAGTGTTCATTGATTTCAGTGTAAGCGCAAAAAATTATTGACAATGTAGAATGATTTTTGTGTTATAATAACTAAACCTAATAATATTGGAGAGCAAGAGAGACTTGGGGTATGGTGTTTACTACAAGAGTTTGAGCTAAATATTTAAATGGTTTATCTATCTTTCATAAAATAGTTTAAGATTGATCACAAGAATTAAGAGAATGTCTCTGTCCATCATTGGTATGGTCCATAATAGAATGATCATCCATGTCAATGACTCTTAAGTCTATCTTTCCAAACCATGACCCTACTCTCACATGTGTGCCTTTCATGACACCAGTCATTGCTTTCATCCTCGAATTGACTGCCTTGAAAGCACTCAACTCTTTCTCGATGCTAGCCTTCCTCTTTCTAAGAGATGAAGCTGCCTTTCGACTTAGGAAGCTATGGGTAGCTCTCGTGTCTATCAAAGCAGAGAACTTTTTCCCATGTATGGTTGTAGACACGAATCTCAAGTCCAAGGAACTTTCATCATCATTCCTTCTCCTTGTCTTGCGCCTTACTTCTGCAATCTTCTTCAACATTTCCTCTTCCAATATGTCTTTCGAACTAGCCCTTGGCTTAACAGTCCTTTTCACATATCTCTTCTCATGAATCTCCATAGAACAATCCGATCTTGGGTCTGATTGAATTGGATCAAGCTCTTTCCTTTTCAAATTCTGTCTAATTGCTCCAATAAAGCATATATTGACTCCTCCCAAACGAGAAGTGCACCAAGTGTCTTAGTGTGATTCGTCTTCTTCAACATTTCCTCTTCCAATATGTTTTTTGAACTAGCCCTTGGCTTAACAGTGCTTTTCACATATCTCTTTTCATGAAGCTCCATATAACAATTTGATCCTGGGCTTGCTTGAGTTGGTTCAAGCTCTTTCTTTTTCGAATTCTGTCTAATTGCTCCAATACGACATATATTGACTCCTTCCAAACGAAGTGCACCAATCCTCTTAGTGTGGTCGTCTTCTTTTCCAAGTGTGCCAACACATGCATTTTCTTTCTTCAAACCAATAGGTTTGGGATCAAGAAAGTCCCTCTTGATCTTATCTTCCATGTTCTTGACTTTACCCTGCAACGTGGTGCTTATTTCCTTCAAGTGAGCCCTTTCCATAAAGAGTTCCTGAAGTCTTTGTTCACCTTGTCGTATCTCCATGTCAAGCTTTTCAATTTCAGAAGTTTGTCTAGAAAGTCCATCCTTGGAATTTCTTGCGTGAAAAACCAAGTAGGTTGAACCAACTTTGGTCTAGTTCATTGGAATTCATTAAAGAATTGGTCATTGGCGCTGCTTCAAGCTAGGAGTGAGCATCGTCACCAACCTACATTGAATATTTTACACTCCCTAGGGTGAATGATACTTTAAATTGATTGACAGTCTAAGACTTTCGAATTTTTCCAAATGCCAAATTATCTTACAAAGTTAGTATTTATAATATCCTAGTAGGTCATTCGGTGACAACTTTTACCGGAAACTTGAAACGACTTTGGCATGTGATATTTAATTTGTTAAATGTTTGTGCAGAGTTGGTGAATTATAATTGGCATGGCTTAACAGTGCTTTTCACATATTTCTTCTCATGAAGCTCCATAGAACAATTCGATCAAGAAAGTCCCTCTTGATCTTATCTTCCATGTTCTTGACTTTTTCATGTGATATTTAATGAACTTTAAATGTTAAATGTTTTAATGATGCACAATATATAATCAAAAGGGTTTTAAAACTTATAGTTTTGGATGGTTTCAATTTACAACTTAAAGTTTTGGATGGTTTCAACTTACATTTGCACATATGGTAAATTGAAATTATGTTACTTGTAACAAGACAATCCCCACTGATTTCATTGTATATGTTGATTTCTAATTTGATATAATTGCATGTATGATGGTACATTACTTGTAAAGACATTGGATTAAAAGTGTTCATTGATTTTAGTGTAAGCGCAAAAAATTATTGACAATGTAGAACGATTTTTGTGTTATAATAATTAAAACTAATAATATTGGAGAGCAAGAGAGATGAGGTATGGTGTTTACTACAAGAGTTCGAGCAGGTCATTCAGTGACAACTTTTACTGGAAACTTGAAACAAAGAGAATCTATCTTTGGCTAGGACATCATGTAAGATGCTTGACATAAACGGTAAAATTGTACTTAAAAGCTGAGATTCGGGCAAGTGGGGACAACCACTTGTTATCTCGTCCCTTGGAGGCTAGGCCATATGGGGACCGAATCTGACTTTACAAAATAAAGTGAAATAATTTGTACCATATGGTCGGAGAACATATACAAGAACAATTAATTTCATTCTAAAATATATATATATATATATATATTTAACATTTTTAATCAATGCACATGTATAGAAAAACTACTTTTAGTTGATACTAGAGCACGTGCTTGTATCCAAACAATTTGTAACATCTGCAAACCACAAATAACATAAGCAGCTCAATTTTTAGTTGAGTACTGAAAGGTCTAAAACATATTTAATCCAAAGATAATAAATTTTTGGACACTTCACTCAAAAAAATTCTAATGGAATTCCATCCTCAATAATCCGTTCATGATCAGATTTTGACATTTTCCATTTCTTAATTTTTGATTTTTCTTTGATTGAACTTCTATCAACTTTATGCGTGCTGCACACACCAAGTGACTATATTGACAACTTATGGAATCAGGTTCATAGTCTTCGAAGTAAACAAAGTCTCCACTTTGACGAGTTTGTTTGAAAAAATAACCTTTCAGTATAATAGACCCTTTGTCATACTGAAATCCGTGATCATTATAGTCTTGTAATAATTTCATTTTTTGTTCGGTGCAACGCATCAAATAATACTTCACATTTTCATCGTTGTCAATAGGTGCAATTACAGCAAAAACATCTCCTGCACAATAAAATAAATTTAACATTTAATTATGCATATTTAAATTTATTTGTAGATCTTTAAATCATTAAAAAGTAATTCAAATGTTACCTTCTCTAACAAGATCAGAAAATCGATCACCATCGGATGATATTGTAGTTTCATCTGATTCAATTTCTTCAAACATTGCAACAGACATTTTTCCCTTTGTATTTAGCTCTGTATGTTTCCAATCGTTCACATACATTTTGTTTTCACAGACGTCATTTGATTTTGTGTTGTCTATGCAAACATCACAAAAACAAGAATATTTTCTTTTATCCAATGCAAACACATTTGTGGACAATTTTGTTTGAATTGAATGCAATTTTCGAGTCCCTTTTATTGTTCCAACCTCATTTCCAATTGATCTATTTACGTCTCAGATTCCAATATGCCAGAAAAACCTTTATATGGAAAATTAGAAAAAGAATTTGTAAATATGATATCAAAATACAATTAAAAATAATCATTGCATGATAAATGTACAATGTTTAAAATTAGATTTTCAATATAAATTAAATTGAATGTACCTTCGCACTTCTCTTGATGGGTTAATCTCATGGCTTAGAGCAGTTTTGCACCATTGAACAACTTCTTCAGCGTTCACAAGTCGGCGTGCAGAGTGGTTCATTTGATATCTTCAAAGTACTCGTTTTATGCATGCTCCTGCACCGTCATGTTCTCCTTTTCCATGGCCAGTGTAAAAGAAATTCCAACAATGTTTAATGCAGGTTTTCTTATGAAGACAACACAACCAAAAAAATGATTGTGCAGATTTGAATTGACCTGCGCATTCGTCTGACCATATCCAATGTTCATTGAATGTTATTCCACGATTTTTCAATGAATCATAAATTCTTCCAAAACAATGTTGTACAAAACATGTATCATGTATACGATCGTCACTGATATAAAAGTGATATTCTTTAATGATATGTCGATTTTCACTCGTGCTTTCTATATGATCAACATTTTGTTCAGCATGTCTATATAGAATATGGACGAGCATGGAGACTTGGTCAGAATGATAGTATTCACTATGAATTTCTTTTTGTGGAACAAATGTGTAGTTTTCTGCAAAATCAATCACTGACAAAATGGTCCCTGGTGGAAAAACTTCACGAGATTTTTTGAATTGCAAGTCTTACCATCGAGCTCTATGGGAATGCTTGGTGTATTTGTAAATTTCTGCCTCAAACTTTCTCAAAAAGTCTATCAGAAAAATTTCGTCTTCTAGTAATTCAATTCTTTTAACACTATTTGCACCTTGAATCGATGTATAGATATATTCATATCTCTTCCATTTCACTTTCATGTTGGACAATGATTGATCATTTATATCAATATGATATTTGTTTTGAAATTTAGTCAAATTTCCACAATCATCGCATTTTTTACCACCAACACATTTCTTTTTGTAAAATAGTTCATCACTTTCTCTTTCACATAGAATTTGAAATATGAATTCACGGATAGTGGAAGGAGGAGGTGAATCCTTCCATAATGTTCTACCGAAATCAAGGAATGTGTCATAATATAACTCAAATTCCACATGATAATGACAACAACAAGTGTCACGTACGGTGATAGGTTTTACATACCATGGTTTTGTTGAACAAAAGCACTGAGTGAAACTTGAATTTGACGATTCTCTTCT
This sequence comes from Pinus albicaulis, assembly GCA_034641835.2. Classification (NCBI taxonomy): domain Eukaryota; kingdom Viridiplantae; phylum Streptophyta; class Pinopsida; order Pinales; family Pinaceae; genus Pinus; species Pinus albicaulis. The sequence continues at coordinate 1,615,801,825 of CM076570.1, read as the reverse complement.
TTGAACTTGTTGAATAACTCTATTTGAGTGGTTTCCAAGAGATGTTTTTCATGTTCTTCGTATTGATTTCGTGCTATTCTTCTTCGCATCACATCTCTTGCAATGGGTGAAATGCGCGAATTGTTCTTCCAATATTCATATATTATTTTTTTAACATCTTCTCCAAGTCTATCTTTGTATGGTTGCCTACAAATAGCTCTCCAACAAGCGAGTTCATCATTTACGTCTATTTGCAGTCGAAATTTTCGATGTTTGTGCAGATTTTTTCGCGAGGTTCCCAGTGCTCGTGCCATAGATGTTAGATTCAAAACGATTATCTTGAGTACTTGGTGAAACCATTGCCATTTGTATTCCTCTACGTATATTTGAAACATCTTTATCTCTAGATCTCTTAATTGACTCTATAGCACTACTCATATTTTTTATCACCTCTTCTTTCATTTTTTTATCTTTGGTTGATTTTTGAATACCCAATAGTGTCGTCGCTTCTTTTAATTTCCTTGATGATAAGAGACCTTTCAACATTTGAGCTTGAACTGTCACCTCAGTTTTGAAAAACATTTCCAAAATTTTCTCGACACGATATCGTATAAAATAGTCAGGTTTTTTATCTCCATATGTGCGAGTGTCAACATTTTCTAACATCTCATTATCGATAGTGATTTCATCTGTACATATTCGAAAAAATAGTACATATTCAATAAATCACTAAATTAATAACTATGTTGATAAATATTAGGAAAATTTTAAATATATCAATAGATCATAATATTTACATTTACATACCCGCTTCAATTTCTGCTTGAGGTTGATTTTCTTCTTCAATATTTTGAGGAGTATTTCTGTCTGTTTACATTAAACAAAATATTTTTCAAACTAGTTCATCAAATAAAAATTAAGCTTCACATTCTACATTGGGAAAACTTTAAAAATATATCAATAGATCATAATATTTTCATTTACATACCTGCTTCAATTTCTGCTTGAGGTTGATTTTCTTCTTCAATATTTTGAGGAATATCTCTGTCTGTTTACATCAAACAAAATATTTTTCAAACTAGTTCATCGAATAAAAATTAAGCTTCACATTTTACATTAGGAAAATTTTAAATATATATCAATAGATCATGTAATATTTACATTTACATACCTGCTTCAATTTCTGCTTGAGGTTGATTTTCCTCTTCAATATTTGAGAGAGCTTCTAACTTTCTTTTGCGATATTGTCTTGTCTCTTCTCTACGTTCTTCAGGCTTTCTTTTTCGATCATATTTTCTCACACAAGTTCTTCGATTTCCCATGATAATAGGGTATGAGGTTCAAAAAATTTCCTTTAAAAAATTAGACAATAACTCAATTACAAACAATATCACAAAAGATTTAATTTAAAAAAATCTTTTCTAAAAAATACGTAATCCAATCCAAAACACGTACATACTTCTAAGAAAAATCACACCGCCTCCAAGAAATGTCTTCCAAAAAAATTCTTTAAATCCAAAATGTGAAGAAAAATTTTTGAACAAAAAAGTTCAAAAGATTTATTTCAACACAAAACACGTACATACCTCCAAGAAAAGTCACGTCGCCTCCAAAAAATGTCTTCCAAAAAATTTCTTTAAACTCAAACTTTGAACCTCCAAGAAAAATCACGCCGCCTCCAGAAAATGTCTTCCAAAATTTTTTTTTAAACCCAAACTTTGAAGAAAAGTTTTTGAATTCAAACCAAGTTGTAAAATGAAATGAAGTGCGAAATGTGCGAAAATTGTGAATCATTTCGCGGCAATTTATATTGACGTGAAATATGTGTTTTGTAGGGGGCTCCACAAAAGTTTCCAGCCGACGGAGAATTACACAATAGTTCGGCTGAACTTTTGATAATAAGTTCGGCCGAACTATTAAGACGTTAGTTTTAACGACTCGTAAGTGGAAAACATAGTTCGGCCAAACTTTCACTAATAGTTCGGCCGAACTTAATCCAATCCAAAACACGTACTTCAACACAAAACACGTACTTCAACGCAAAACACGTACATACCTCTAAGAAAAATCACACCGCCTCCAAGAAATGTCTTCCAAAAAAATTCTTTAAATCCAAAATTTGAAGAAATTTTTTTGAACAAAGAAGCTCAAAATATTTATTTCAACACAAAACACGTACATACCTCCAAGAAAAATCACGCCGCCTCCAAAAAATGTCTTCCAAAAAAGTTCTTTAAACCCAAACTTTGAACCTCCAAGAAAAATCACGCCGCCTCCAAAAAATGTCTTCCAAAAAAGTTCTTTAAGCCCAAACTTTGAAGAAAAGTTTTTGAATTCAAACCAAGTTGTAAAATGAAATGAAGTGCGAAATGTGCGAAAATTGTGAATCATTTCACGGTAATTTATATTGACGCAAAATATGTGTTTTGTAGGGGGCTCCACAAAATTTTCCGGCCAACAGAGAATTACACAATAGTTCGGCCAAACTTTTGATAAGAAGTTCGGCCGAACTATTAAGACATTATTTTTAACGACTCGTAAGCGGAAAACATAGTTCGGCCGAACTTTCACTAATAGTTCGGCCAAACTAACGCGTCACCAACTACGCAAAACCAGGCTCTGAAAACGGTTCTGCAACTTTGGATTGATTAAACTCCATGAAAGGTTGTTAATTAACTGTCGGAACCAAGACAAGCATTTTCAGAATTGAATCTACTTTCAGGAAATATAACTTTTATGGAATTTCGTAAACGTTTATTAACTTTAATTATTTTTCTAATAAAATGAGTGCAAACAATTTCTGAGGGTCATTGTGATTCAGTGAAATCAAAATTTTGTATCTCCCAAAATACATTTTAAAAAAAATTGAAAAAATAATGGGGCATTACATTGGTCCGTTGACTCTAACGGGTAGCTTTTATATTTTTAATTTATAACTTATATGTTAAGAAATTTGTTGCCACGTGAAACATATCAAAAATACGCAGTTTTTCGTATTGGACCAGTTCAAAAAATTCTAGTAATTATGATATGCATCCATTGGCTTTGTAAATATGAAGAAAACAAAGTAGACTCTGTCTAGATTGTTGTAACACATTTTTGTTTTCAAAAACACAAATTTTCAATGAATACAGCATTGCGACATAACATGACTTCTTATGAATCCTTTGATTGTTAAGAAACACACACTCAAAGAAACGCTAATTTGACATATCAAATCTGCATAAAAAAATTTCAAAAAATAAGTAATAGAAAGCTAACAAAATTTCTCACAACTTTTATTTTTATCGCAAAATGAAATTCTACATAGAAAAATTGTTATAGTTTGCAGAAAGTTGAAGAACCGAAAAAAATGAAATTTTTTTCTCAAAAAAGGGCAAAAAGTGTAACCCAGCTTCACATTTTCACCCCGCTAGATTTTTACAGGTGCATGGTTATGAACAATAGTTTGAATGGAAGAGTTAAAAGTACAATGGTAGTGTGTGTGATGGAAATGGATGAGAAAATGGAAGAGACATTTAGAATTAACATGAAGAGGGAGAGTGTAGAAGAATAGAGATGGTTTGAATTTCCGTGGGCTTCAAATTCATGTGAGGATGGAGGCACTTACACTCTAATCAAACCCCATGCTATCGTTACTATGAAATACTGGACTTTCCATCAACCACCACTTTCATTCAATGATTTGTGGTTGAGGGTTTGAAAATACATGATAATATGAAAAATGGAAAATTTAAGAAGCTTAGAAAACTTAGGATTGTTTCACATTCCTTTGAACTGCCTTTTCTCTTCCCCTCTAATGGACTCATAGACACAATGTTCTTCATAGCTAGTGTTGAAACTTAGTACTAAATTTCTAAACTATGTTTACATATCTGCTAGTGTTGAAACTTAGTACTAAATTTCTAAACTATGTTTACATATCTTGAGAATGCCATGCAAATTTACTACATGGTATGGAAAGCATAATTAATGAAAAAACATGCCTACCCATTAACTAGTTGGGTTTTTTTATTAAGATTTTCACTAAGAATTTATATAAGATATTTACATCATTTAAGCACAAGATCATTTTATCTAGTCATTAACCACTTATTTACAATTTGAACACTACAAATTATTCTTAAAAAATGATATTTTTTTATAGTAATATTTTGTGTAATGACTAAGATGTTATAAGAGACTATCATTATTTTTCCTCTTACTATTTTTCTTTATTTTATGATAAAATACACATTTTATAATGATTGAACTTTATAAATTGATGCCCACATTTTAAAGAGAAATTATTCATGTTTTTAATATTTTTATTTTATTTTAAACATTGAACTAAATTTCGTGTAACAAAATTGTTATATTATAAACTGGTTTTTATTATTATTTATTTTTTTATTTTACTTTTTGGTAAATTAATGTATTCCCTTTAATATTGAAGGAACCATATTCCCTATGTATGGTAATTAAAAAAAAAAAATTATAATTTTTAATAAATATAAAATGATATGTAGTTTTAATATAAATAATTTTAAATTTTATTAGGAAAAAAAACCCTTCAATTGTATAAGAATATATATATATTTTTTAATTTCATTTATTGTTTAATTATAAAATTATTAAAAAATGATATATATATATATATATATCTATATATATATATATATATATAACACGTATTGGTATGACATATATTTGTGTTTTGTTAATTAAAAAGATATTTTAATATCATAATATATAGAAATTGTAATCTCGGCATTTGAGGGGGAAGTTGAGGGAGAGGAGGGTCAGGAGACAAACCTTAGTCGTCTTGGCTCTCTAGTTCGTGCCTTTATCGATTCTTTTGTTGGGATTTCATATTCTATCGATTATGTTGTTGTCGCTTTAGTTGGGGTTGTAGTGTGTATGGGTGTTTAATATGGTCATTTGTATGTGTTGGGGTTTTTTGATGTGGCTTTTCATGCCTTCATCGGGGTTTGTGTCTTCGTCTAGTTTAGGCCAAAGATCCACTCGTGTTTTTCCTGGATGTGTCATCACTTACTTCTTGCTATCATTGCTTGTGCCTTTGTTTGTTGGTGCCTCTATTGTTGCTCGCTAAGATGATGCCATGGGTTTCTTGTAGGAATTTTATGATTGACTTGTTTATGTTATATGCCTAGTTTGGGTCTTGTTTAGTTGGGATACTAGGGCAGCTTGTGCCCTATTTTTGTTTTTCTGAGGACTACTCACAGCCTGTTTATTTTCTACAAATATTTTTGGGGCTTTTGGACCCACTATTATAATGTTTCGTCTCATGCCTTTGGGCTTGTGTCTTATTTGTTGGCAGATTTTGTTCCACATTGACCGTTACATATGGTCTTCCTCGACACCCTTTTGAGGTTTGTTTTTGGGTGAAGACTATTTTTCAGGATGTTTTTTTGTATATTTTTTGATAAAAACAGGAAAGAAAAGAAATGTATTGAATAACAAATCAGCTCGCAGGTGAGTACTGCACCTGGAGACTGCACAAACTTGAGCATACACTCTACATTCTCTACATTCAATCAATGAATGATACAAGAGTAAATACATCATTGTAGGATAGGGAGTTGGGAACAAGCTCCTACAACATAGGAACTAATCGTAACTTAAGGAGTTACATTACAACTATGTAACCATTTCTCCATTAATACAATATAATATTAATTTTTTTCAACTTTCCCCCTTAATGGAGAAAGGATTATCCCATAGTCCTAACATCCCTCTAAACAATTCAAAATTAACTTTCACAAGAGGCTTAGTAAAAATATCAGCCATATTGTCACATGTTTTACAATATTCAACAAATATTTCTTTTCATTGGACTTTTTCTCTAAAAACGTTAAACTGAGTGTTGATGTGTTTCATGTTCTTATGAAACACTAGATTGTTTTCTTGCTAAATGGAACTATGGTTGTCACGATTGATGATATTTGCCTCCTTTTGCTCTTCTCCTACATCATGGAGAAGCATTCTCAACCAGATAGCTTCACATGTTGTTACACATAATGCTTGGTACTTAGCTTCAGTTGAAGAGAAAGACACACTGCTCTGAGCTTTACTGCTCCACGCCATGAACCTAGATCCAACACTAAATGTATAACCTATGATGGATTGTTGATCATCCATATTACCTGCCTAATCAGAGTCTCAAAAACCCACTAAAATAACATCAGATGTATCATTGTATAAAATACCATAATTAATAGTACCATGAAGATACCTCAACACACTTTTTGTTGCCACCCAATGACTTTCAAGAGGTTTAGACATGAACTGAATCAACACACTAACATAGTATGCTAAGTCTGGTCTATTTGTAGTTATATATATCAGACTACCAACTAGCTGCCTATACAAAGTGGCATCCTCCTCCTTAGAGCCATCGTCACTCCACAATTTTAGATTCTGCTGCAAAGGTGTTGATGTTGTCTTACACTACTCCATTCTAAAATTTTTGAGCAGCCCTCTGACATACTTCCCTTGAGTAAGAAAAGTTTGCCGAGAGTATCTCCATACTTCGAGGCCTAGACAATAATGTAAACTTCTGAGGTATTTCATTTCAAAAACCTGTGACAACTGTAATTTGATTTCTTTGATTAATGCATCTGCAGTATTTGTTATAATCATGTCATCCACATACAAGGAAATCAAAATAATCTGCCTCTATTCATCATACACAGTATATAGATTTGGATCATTCATACTCCTATGAAAACCATGATGTAAGAAAAATTGAACCAATATTCTCGTACCAAGACCTGGGTTCTTGTTTTAAACCTTAAAGTGCCTTTTTCAGTCTACACACTAAATGTTCCCAAACTTTCTTAACAAACCTTTCAGGCTAGACTAAATAAACCTCCTGTTTTAAATCACCATTTAGGAATGTAGAATTAACATCTAATTGACATAGCTTCCACTAATATTTTGTATCTAAAGAAATTAGCATTATGATAGTATTCAGTTTTGCTACAGGAGCAAAGGTTTCTTCAAAGTGAGTTCCCTCTTTCTGAGAATAACCTTTTTCTACCAATATAGCTTTAAAATTTTATATGCTCCCATCTCCATTGAATTTAGATTTGTAAAGTCATTTGCAACCTATGGTTGTTTTTCCTTTAGGTAATTCAACTAGTTCCCAAGCATTTTTTTTTAGAATAGATTCAAATTGTTCATTCATTTCAGCCCTCCACACATGAGATTGACTAGCTTCTTTATAATTTGTGGGCTCTATAACATTTAAAATGTTTGACATTAAAGCATATTCTTTCAATAGGGTTGGTAGTTGAGTCTGCATACCTGATCTTCTTGGTAAAGGACTCACATAAAAACTGTCTACTTCAGACCTTTGTAGACATGACTTACTGACTACACCACCTGAATCTTCTTCTTTATGTTGTTGTTGCTGTTGTTTATTATCCTCACTGCTTTCTTCTATAAAAAATGGAGTGTGCCATTCTTCAAGATTGTTTTCCTTTCCTTCATTAATGTGCTCATGAAATATGACATCTTGACTTGCAAAGACTTTATGATTCAAAGGATTAAACAACTTATAAGATTTAAACTCAGTGCAATATCCTACAAATATGAATTTCATGGCCTTAGGATATAGCTTCTTCCTATCTTCCTTGGGTATATGGGAAAAGTATTTTGACCCAAAGACTCTTAAGTGATTCATTGCTGGCTTGTATCCATAAAGTGAATCATAAGGAGTTTTAAAATTAAGACATTTAGTAGGACTCCTATTTTTTAAATAAACAACAATGTTGACTGCTTCAGCCCAAAAACCATTTGATATACCCTTACCGTGAATCATACTTCGTGTGCACTCAACCAGGGTTCTATTCTTTCGTTCTGCAACTCCATTTTGCTTCAAAGTGTGAGGCATTGTGAACTATTAAATAATCCCTTGATCTATATAAAATTTCGTGAACTCTCCCAACTTGTATTCCCCCCCTTAATCTAAGCAAAGAATCTTTATGAATTTCCCTATCTCCTTCTCCACCACATTCTCAAATTCTTTAAATCATTGAAATGTCTGCCCCTTCTTATCGATAAAGTATATCCAATAGAATCTAGTGCAATCATCAGTAAAGAGTAAAAAATAATATGCACCACCTAGCGACCTAGTCTGCATAGGTTCGTATACATCTGTATGCACAAGCTCCAAAATATTAATTTAATTCTTCCTATCAGCATTCAAAGGAAAATCTTACCTATGTATTTTCCCTAATGCACATTCATCACAATCTAAATGAACATTATGAAAAGTAGGAAGTCCATCAACCATACCTTTCCTTTGAAGCAGAATGAGATCTTGTAGGTTTGGATGATCGAATCTTTGATGCCCAAGATTCTCGGCTATCAATCCTATTGAAACTAGAGCTTGGTGTGGCAATCTCTTGACATTAAATCTATACAGGCTTCCTACACACACTCTTGATGCAACAGGTTCCTTCTTGCTATCCTTTATGACATAGTATGTTTTGAATAATTCAAATTGCAGGTCCCGATCTGTTATCATTGACACATATATTAAGTTCTTCTTGATCCTGGGTACATACATTACATTTTTGATATGTCTGATATCACGGCTAGGAAACATCACTAGAATATCACCACACCCCTTAATCTCATAACCTCTGTCATCACCTATATAAATTTTAGCTCCACAAGTAGTTTCTTCAAAAGAATAAAACCAACTTCTATTACCTGTCATATGTGAAGATGGGCCTGAATCAACATACCATATTTCAGCCTCATCCTCCGCAGAAGCTAAAAGAGCACAATTAGATAAAAAAAGTGTAAAATCATGACTATGACATTCATCAGCAAAGTATCATGTGTGCTCTCTCTATTTATTTCTAGCCTCGTCTTCCTATCTCTTAAAACAAAACTTAGCTTGATGACTGATTTTCCCACAGTATAAATATTTAATGAAAGAGAAGTTACTACTCTTACTTGTAGACATACCTCTAAGTGGTCTCTTTTTGATGGAACCACCACCTTTCTGTTGATGTGGTTGTCTCCCTTTGTATGGATTCTTCTTCGTCATCAAAGCATGATCGGCACTTTGCGGTCTCAAATTATGCCCCGCTGTTCTTCCTGAAACAGACTTCTTGTCAGCTCTTCGAATTGCAGGGGATTTATCCCGAGCAGAGAAACTAGTGATGGAAATTTGGTATTCATCCGTCATCCCGTTCAAATTAATTGTGACAAGATAGAAATCAGACACCTTCTCCCCTATGACACCCAATCTGTCCTTCAGGTCTTTGACCCTTGAAATGAATCCAACAATAAATTCATTGTCCTCCATCCTCATGGAAAACAACTTTCCTTTGAGTGACAAGATGTGATTGGTGTTCTGTGTCTGGTATAGATTTTTAAGCGTTGTCCAGATCACAGTGGACGATTTACCGTCTTTGATGTGTGGGATAATATTGTCTTTAACAAACATCTTTAATAAAAAGTTCGCCTTGTTCTCCCTTTTATCCCAATCTTGTATGAGTGTAGTCGCAATTATTCCACCGTTCGACTTCTACTCATCACCACTGATGATCAACCACATGCTCGCTCCCTTAAGCAATGTTTGTAGCTTGAATTTCCAATTGGTATAACTGGTCCCATCAAGTTTGCTAGTCTCGTTGAGATAAGTTTTTGTAAAATTGTTTATTTTTGGACTGATTGGATTCCAAATCTTCTGACCTTCATTTGATTCTAACCAAGTGAACAATTACAAGCTACATTAAAAGAACTCAGAACATGCTAGAACTTGATCACAGATCTGCCACCGATCTGGCACGATCTCTGTGTCTACAACTCTGATATGCCACCGATCTAAAATATTGTTGTGTCTACTACTCAGATCCACCACCAATTGGACAAAATCTCATGAGCACAACCATAAAAGAGGTCAGCACTACTATTTGCAAAAAAATCGCACTGGCCAAATTTCGTTAAGGCTGTCTCTACTAGGGTTGGAAAGACCCCGAAAAATGCGCTGATCCGTATAGTTTAGCACAACTGTGGCTCTGAAATTCACGCTGATCAGCGTTTCCGCTGCTCTGAAAAATGTATTGATCCGCTTTGTGCTCAGAATAATGAGACTGTCAGAAACCAAGTTTCTCTTGTGAGTAAGGTGTTTTTGTAGACCACCTACTCTGCTGTGAGAACCGAGGCTCCTATGTACACTGTAGCCACGAAGGCTCTGTAGCCCTGAAGGCTCTGTAGCTACAAAGGCTCTATAGCCACAAAGGCTTTGTAGCCACTAAGGCTCTGTAGGTAAATCACTCTCAGCCGGTCCGAGCTCTGATACCATGATAAAAACAGGAAAGAAAGAAAATGTATTGAATAACAAAGCAGCTTACAGGTGAGTATTGCACTTGGAGACTGCACAAACTGGAGCATCCACTCTACATTCTCTACATTCAATCAATGAATGATACAACAATAAATACATCACAAAAGAATAAGGAGTTGGGAACAAACTCCTACAACCTAGGAACTATTCCTAACTTAAGGAGTTACGTTACAACTATGTAACCATTTCTCCAATACAATATAATATTAATTATTTTCAAAAAAAATTGTCACAATTTGGATTTGGATAGATCCTTCTTGAATGCACTCCTAAAGAGCATATACAAAATGTAATTTTTTGTATCTTTATAAACAAGGTTACTATTTTTTTCCTTGGAAAAAATATCATAATACTTAGAAATGTATTACTATTCTAGCACATTTTCAAAATTATTTGGGAAGCTCTCTTCTCTATGTCTAATTGTCCTTTGATATTTTTATGACTAACTTGATATGTGGAATGGTAACTTGATAGGTTATGTCTAGCTGTAGTTTGAATTTCATTTTTTTTACTAACTTTTCTGTAAAATAATAGGCTGGAATGGAATTTGAGATTCGTTCACTAACTAGATATATGGAATGTTAGTTTTTGATGGAGGAATCTCAATGTCATCTCAATCACAATGAAAATTTTACCAAATATCTAGTAGGAGTCTTTTCACAAACATCTATAAGATGGCTCATGTTGGAGTTTGAGATTCATAAAATCTCAACTACATTCCATTTGGATACCAGATTAAAAAATTGGTTTTGATGGTGATATATTTAATAGCAATTATGAAATAATTAATTATAATTATGGTAACATCAATTTATTGTTAAGTAGAATATTTTTCCATCTTCCATATTAATAAATAAAAACTCTAAAGAAGACATCGTGGTTCATTTTTTTCATTGATTCATTAACTATTATATAGGATATTTGCATTGTCTATGCACAACATTATTTTATCAAGTCATTATAATCACTTATTTACAATTTGCACATAACATTACAAAGTATTCTTAAAAATTAAAAAGTTATTTTTTTCTTTCTTTCGAAAATGATTAATAGGTTAGTATTTTTTTCAACTACCCATTTTCGCAAACCAAGAAACCATTATATAGGTTAGTATATTATGAGAAACTATCATTATTTTACATCTTATTTTTTTTCATTAATTTTATGATAAAATACATATATTTTGTGATATGAAACCTTATAATTTAGCATCACATAAAAAAAAATATTTACTTTTTCTATATTTTTTTTCCAAACATCAAATTGAAATTTTACAAACTTTAATATATTAATTTGTGTGTGAATGAATCTACCTCCTTTTAATTTGGTGTATGAAGGAACTTTCCTAGCATATTTAGCATATTTATATTACAGATTATTTTTTTGGAAATTTCCACAAAACCTTCTTTCACTTTTATATGGTAATTTTCTAAATTTTTATTTATAATTTTTCATAAATAAAAATTCATATTTCAGTTTAATACCAATAATCTTTTATTTTATTAATAAAATCTAAATTTCTTATTTTTATTTATTTTTCAATTATAAAATTAATATAAATAATTTTCATCTAAAAACAGTATAAATATTATTAAATATTTATTTTAACTTTTATTAATTGAATAAAATATATTGCTATGAAATATTTGAATTTTGTTAATTAAAAACTATTACGATAATTTGATATTTAAATTGAATTACAATTTTTACACCTTTGTAAAATTCGTCGGCAAGCTCTTTTTCTATGTCTCATTGTAATTTGATATTTTTTTTCACTAATTTGATAGGTGAGAGCGGTAATTTGAAATTCTAACTGCAGTTTGAAATTCTTTTGACTAAGTATGTGGAAGGGTAGGTTGGACGGAGTTTGAGATTCTTTTTGACTAACTTGATATGTGGAGTTTGTGATGGAATTTGAAATTCTTTTGACGTATGTGGAATGGTAGGTTGGATGGAGTTTGAGATTCTTCTTTTGACTAACTTGATATGCGGAAAGGCAGTTTGGGATGGAATTTTAGCTGGTCAGAGTCATCTCCATTACAATGAAACTCCAAATAGATAGCGGGAGTCTTTTCACAAACTTTGGATGACTGTAGAAACAAAATTCCTGAACAATAGAGAAGAAACAAAATTCTTCTTCTAACACAGAGATAACAATAAAAACAATGTGTGATGGAATAAAACTCTATTTCATTAAAACAAAACACTGTTACAAAATAAAACTTTGCTTCAGAACTGTAGTTCTAGATTTACAAACAAAAACTGCTCACTCGACTGCTACAAAACACAGCGCTCTTGCTCTGCCTTTGAACATACACACAGTCACACTGTGTCTCACACAATAATACAATGCTTTTATATATATATATATATATATATATATTTTGTAAACATAACATTCATGTTTACAATATATGCTATAAAAAATATTAACCTATGTTTTAAAACATAAAACATGTCGCGGTGATTAAATAAGACATTTAAACCTTAACCCAAGGTTTTAAACCTTAATAAACATTTCCGCGGATTTCAAAACAAAATACAAAACCTTTTTATATTCCATGCGACGGGCTTTATCGCATCGATAAGCCCACCGTTCGACTGTGCATCAAAACGATGCGAAAAGCTACTATTAGCCAGCGGTGGATGCGCTAGCGGAGGTGGGTCATACCTTATCGCAAGGTTTTGCAGCTCTGGTGACGTATGCACAAAACTATGCGATACACCTCCCATTGGTTGACAGAATTGACGTGGAGTGGTGGTGGGGTATGGCTCATCGCGCGGATTATGGAGGTGATGACGCAAGCCCTGACGCTTGCGATAAACGTTGATTGGACGAGAGGTTGTGCAACGTGGAATGGTGGGCTTCACGGAAGTGACGTTGTGCGTTTCAAATTCAAATGAATGGCGCGAGTTAACATGGTTGGTGGGGTTTTAATGAGGGTTGGTGTTGTGGGTTAAATGGCGGGGTTGCGTTGTTTAAACCATGAATTTTAATACAGAACATGGCTACGGCCTTTGAACCCAAAAAAAAAAAGACTTTGCAAGGAGATTAAACCAGATATTGAATGCACGATTGCGTGCCAAACAAAACTAGAATCTTTGCTGCTGCAGTGTCCTTCGGAATTAAATCAAAAATTGAATTCCTCCTGCTTAGATTGCAATTGGGGTTAATTTCAACAGTTAGACATTTTCTTTCATATATTTGTTACAAATATAGTGGAGCATCTAGCTCAAAGCTCCCTCCTGTGGACATAATTATCACTACATCAGATCCATTCAGAGAGCCTGCTATAATGACTGCCAACACCGTTCTTTCAGTGCTTGCAATCGACTATCCAGTCCAGAAATTCGCATGCAATGTCTCAGACGACGGTGCTTCTCCTATTAATTTCTACTTTCTCGTAGAAACTTTAAGATTTGCCAAAAAAATGGGGACCGTTCTGCAGGGAGTTCGATATAGAGACAAGGGCGCCATTTTTGTATTTTTCCAAAGAAAGTCCCCACCATAGCAAGAGTTTTGATTCAAACTTTCTCGGGGAAAGACCGGAGATGGATGTATGACGTGTTCATGAAGGATTGAAGTCACCTAACTTTTCTATGAAATTGTGATGTGTTTTGACATTTCTGCATGTTTTTCAAGGATGAATGTGAGGGTTTGAAGAGCAAGATTACAAAAGTATTGGAGACTCAGGAATTCCCTTCGATATGTCTGGATGGTGTTGATGATTTCGCTCATGGAAGCTCAGATGTTCGCAATCACTCCAGTGTAGTCAAGTCAAGTTAATGAAAATTGCATTAAAGGAAGAACAATTGAGAATTGTACTGTTTGTCATTGTAAATTTTGAGAATATTTTGGAATCGAAGAGAAAAACGAAGTCAAATTAATTGTGCACTGTAGTCAAGGTAATGAAAATTATACCAAAAGAAAAACAGTTAAGAATTGTAATAATTGGCATTGTAAACTTTGAAAATATTTTGGAATTTGAGAGAAAAACAAAATCAAATTAATTGTGCAGTGTAATCAAGATAATGAAAATTGTACCAAACAGTTAAAAATTGTAATAATTGTTATTGTAAATTTTAAAAATATTTCGAAATCTGAAATAAAAACAAATCAAATTAATCGTTCTCTTGCTTTTGTCAAATTTCTAACATATTTTTAAAATCTAACATCGATTTACTGTCATACATTAATCATCATTTTCCTGGAATCCATTTTTACATACAGGTCATATAAACAAAGGAGAAGGACGATATTCTGCCTCATCATTTAGTGTAGGTGGCCAGAAAAAAACGCCCAAAGGTCAATCACCATTATAAAGCTGGACCAATGAATGTTATGGTAATTCTACTTCTAATTGACGATCGTGCATTCTCGTTTTTTCTTTATTATTACTTTTAATGGACGATAGTGCATTCAAGTTGTTACCATTGTTACCTTGAAATTTCCTTAGACAAAATAGATTACGGCATCTTTTTGGATAATAAAATATGATTTTTCAATATTTCTAATAAACATCTTTTTAATATCACAAAGCAAGATATTGTATTTTTATAAGAAAATAATAAAGAATAATTTAAAATTGCAATTATATAAAAAAAATATTATAAATATATATTAAATTTTAATTTTATTTTTAAAAGTGAACTTTTGAACAACTAATTTCTGTATCCGTAAATTCATTTAGTATTAATTATGATGATATTATCACTATTTTTACCAAATATTCAATCTTTATTTTATTTATATTAATTTTTAAATTTCATAATAATTATAAAATTTATATAAAATAACTGGATTTTTTTTTTTTTTTTTTTTAATATTCAACTATATTTATGTTTTAATGACACGACAATTACATCTTTTAGTAAAAATAATATCTAACTTAGTAATCCTTTTTCCTATTTTTTATAAAAAAAATCAAATTCCTACTAAACATTTTTATTATACCTACTGTATTATTATAATTAATTAACTTTCTTATTTTCATTTTATCATTTATAATATTATTAATGGTATAAATTTAACATTGACCTAGTTAAGGTTTAATATATTCTCAAGTTTCATACTCAGACAGGCATGTTAACGGGAAGCGAAGAGATGAATGAGCTTTGCAATTGCACCGCTTAGGGTTTAAGCAACGGGATCGCACGCACTCCATCGCCCTGTTCACAGACCCGTGAGACTGCTAATGTATGCCATAGAAGCCTGCCACTGTTTCCCGTAAATGGCACCTCCCCAAGGAGGGGTGGGATCCTCCCCCCCTCCTATCATTACGCCCTCTGACGCCCGTGATCAAAATGTTCAAACGTCTATCTCTAACACCATAGGCACTGATGCAGGAACAAATCCGGTGCCTAACGACCCAAAGAACAGTTAGAAAGCCACAGAGACCCAACCAAAGGCCTCTTCAGCTACCTGCATCCCTATCGCAGTACACAGAGTCAAAATAGACCTTCCAGGTCATAGAATCAATGGGCACATATAGTACATGAAGGGTCATGCCCTTATCGGCAAGTTCATAGGCCTCTGGCTGACGGAAAAGCCACTTCAGGGTTGGATAGCCTCCAAATGGAAACCCAAAGGTCATGTGATATTGCAGCTTGGGCCAAAAGGTTTTTTCACGGCGATTTTCAACTGTCCTGAGGATCGAAATCACATCTTTGATGGAGGACCGTATTTTTTTAACTCAGTTGGTATCTACCTTCATGACTGGATCGAAATATTTAATTCGGATAAGGAAGACTTCAGCTGGGCGCCTGTCTAGATCTGCATATATTCCCTACCACTGGAATACTGGGACGAAGAAACCCTCAAAGACATCGGCAATGGTTTGGGAGATTTCATCAAGATTGGAGAAGAAACCAAGCTCAAAAGATACACCTCCTATGTGTGGATCTGTGTATACATTCACCTAGCCAAGGCACTCACGGACTCGGTAAGCCTCTTCCATGATGACTTTGAATGGGTACAAACCATTGATTATGAGCATGTTCCCTTCCACTGTCGAAAATGTCATGAGCATTGCCACTTATTCAGAGATTGTCCTTTGAACATCCCACCCAAACCCGACAACTCAACTAAAGGCCCAGATGCTGAAGGGTTCACCAAGGTCTCCCGCCGTAAAAGGCATGCCAAAAAATCTGTTGCGACTCCCCCTCCTCCTAATTTCCCCTCCACCAGCAGTAGTTTTGAGATCCTCTCTACCCAAACTCCTTCTGAAGATAGCCCCTCACAAAAGATAGTAGACATGCCGAATTTGGAAAAAATTGACCCCAAGATTGCTTCTCATATCAACACCTCCTCACAGCCCTCTCACACTGATTCTCCTGCTTCCACACCTCAGTCCAATATGGAGAAAGCCAATGTTCTAAGAGATTTTTAGATGGAGATTGACAGTAATACTCCCTCAGCCTCGCACTCTCAACTTGTCAGCTTCACCAAAGATAAAAACATGCCCACACATATGGAAGAGGAACTTGAAAGTATCGACCTAGGAGATTTGGACATACTAGGCCTGGAGCAAGCCTGCCGTCAAAAGGCCTATGATAAGATTTCCAGTAGGCAGATCGAAAATTTGGAGGTCGCTTTATTCAGAGCACAAAAAAGTAAATATTTAGGTATCCAAGCTGGCAGCCATTGGGATGGTAAAACGATCATCAAAGAGTAAAAAAAAAAGAGGGCACAAGTTAGAAATGCAAAGAACAATCATCATAGGGGAAATTCTTGTGGAATCTAGTAGATACCCCAAGTTGACTAAGTTCTATCGTCCACTCCTCCAAGGTTCCTCATGAAGCTCATCTCATGGAATGTACGAGGGCTAAATAGCCCCTCTAAACATCGCATGATCAAAAATATGATTCAGCAACACAAGCCTTCTTTAGTTTTCCTACAAGAGATAAAATGCAACAACAGTGCTTTGGAGTCTATTCTTAGAAAATCTTGGGTGGGATGCAGATCTGTAACAGTTGATGCGTCTGGTGCTTCTGGAGGGCTAGCCATCTTCTGGCAGCCTCAAATCATCAGATTGTTCGATTTCCATGCTTCGCATAATTTTATGCAGGAATCTTTTCACTTGATAGGTACCAACTCCTATGGAAATCTTACCAATGTCTACTTCCCATAGGAAACTCAGCATAAAATCGAACTTCTATCTACCATTGCTCTCCTTAACTCCACCAGACGTCACTCTCTCTGGATCTGTGGGGGTGACTTCACTATGATCACGAATCTGGAGGAAAAAAAGGGAGGCAGAGTCAAATTGGAGTAGGATAATACAACCTTCAAAGATTTCATACAGAGCAACTGGTTAATAGATCTTCTCACCTCTAATGGCACACATACTTGGACCAACAAAAGGAGTGGTACTCATAAAATCGCTTCCAGTTTAGATCGATTTATGATCTCTGATAATGAAATACACTTAGGAGGGGATCTTCACACCTCAATACTACCTTTAAGTGGCTCAGATCATTGGCCCATTCTCTTGCAATGGTCTCACCCGTGTCAACCTAATAAAAAGCCTTTTCGATTTGAATCTTTCTGGTTCAGTCATCCAGATTTTAAATATATGGTCATCACTTGCTGGCACAGCTTCACGCCCCCTGAAGGTTCTAAAATGTATTAGTCTCAACATAAGCTTAAATTCCTCAAATACCATCTCAAAAAATGGAATCAAAATAGTTTTGGCAACATCTTTTCTCAGCAAAAATAACTCAACCTGCAAATGAGTGAGCTCCAACAACGCATCATCCTTGAAGGCAGAACATAATTCTCTGCCGCTCAAGAAAGATAGCTCCAAACTAAATTAGAAGAGAGAAGGAAGCAAGATGAAATCCTCTGGCACCAAAAATCGCGGATTCGATGGCTTAAGGAAGGGGAACAAAATACTAAGCTTTTCCATCGTTCAACTATTCAAAGACGGATGCACAACAATATTTCCTTCCTTGATAATGGCCAAGGGAAACGAATGGAGAATACAGAAGATATAGATAAAATAATTTCTGCGCTACTATCAAAATATTCTCCATGAGCCAAACAAGAACCGCAGACAAACAATTGAGTCAATCACACAGAACATCCCAAAACTCATCACGGAAGAGCATAATATCATGCTTCTCAAATCAGTTTCTCTCCAGGAGGTGGAGCAAGCTATGACCCAACTCAAAGATGGAAAAGCGCCTGGCCCCGATGGATTTATAGCCAATTTCTTTCACAAATTTTGGGAGAAAATTAAACAGAAAGTTTGAGAACTGGTAGAAGAATCCCGACAACTCCACTGGATTATTCCTTCACTCAACTCGACATTCTTGGCTTTCATTCCAAAGGAGGACAATTCCAACACTCCGGATAAGTATAGGTCCATTGCGCTGTGCAATGTCATCTACAAAATTATCTCGAAAGTCATTGCTAATAGACTCAAACCCCTGCTTCCTCTATTGATCTCCCCAGAAGAGACTGGTTATGTAGAAGGGCGACAAATTCTTGATGGCATCATCCTCACTCATGAGGTCATCCATTCGTTAAAACAAAGTCAAAAGGCAGGTATGCTTCTAAAACTCAATCTTTCCAAATCATTTGACAAATTAAGCTGGGAGTATATCAAGAAAATGCTTCTTGCATTTTTCTTTAGCCCCACCTGGACACGCTAGATCATGAACCTTGTCTCCACCCCTCGTTTTTCCATCCTGCTCAATGGCAATCCCTCAGCGCCCTTCTCCTCCTCTCGTGGCATTAGACAGGGAGATCCTTTATCCCCTTTCCTATTTTTTCTCATGGCAGAAGGAATTGGGTGACTCATTCATCATACAACCTCCTCTAATGCCCTCCGAGGTCTATCTCTTCATGACAATCAAACTATCACCCATCAACAATTTGTTGATGACAACATGCTATTTGGCCATCCATCAATCCAAGAAGCGAGCTCCTTTAAATCTCTGCTAGATACCTTTTTTGAAGCCTCTGGCACCACCATAAATGTTGGAAAATCAAACATCTTCTTCTTCAATACTCCTGCTGAGACCCAACATAACATAGCCAAGCTACTTGGTTTCTCCATTGCCACGCTCCCTTTGAAATATCTAGGAGCACCTCTGATAGAATTTGTACTCAAACACTCCTCATGGAAAGAAATCCTGGATAAGCTCGAAGTTCGTCTCTCATCCTAGACCTACAGATCTCTTAATATGGCTAGCAGACTAATTCTCATCAAATCAGTCCTCTAGTCAATGCTGCTCTATCTCTTTTCTATCCTAGCTGCCCCCAAATGGGTCCTCAAGCAGATCAGGAACCTCCAACGCAATTTATTATGGGTTTCTACAGGCTTGAACAGAAAATGGGCATTAGTCAAGTGGACTGAGGACTGTGTATCGAAAACAGAAGGCGGTCTAGGCATACGTGACCCTCATCACAACAAATCCAGATGGGCGCCCGTATATGGTGGCAATGGCTTTCAAAGCCCCACACACCTTGGGCTAGGCTATGGATAGCCAAATATGCAAATAACAGACCGAATACAGATCTAATTAGATTTACCCCTGAGATTGCGGGCTCCCTTATTTGGAATTCAGCAAAACAACACAATGCCGTCATACAAGCCCACAGTTTCTGGGAAATAAATTTAGGTAATCTGGCACGATTTTGGGTGGAATCATCACAAAAAATGCGAAAATGGCCACCCTATTTAACAAACCAAGGTTTTAAGAAGCTCTTCACAACTCAGAAAATCATCTGGTCAATTACTTCTGGCAACCACATTCCAGGCAGGGTTACAGACAATGGACTCCTGCAGCTCAATGGCCGATCATTTGGTAGAATGAAACATATGAGGTGCTTGATTCTGAAATCAGTCAGTGGTGAATCAGAGTTGAAAACAAAGAGGATAAGCTTTGTTGGGGATATACGCCACAAGGAACCTTCACCACGAAAGAAGCCTATCAGCTGCTTTTCCATTCTACTATTGTCCAAAAGGATCACTTATGGAATCAAGTATGGCAGCTAGGTTTTTGGCCCAAAATATTCACTTTTCTCTAGCTTCTTAGCAAGAAGTAGCTCCTCACATGGGACAATCTCCTCAAACATGGCTTCATTGGGCCCTCTCAGTGTCCCAACTATGCCAATAATGGGGAAGACATCTCTCATCTGTTAGATACTTTCTCGATTGCAAACCAATTATGGGACAAAGCAGTGCAATGTTGCAGAAGGATTGGAAGAATCAAATGGGCCATCATTAACACCATTCGACATTGGCATTTTGACCCTTTCCAGAGCAGCCTTTTCAATACTCTCTGGTCTCTTGTCCCAGGATTCATTCTCTGGACCATCTGGAAGGAAAGAAATAAGAGAATTTTCAAGGATCAAAGTACCCCTGTGGACATACTCCAGACCAGCCTTTGCTGCAAACTTCAGGAAACCATTGCTCTCCATCCCTGGCAGGACTCTGACTTCCCGTCCTCTAGCACAAAAAAAAGTATATGGAACAATTGGAACCTCTCTATCTCCCCTCTTCCCTCTCCCACCACTTCTCCTTCCTTACATTTTGACTCCCATCATGTCTGGTCCCCTCCCAGCAGCAGCACTTTCAAGTTGAACTTTGACGGCGCCTCCAAAGGTAACCCAGGTCTCGCAGGCTTTGGAGGCATTTTCAAAGATTTAGATGGCAACATTCTTCAGATCTACTATGGCACGATTAGAAGAGACTCTAACAACTCGGTGGAACTTGAAGGTCTATGGCAGAGGCTGCTATTAGTTGAAGAGGCAAACTACTTCCCCCTAGAAGTAGAAGGAGACTCCCAAATTCTTATGGATGCCTCTTCCCGTCTTCAACTAGGTACCCCTGCCCCCAAGGTGGCCACTAGTTGGAGACTTCTAACAAGGCTAGAACTCATTGAACAATGGCTAAAAACTCATCATGCCATCTCCTTCAAGCACATCCATAGAACAACCAACAAGGTAGCTAATTGCCTAGAAAATAAGGGAGCGACTCTGTCCTTCTCTCTTTACAAAGGCTCTCTCAACAACACAAATGATGTTACACTCATCTGGTGCACAAGGATTCTTCTATCCCAGATGTGGGTGGGTAAATGGAATGGGGTGGTGGCTAGCCTGGTGACCAACACCTGGCTAGGCCACACGCCGCCCATCGTTCTCAGTGAAGGCACCATAAATTCCCAGAGGAAGATGGAATCAGCATTCATGTCTCATTTTTCTTGGCGTTATTGCTCTACCTTCACGCACTCTGCCATGGCGACACGCCCTTTTGTGTAGCCCTCTCCCGTTCCGTCTACTCGCCTTATGAGCATTTGGCCTCTCCATTTGGGTTTTCGGCTTTCTTTTCAGGTTGCTCGAGCTCCTCGGCCTCCAGCTGATTGTATTTCAGCCTCTGTTGTGTATTACATGCCTCCACCAACCCCTCCACCTCTCTGTTCTTGTCTAACCCTCTGCAGTAGTCGTCTCCTCCATCAACTAGTTCTCATGGCCCTCCTTCGCTTTTGTGTGTACCTTGCTCTCCGAATTCATTTTGATCTTCCCTGTCCCCCTTTTTCTTCCCTGGTTCTCACTCCCTATTCACTAGCATTGATTCCTGCACCACAATGCCACGTAGGAATAGACTTCGTTGCAGAAGAGGTGGTTGCAGTAGAGGGGAGGGCAGTAGGGGTTCACGCCTGCCACTTGCTATCCGCGATTTCGGTAGCTGGCCTCCTTAAGACAACAACATGGGCCAATTTCATTTTTGCAGTGACCTGGCCAAGCCGCGCATTACTACTACCATCTCAGTCTCTTTCCATGAAGAGCCTCAGGTTAGTGAAGCTTCAGGCTCTAGAAAATGCCAGAAATCTACCATTCCAGTCCAGCATCCTCAGGACACAAGGAAATCGATGGTGCTCCCAGTCAAGCTAGGCACGACTAGCTCCAACAGTGAGGGTGATAGCAGCAGTGACTGGGCTCGTGGGAAGCAAAAGCTCAACTCAGATTTACGCTCCTCTTCTACGTCAGAGAGTTCCTCCCAATACTCTAAAAGCGCCACTGAATATCTCGAAGATTACAGCTGTCCCATAGTGGAGGAGAAGCCTCCTCCACCTACAAACAGCTAGCTTCTTGTCAGGTCTTGCTTTCCTTTTTTTGGCCTTCTGTCATGTTAAGTTTCAGGTTCAAACACGTTGATGGTCACCTCCTTCAAAGGTTAAAATGCTTTTTTTGTTTCTATTATGCTACTAAGAACTTGATGACTGCTGGTTTCCTGATAATGGGCAGCAACTCTTGGGCTGGTTTCCCGGTTATGCGTAGCCCTTTTTATAGTTTTTTGGTTTTTTTGAATAGGATCTCTTGTGAGGTTTACTAATTTAGAAGCCATGCAAGAAGGTCCACATTGTAAATTATTTTCAATATCAATAGATTAATGCAACTTAGAAAAAAAAAACATTGACCTAGTTATTTTTCCTTATTCAATAAAGACTTATTTCAAAATCTATTTCATTTATGATCTACCTTTTTTTAATTTATAAATAAATCAAATTCTTATAAACAACCTTGTTATAATTAATTAATTTTTCTATTTTCATTTATCATTTATAAATATTATCAATGGTATAAAATATACATTAAAAAAAACAACATACTTTTATTTATTTGATAGAGATTTATTTCAAAGTTTGTTAGTGTGTTTAATAATTTAATAAAATTATTATTAGAATAATTAACAACTTTACTATGTTTTTTAAAAGCTAGACATGAGAAAAAAATTCAATGATATCAAATTATCTAAAACTTATATCAAATTTTAATAATGAATTATTGTGATGAAGAGAAAATTAAAAATTTAATAAATTTAATTAATAAATCATATATATAATTGATTAAAGAAAAAGTTTTCTTGTATATATGTAATTATATGTATTATTAGGCTAATTGTGAGGGTGGTAATGGGGAATAAGAGAGAACACATTTATATATGTTTTCTCTCATATTTCCCCAACCTCCACCCTCACATGTGAGGTATTTTTTATATAGAGAGATGTGAAATATATATACAAATATAAATAATATTATTAAATACAATCATCTCAACCTTAGATTTATCAAGGGTGAAAAGGAATCAAATCTCTCAAGTGCAAACCATTCCTCAAATTTTGTATTAAAAAAGAAGTTTGTATCTTGAGAAATTTGATTCCTCACTTAGTAAATGTAGAGTTAGATGGATCTATGCTAATGATATATTAAGTTAAATTTTTGATATATTTTTGGTTTATTTAGGAATGATGTTTATAATTTTTTTGTTTTTTATAAAAAAATTATGTGAATGTGTAAGGCTTTAATAAACAAAGTATATTTTTAGCTATCCATGTATAATTACATAAAAAAAGATTAATCTTAATAGTTTTATTATTTTATTTCAATTATTCACACAATAACACATATGTGCTCCATAAACTTTCCTTTTAAAATAAAATAAAAATATAACTAAAAACAAAATTAAGATAATAAAAATAAAAATAAAATTAAAACATTAATAAAAAAATGAAAACTAAATAAATAAATAATAATTCGATATGGTCGTGATTATTACAGAAAGCAATTTTTTAGAAATTATAAATCACACATAAATTCCGCTGTGATCAACTCATACTTCCACCCTATTATCCTAGGCTTAGTCTCTGAATCTGACCCCAAAAAAAAAAAAATCAACGTATTAATAAAAAACCATGAGAATCTAGGACAACACTAAAAAAACATATTAAAAGGTTTTTTGTTTTTGTTTTTTTTTTTAATGATGTAAGTTTAGCAGTGACTTTCCATTTTTCTATTTATCAAAAAGTAAGTAGGTTTACATATCAAAATGCGATTGCCTCAACCTACCCCCAAGGAAACCAGGTCTGTTGGCCATCTTAGTGAGTTAAAAGCCAACCAGTATTGAATTTTTTTTTTTCCTCGTATAGACTATTGACTCCATACTATTATATCTACCAAAGTGAGACAACAAACATTAAACATCAAAAGAGAGAACCAGTGAATCATTCATCCGAGGACTCAACTAGTGTAGGGTCTTTAACACTGGACCTTGGCATGTCCGCTTGGTGCATCGTTTGGATTTGACTCTCGATTCTTCCAAGTTTTGCTGTTGCATTATGCTTAGATACCCGAATGTCTTGCAATTCCTTTTTAATATCTTTCAGGACTGAAATCACCTGAGAAACCACATGTGGGTCTCCTCCCACTTCTTGGAGGCTCGTGACAGCCTTTTCCAGAACACATTTAAAATTCCAGTAAGTCTGAATAAATTGGTGGAAAAGGGATAATCGTCCTCTAGTATTCCCTGGATCAATTATGAAGTCCATTTATTCTTTCTCCATTTCTATGTCTTCTTCTTTATGCCCACTTTCTCTCTCCCATCCCTATATGAGATTGCGGACTTGGGGAGGATTTCCTATGGTGTAGGCTTCGAAAAGGTTCTCTATAACCTCTTTCTTGGATTTCCTACCTCTTTGCTAGAACTTGCAGTGGGTTTGACTTGCTTTTGATTTCCTTTTTTTTCTACCTTCCTTCAATTTTTAAACTAATAAAAAATTAATGAAACATATCAAACAAGCGTTATACTAAAACCGTTACAAAGCCATTTCTCAACCACTAATATTATTACATACCACAGTACAGTAAATTAACCTCTGTTGGCCATAGCAACTAGTTTTGATTATGAAGGGAAATAATCAGATCTATAATGATAATAACATAGATATATATTTTAGGCCAGAGTGCCTGGAATGATGACCAACGCAACTTTTATCCACAATATCGACTACGATATGTTTGTGAACAACTCAAAAGTCATAAAACGCGTTGCACTTTTTCCTCGACTGTAAGTCCGAAAGAGAATGTGGATTTGTACAATTTCCACAAGTATTCCATGGAGGCATCAAGGATGATCCCTTCGGCAACGAGTTGAGAATATATCTAAGCGTAAGTATCAATTTAGTCATATTTTTTACGCCCCTAAATGTTTACAGTTTTTTTTTCATTCTATTATGTCCCACGTTCTTTTTCATTTTGTTCTGTCTCAAGTTGCAATTGACATTTCAAGTATGGTCTAAGAGATATATTTTTATATGGATAGTAGATTTTGAGAATATCTTGAAATCTAATAGTTAGAAATTCCAAAATATTTTTAAAATTTATAATTGAAATAAATTTTAAAAATTGAAAATAATTGACATAAATTTAAAAGGTTGAGAATAGTGAAATTTAAATGAATATAAAAAAATGGATAATTTCAATAAATATATACTCATATATGTATGTAAACTAAATGTGAACACTATGTATACAGACAGTGACCAGAGGAATGAATGGTCTCCAAGGCCCACCCTATTGCGGAACGATCTTCTTCCATAATGGTATCCCCATGTATTCTACAAAGTTCACTAGGTGACTATGGACTTATTACAAGCAGCTAAAGATAGCATTCCTTGCCTATTAGCTATCTTTAGAAATATCACTGCCTTCATTATCCTCAATAAGTCTTTTTCACTATATTTCGTCTCTGCCTTCACAAAATACCTTCCTACTCTTAAAAGACTCATTTTGGGCTTGTTTATCTCATTTTCATTCCTCTTTCCCTACCTAAAGTCTCATTCACTCATTTCCTTCACTAAAAACCCATTTTCCTCTCTAAAAACCCTTCAAAACCCTCACCTTCATCATTTTCCTCCTTTTTCACTAAAAAAAATGTAAATATGCCTTTTTTACATTATTTTTAAATCAAAATATTAGCCTATCGGGACCCACCTTTTATATTTAAAAATACCTTGTTTTATATATAAACCCAACTCCTTAGAATTTTTTAAAACCTCCCCCTTTACCTTAATAAAAGAAAGTGCCTCCGCTTATGTTTTTACCCCAAGCTCCTTTTCTAAAGCCCCCACCCACATTAACCTAACCCCATGCCATATAACCTCGGCCCTTGCCCATATAATAAGAACTCTCACTTATTCTATTTACCCCTCGGCCCCGCTTTCCACCAAAACTCGCACTTAATTTGGATCCCGCCACCTAGCGCCCAGATCCCACCTCTTCACCTGCCCGTCACCTCAAAACACCCGATCACCGTCGATCTCATTCCCCGAAATCTGACGGATCCCATCACATATTGAAATATTATATGCACTAGGGTTAACTGTTTTGAAACTTACGAAATGTCCATTTTTCCCTTGCCATGTGTCGATCGATGAATGGTATCTCATGCCTCAGTGAAATACCGTTACCACCCCTCCGTCTATGCGAAAACCACCCTCTCTGCCCCTGAAAACCGCTTCCTCCATTCGCGCCAAAAATACATACCGCCGCCTGATTCAAAATTATCCAGAGCTCTGTGGCTTTGTGATAAGGCCCAAAACACCATTTTCACCTCTGCAATGCTCCAAAGCCTAAATAAATGCAGGAAATTCCCTCCACGCAGGTTTTCAAGTTAATTTCTTATTTTTTTGTGCAGTTTTAATGGCGGAAATGCATAAAATGCATCCCAATGGTCCAAAAATGTCTAAATGAATGTTTGGGTGACGATCCATAAGTTTATTTTAATTTAAACGGACCAGAGGTAAAATTAAAGCTTCATCACCGATGAATCATGATCCTCGGTGGTTATTAAAACTCTCCAACAGCAAAAGAATGTCCTCTGCACAGTAAACATAGATAGGGGCAGTCACAGGAAGGTAAAACACTTAAATAAGATTGTGATAGTAAAGGTCAGAAGGATAAAGGAGGTAATCATAGATCAAAGGAAAAATCAAAAGATTAGCCACAAAGAAGAGGTAAAGGTAATAAGGATAGAAGATCAAAGGTTTAAATGATAAAGTCAAAGGTTAAAAGATAGAATCAACAAGAAAGACAGTGAGGCAGAATGCTAGAGGATTAAAATCAAGTTTAAAGGTCTAAAACAAGAATTAAAGATAAAACAGAGGCATATTATCATAGAATAAAATTTGAATGACTAAACCCACAACAATTACTTCATTAGAATGATATTTTGCCACCTACATCATGTTTTCTTTCAACAAAACATCAAACAATTATTACAAACAGTCAGAGATATTTTCCATCTACCCAGTAGTTATTGTAAAGTTATTGAAAAAAGCTTTAAAGTCAAACATTTCCAGAAATTAGCTTAGAAGATAAGTTAGGATTTATTACTTCAGAGAACACTCTCAGATATTTTTCCTTGGGCCTTGCATGGTCTCAAAGGTAAAAAACTCATTAACAACTGTAATACATGACATTTGAAACCCTAGCTTAGTATCACCTTCTCATTTCATAGATAAATACTACATGTAAATTTCATTTTTAGGGTTGGTTAGTTGGTGGTTATTTGACTGATTTATATTGCTAAGCTAGTTGAGGACAGTTAGGCTCGATTTAAGAAAGCTTTGAGTTGCAGAGATTTACAGTACATGGAGTAATGTAACTATTTTTAACATCAATAATGCAAGCACATTCACCAGATTCTTGAGCTATGTTAATGGTGCAGTTTTCCTTCTTTGTCACTATTTTTCTTCTGTTTTCCATTCTGTCCTCTATTTCTCTGATAAAAGAACAAAATTTGTAGAGTAGGATATTCTATCTTGGCACCCTATTTCTGTCTGCATTCTTTATCTTAATGTTTTCCTCTGTAAGGTTTGATTGGAGAATTCTTAATTGCTCTCTAGTTCCACCTAGCTTGTTGTCTTGGGAATGATTTAGTAGAGTCAAGCCAAAGAAGTCTATGGTAAGCCCTGTCCTTTGGTATAGCTTTAAATATTGTTTTTAAGGCCTTTCTTTGAAGTATACTTAGTAGAGTCTAAACTAGGGAAGTCTATGGTATGCCCTGTCCTTGGGTCTGCCTCAAAATGTTGATTTGAAGGTCTTTTGAGTGTTTAGTTAAAGAATATAGGTTTAGCTTGCTCTTTAGCTTCTCTCATTGTTATATTAAATGTTTTCTTTGTCTGAAAGTAATTCTAGGATTGTTGGATTCTTGTCTTAAAGGTTTTCTTATTAAAGTCTGGCCAAAGAAGTCTATGGTATGCCCTGTCCTTTGGTTTGCCTCAAACAATTACTTAAAAGGCTTTTCTTTTTTAAGTAGAGCTAGAATATTCTTAATTGAATATAGTTTTATTGCCTTCACAACTTGTTGTTATTTCATATCACAATCTGATCTAAGAGATCCACTTGATATAGTTAGCTTGCCCTATGAAAACCATTGTAGAGTTGATGAACCATTAAATCCTTTTATGACTCCATATCCTAATGGATTAATGTTTTCTCATGGTCTATCTTTTCACCTGAAACATTCCCTCAATTAATCACACCACAGATATGTCAACCTATCAATTAATCTACCAAAAAAAACAAGTCCTTAGAACTTCATAACTATCCTAATATCATAAAAAAGGAGCATAAAGACATATCATCTATAAACGATTACATATAGAGATCCCTCTCTGAATCCAGGAAGGCTAGGTCCTAGGATTCCAAAGTAGTTATGATGTGGCCCCTGTAGTGTTTGTTCTTGCAAATCTTGCAATACACGGAGCCAACATAGTGGTGACCATACTAGGTATACTGAGTAATAAAAAATCTAAAAAACTCAAAAAACCTCATTTCAAACTTAGATGAGTCAAGTGTTAGCCAAGGATGGTACCTTGTTACTGATGGTGGACAACGGCCAGCCACAAAACAAGTAAAAATCCTCCACCTGGTGACTCCACTAGTTTTCAGTAGGCCTGATAACTCCACTGGTTTTCCATAGACTCCACTGGGAAACTTATTTTATCATCAAAACATCAGAAGAACCCAGTTAATAATACTTGGTGGATTAAGTATATCTTTCACAGTTTGGTTTGTCTCTTAAGACTATTATACCTCTAAACCTTTCTGATTCTTGGGTCTAAAGTTCTTTCTTCTAGAAGAATTCATACCAGATCCCATCCTAACCCAAATCCTCCTGCAATAGTTGACAATCTTGAAAGCATCCTTAGGAAGTCTCCTAGATCTAAAAATACAACTGTTGGCAGACCAATCCACAAAGAAAGTTTTGTTCCTGAAAACCTTACATCCTTGCAAGATACCCAATTTGAGTTACACCATAGAAGAAACCTATTCAGAACTAAGTCTCAAAGTTGGATATACCAGACAGACCTTGAGCCTACAAGCTTACAATAGAGTCCTAGTAGAGAAGCCTCTCTTTCCACTCCTCCTGCTTTTCAGCTTCTCCAACACTTTGACTCCTTTCGTTCCAAATTTTCTCAAAATCAGCTAGCTGGTCCAAGTACATCTTCTACTGCCACTCATGCATCCTATGTGCAAACCACTCCATTTCATCCTCCACCTCCACTCATAAACCATCCTCTTATATATCCTCCTTGGGTTCCATTACCTTCTATCATGGCAGCATGGTATGCTCCTTTGGTACTGCCACAACGTTTACTGCTTATGCCATAGGACTATCAATCTAAAATCCCTCACTTTAATGGAATTAATTCTACCACTATCCAGCAGCATGTAGACAAGATGAATGATGATTTTTACTACCAAGAAATAGAAGAGGAGACTATAAAGTTTTGAATGTTTGCCCAAATTTTTAGAGGAGAAGCAAAGAAATGGTTCAAGAACTTAACTCCTAATAGCATTCATGATCTCCCTTCTCTTTATCAAAAATTCATAAACAAGTGGGAGACTAAGAAAAATCCTCTTCAAATACTGTCAGAGTATGATAACCTTAAGAGAAATGCTGGATATAGTGTCCAAGACTACTGCACTAGGTTCAATAGTGTATATAATGCACTCCCTCCCCACATGAAAGCCCCACAAGGCCTAGCCCTAGTGAAATTTCCAAATGGATTTGATCCAGACATGTCTTATCAATTAAGAGAAAGAGATCCCCTCACCTTAGAATACATTCAAAGGGGAGTAGTAAGTGTAGAAGCAAACCTAATTGCTAAAAGGGATATATTGAGAGCAGAGAAGAAGGTTACATACAAAGAGGAAACTATGGCCTCCACAAGTGATGCTAAAATTGATATCCTAGTTAGGACAATGCAAATGATGATGGATAGAATCAACTTAAATGAGAGAGCTTATCCTAGAGAAAATGAAACATCTCCTCAAAACAGTCAAAATCAGAACCAAAACCAAAAATTTAGAAGAACCCCCCCTCAAATAAGACAAAGAGGTCCTGATCAACAAATCAGACCTCCCTTCCAAGAAAACTATGCTGATAAGTGTGAGGGGGTGAATGAAGAAACACAAGAAAACCACATAAATATAATGGGAGTAAATAATGAGGATATTTTTTTCCTTACAGAGGAAGAACAAGCATTAGGATAATTTTGAGGTCTAAAATGGGCCTCCTAAGGAAATAATAAAATAAGATCTAAATCAATAAAATAATATTTATGAATTTCCAATTCACTTTTTTCACCACAATCCATGTAACCATGGTTAAATTCAATTCAAAAGTTGTACCAAAATAAAATTAATAAAAAAATTGTATTGATGTGACTATAAATAAGAATGAGTTTTTCAAGAAAAAATCATTATCATTGAAAAAATAATGCATTTGTTCTTTTTACTTAAATAACTTAAAATAAAATATAAATACAAATACAAATTCTTAATTATATAATATGTTATTAATTAAACTTTATATTATTTAAATTGTATAATAACATGTAATTAATGTACTATATAAAAATAATATAATAAATGTAATATATTATTTTATGTATGAATTTTATTCAAAAAGTGTGAAATGACATTTATTATGAGTACTTTATTTGAATTTAAAAGTACTTAGAGAACTACCATGGTTAACCATGAGTTTTTATCCACCATTGAGAAAGTGACAAGTAAGTACCTTTAACTTAAGAAATGCCACCTCAACCATTAGGGATGATGTCATCCCCTAAAATGTGATTGGTTCTCATAAAGTGAATTTTGATTGTACATTTTCTTTAGGTGGTCCATTTTAGACCTCAAAATTCCCTTAATGGTATGTTTTCCCCGACTTAATATGAGGAAGAAAACCTAGAATCTGAAGACTATAAACAAGGCTTTGAAAATTCCATCATGGAACTACATAGACAGTATGACCTTAGAAGCAAGAAAAACCAAGACACTCCCAAAAGAAATAGCTCTCAAATTTCTTCTAGGAAAACACCTGAAAACATTTCTAAAAAGACAACAGAAAACACAAACATAGTGGCTGAAATTTCTAATAAAAATAGAGGCAAAAACAACCAACCTAGTCTCAAACAAAGTGGTGACCAAAGCAGCACTAGCAACATAGCTAATGCTCCTAATAAAAACTATTTTAACTACTTTTCCTAATAAAAAAAACAAGTTGAAATTTCTGTGAAAACGTCGTCTAAGAAGGCTGATTTGAACATTTCAAAAACTCAAACACCTTTGAGTATAGAGAATGAAATTGCCAAGATTAAAATCTCTATTCCTCTTACTAAATTAGTCACTCAATATGTATATAGATCTCAACTTTTGAAAGCTTTAAACATAGGAGAAAATGCTGATTCTGTCAATTTAAATGATGACAAACCCGAGCTTCTGTTTGAACCAGAATTAGAAGGGCAATTTCAAGAGGGAGGTGTTCCTCCATTTTCTGTCAGTTTAAACATCCGTGATAAAATTCTCCACAATGCCATGTTAGACTCCTGTGTTTCACACAACCTTATGCCAAAATTAGTGATGGAAAGACTAGGGCTTGAGATAACTAGACCATACAAAGATTTATACTCTTTTGATTCCAATAGAGTTAAATGTCTAGGCCTAATCAAAGATTTATGTGTCAAATTAGCAAAAATACCAGCCAAGAGCCTAGTAATGGATATTGTAGTGGTTGATATTCCTCTTAAATATGACATGCTCTTTTCAAGATCATGGGGAGCTAAAATCCAAGGTACCCTCCAAATGGACATGACCTATTGTACCATCCATGTCTTTAGTCAACCAAGAAGATTATATAGGGAAACACATATGAAATACATGGTTAACAGTCAAGAAAAGCTAGATAACTCCCCTCTTTATTCTATTCACACGGACCTTTATTCATTCATCCTTTATAATGATGAAAACCTTAATTAACAAGTGATAGAAAATGAGCAAACAGTAGTCGAAGAAGAGGAAAAATATGAGGAACAGTCAAAAAAATTTGCCCAAACAAAATATCACAACAAACATAGTGAAGACCATGGGCAACAAAGCAACCATCAACATAGTGTTGATCATGAAAAAAAAAAAATGACAAACATAGTGCAGACCGTGAAGAACAACATGGTAAACAACATAGTGACAACCACTATAAACAACATAATGAGGACCATGATCAAATTAATGACAAATATGAAATTGAACCTCTTTGGAGTATGAGATTTGATGTTTCTTGTAGCAAAACTAGTTCAGGAGCAGGCATATGGGTGCATAACACAAAGAACAATAATGTAGAAGGTCAGTCATACAAGCTAAACTTTCAATGCACAAATAACATAGCTGAATATGAGGCACTCCTCTTAGGACTACAATTACTGAAGAAATTAGGAGCCAAGAGGATAATTTTCCATGGAGATTCATAGTTATTCATTAGGCAGATAAATGGAGAATACATAGCCAAGCATCCCAGATTAAAAGCCTATAGAGATGATGTTTTTTACCTCTTGAAAACATTCCTAGAATATGAGCTTACCTTTGTCCCTAGAAATCAAAACATTCTTGCCAATGGTCTAGCATTTGCTGCCAACACATGTGCAGCTACCCCTGGTTGAGAAAGAAATTAAGAAAATGTATGATGCTGGAATAATATTCCCTGTGAGATACTCAAAATGGGTTTCAAATCTTATATCAGTGAAGAAGAAAACATGAGAAATTAGGCTATGCTTAAACTTCAGAAATTAAAAAAAGCCTCCTTAAAAGACAACTACCCTTTACCAAAAATGGATCACATATTACAAAGGGTAGTAGGTTCTAAGATAATTTCTTTGTTAGATGGATTTTCAGGATACAATCAGGTGCGGGTACACCTAGATGATCAACACAAGACAACTTTCACTACACCTTGGGGCACTTTCATGTATGTGAAAATGCCTTTTGGATTGATGAATGCTAGTGCCACCTTCTAGAGAGCCATGGACATTGCTTTATCAGAAGAAATAGGTTACTTCATTGTGATTTAACTTGATGACATAACAGTCTATTCAAAAACAAATGAGGAACACCTAGCTCACTTAAGAAAAGTCTTTGAAAAATGTAGAAAGTATGGTTTGTCTTTGAATCCCAAGAAAAATTTGTTTGGCCTTCAATAAGGAAAAATTTTAGGCTATATCATATCTGAAGAAGGGATCAAGATAGACCCAAAAAGGATTGAAGGAATATTGCAAATCAATCATTCTAGAAATATCAAAGAGCTGTAATCTTTCATTGGAAAGATAAATTTCTTATGAAGGTTCATACCAAAACTTGCAGAACTCCTAATAAACATTACAAACATGCTGAAAAAAGAAATATGAGTCAAATGGAACATAGAAGAAGAACAATCCTTTGAATTGGTAAAAAAATCACTGACCCAAACACCAATTCTAATCAACCCTTATTTTAGCAAAGATTTTTTTATCTTCTCCTTTGCATTAGAACATAGAGTTACTTCTATCCTACTATAGAAAAACATAAAAGGACAGGAACAACCCATTTCATTTTTCAGCAAGGCATTAAGAGATGCACCTCTGAAATACAACATAATGGAGAAACAAGTTTTGCCTTAATTAAGGCATTAAAAGATTTCAGATTTTACATTTTTCTCTCACACATCACTACGTTTGTGCCTCAGTACACAATGGTAAAAGACATGTTGACACAAGATCCTGATGGAAAAATAGGTAAGTGGATTGCAGTTATATTAGAATATGATTTAGAAATCAAGCCCACTAAACTAATCAAAGGACAAGGATTGGCTAGACTCATGGCCGAAACAAACGTTCAAGCACTGGACATGAACGTGATTGATGCATCAGATGAACAGGAGGAGTTGGCAACTCCACTTATTGAAGAAACATTTCTGAATTCATCTTGGTATGCTGATATTTTATATGTGCTTTTTAATCTTAATGTTCCTCTTGGTTTGTCTAAAACAAAGGCTAGATTCTTAAAGTTGAAGGCTGTAAACTACTGCATTGTAGATAAAATTTTATATTGGAAAAATGCTAGTGGAATATTGCTTAAATGTTTGCCTGAGAATGATGCAGATAAGATCAAGCATGAGTTTCATGAAGGAGAATGTAGAGGCCACTTCTATTGGAAAACTACTGTTAACAAAATTCTTAGAGCTAGTTACTATTGGCTCGCCCTCTTTCAAGACATCCATAAAATGGTAATTTACTGCCATAAGTGCCAAATATTTAAAGGCAAAAGAAAACTGTTGCCATTACCTTTGCATCCTATCTCTGTTGAAGCTCCTTTTCAACAACGGGGCCTAGATTTTATTGGAGAAATCCATCCTACCTCCTCTGCCCTACGCAAATAGATCCTCACTACAACTGACTACTTTACAAAATGGATAGAGGCCATCTCTTCTAGAACAACCACAAACTCAGTAATTATCAAATTCCTTGAAAACCACATTTTGTCTAGATTTGACTTTGCTA
Source organism: Pinus albicaulis (assembly GCA_034641835.2). Lineage (NCBI taxonomy): Eukaryota > Viridiplantae > Streptophyta > Pinopsida > Pinales > Pinaceae > Pinus > Pinus albicaulis. The sequence goes on along the minus strand of CM076570.1, from coordinate 1,615,766,808 downwards.
GAAAGATTATCACTGATAATGCTGCTGCTTTTAGATCCAAGAAAATGGCGAATTTTTGCCACAAATATCATATTACATTGGGTAATTATACAACTTATTACCCTCAAGGTAATGGGTTAGCTGAATCCTCAAACAAAAGTTAGGTGAACATCATAAAAAATTTGCTGGAAGAGAACAAGAAGTCATGGCACAACAAACTAGTACATGCACTATGGGAAGATAGGTTAACAAATAAAAGATCAATTGGAATGTCTCCCTATCAGCTAGTGTATGGAGTAGATGAAAATTTTCCAAAAATTTTAGTAGTGTCAGTCATGAAGCTTTTCCAAGAAGTACAGTCTAAAGAAAATGACATGCTAAGAAGAATAAATCAGACTGCCTAGTTGCAGCACACCAGAGAAGAAGTATATAACATAACACGACAAGTGCAAGAAAACATCAAGAAGATTTTTGATAAGAGGACCAAAGCAAACGATTTCAACATTGGTGAAAAAGTGCTGAAGTGGGACTCAAGAAGAGAATACAAGGGAAAGCATGGAAAATTTGAAAATCTATGGAAGGGCCCATACATCATCCATTCTAAAAGATGTAACAATGAATTATTTCTTCAAGAAATGGATGGAACAAAATTATTTGGAGGTCATGTCAATGGAAGGATTCTCAAGCATTATTTTTGTTAAAAATCTCAGTTCAAAGCTTCACTCATTGTATATAACACCGCTTGAGTAAAAGATCAGAAAAATAAACATAAAAAACAAAGAAAAGAAGAAAAGAGGGAAGATAGAAAGAAAAAGGTAAAGCCCCATACCAAAAAAGGAATATTTCTAAAAGTGTGCAAGTCCAAATGCCACTACTTTTGGAGAGGAAGTCCTGTTTAGTCATATAGTCTAATCATGATTGAACAAGTTTTAAATTTTCTACTGATAGGTTAGTAAATGAAGATTTTCCAAACTGTTTAATCTTGGCTTATCATTTGATTAGATTAGGGAAAGATATTGGTTCCAAAGAACAAATATGGACCAAAGAGAAAAGAGGGATGCATAACACATTCCAAATTACAACCCTCAAAGTTTTTAGTTTTACTTTTTGCAAACAATAAAATATGTGTGCAGCTTGTACAAAATGACACAACTCATGACAAATCAAACTGTTTAATCTTTTTTTGATGATGTTTTCAATTTCCCGTTTTTAGATTAGAGAATAAAAATCTGTCAAACCGTTTAAACTTAACTGATAAGTAGATTAGGTAGAGAATAAAAGATCTCATTAGCCTAATCTGAGCTTTGGATGATATAAGTGTAGAAGTAGATAGTTTCATGTTTTCAAAAGAAAACAATGTCAAGGGTTGCCAATCTAAATGCACCCAATGAAGAAAAAATGTTAGGAAAAGTATGATGGGTAGGTAGAATTCGAGTTGAAGCAATCATGTTTTTTGGATTTTGAAAGTCGCAGCTTCAAAAGAACAACAAAAAATTAGCAAATTGAATAAAGAAGTATGGCAAAGTACAAAACAAGGCACTGGTCTACTTATTCCAAAGATTTGATCTCTGAGATTATTGACACCTCCTAAAGGCGTTGCCCTCCCTAGCTTGAGCCACTATTATCCTCCTGTATTCTACAGATTTCACTAGGTGACTATGGAATTATTACAAGCAGCTAAAGATAACATTCCTTGCCTATCAACTATCTTTAGAAATCTCACAACCTTCATTATCCTCAATAAGTATTTTTCACTATATTTCAGCTCTGCCTTCTCAAAATACCTTCCTGCTCTTAAAAGACTCATTTTGGGCTTGTTTATCTCATTTTCATTCCTCTCTCCCTACCTAAAGTCTCATTCACTCATTTCCTTCACTAAAAACCCACTTTCCTCTCTAAAAACCCTTCAAAACCCTCACCTTCATCATTTTCCTCCTTTTGCACTAAAAAAAATGTAAAAATAAATTTTTACATTGTTTTTAAATCAAAATATTAGCCTCTTGGGACCCACCTTTTATATTTAAAAAGACCCTATTTTAAATATAAACCCAACTCCTTTGAATGTTTTAAACCCTCCCCCTTTACCTTAATAAACAAAAGTGCCTCTCCTTGTGTTTTTTCCCCAAGCTCCTTTGTTAAAGCCCCCACACACACTAACCTCACCACACACCATATAACCTCGGCCCTTGCCCATATAATAAGTTCTCTCGCTTATTCTATTGACCCCTGGGCCTCGCTTTCCACCAAAACTCGCGCTCCATTTGGATCCCACCACCTGGCGCCTGGACCCCACCTCTTCACCTCCCCATCACCTTAAAATACCCAATCACCATCGATCTCATTCCTTGAGATTTGACGGCTCCCATCACATATCACAATATTATATGCGCCAGGGTTAACATTTTTGAAACTTGCGAAATGGTCGGTTTTCCCCTGCCACACATCGCTCGATGAATGGTATCACATGCCCCCGACAAATACCATTACTGCCCCTCCATATATGCGAAAACTGCCCTCTTCGCCCCCGAAAACCACTTCCTCCATTCGCACCAGAAATACATACCACCGCCTGATTCAAAATTATCCAAAGCTCTGTGGCTCTGCGATAAGGTCTAGAACACCATTTTTGCCTCTACAATGCTCCAAAGCCCAAATAAATGGAGAAAAAGCCCTCCACACAAGTTTTCATGTTAATTTTTTATTTTTATGTGCAGGTTTAATGGAAGAAATGCATAAAATGCATCCCAATGGTCCAAAAACGTCTAAATGAATGTTTGGTTGATGATCAAGAAGTTTATTTTAATTTAAAGGGACTAGAGGAAAAATTCAAGCTTTATCACCGATGAATCATGATCCTTGGTGGTTATTAAAACCCTCCAGCAACAAAAGAATGTCCTCTTCACAGTAAACATAAACATGGGAAGTCATAGGAAAGTAAAACAATTAAAGAATACTGTGACAATAAAGGTCATAAGGATAAAAGAGCTAATCACAGATCAAAGGAAAAATCAAAATATTAGCCACAAAGCAGAAGTTAAAGGTAATAAGGATAGAAGATCAAAGGTTTAAATGATAAATTCAAAGGTTAAAAGAAAAAATCAATAAGAGAGACAATGAGGCAGATAGTTAGAGGATTAAAATCAATTTTAAAGGTCTAAAACAAGAATTAAAGATAAAACAGAGGGAGATTAGCACATAAGAAAATTTGAATGACTAAACCCACAACAATTACTTCTTCAGAAGGATATTTTGCCACCTAAAACATGTTTTCTTTCAATAAAGCATCAAACAGTTATTACAAACAGTCAAATATATTTTTCATCTACCCAGTAGTTATTGTAAAGTTATTGAAAAAAGCCTTAAATTAAAACATTTCTAGAAATTAGCTCAGAAGATAAGTTAGGAGTTATTATTTCAGACAAACACTCTCAAATATTTTTCCTTGGGACTTGCATGGTCTCAAAAGTCAAAGACTCATTAAATCTGTAATAAATGACATTTGGAACCCTATATTAGTATCACCTCCTCATTTCGTAGATAAATACTGCATGTAAACTTCATTTTTATTGTTGGTTAGTTGGTGGTTATTTAACTCATTTCTGTTGTAGAGCTAGTTGAGGACTATTAGGCTAGATTTGAGAAAGCTCTGAGTTGCAGAGATTTACTGTACATGGGGTAATATAACTGTTTTTAACATCAGTAATACAAGCACGGTCACTGGATTCTTGAGCTATGTTAATGGTGAAGTTTTCCTTCTTTGTCACTATTTTTCTTTTGTTTTCCATTTTGTCCACTATTTCTGTCATAAAAGAACATAAATTTTAGAGTAGGATATGTTGTCTTGGCACCCTATTTCTGTGTGCATTATTTATCTTAATGTTTTCCTCTATAAGGTCTAATTGGAGAATTCTTAATTGCTCTCTACTTCCACCTAGCTTGTTGTCTTGGGAATGATTTAGTATAGTCAAGCCAAAGAAGTCTATTGTAATCCCTGTCCTTTGGTGTAGCTTGAAATATTTTTTTTAAGGCCTTTCTTTGAAGTATACTTAGTAGAGTCTAAACCGGGGAAGTCTATGGTATGCCCTGTCCTCTGGTCTGCCTCAAAATGTTTCTTTCAAGGTCTTTTGAGTGTTTAGTTAAAGAAGATAGGTTTAGCTTGCTCTTTAGCTACTCTCACTGTTATCTTAAATGTTTTCTTTGTCTGAAAGTAATTCTAGGATTGTTGGATTGTTGTCTTAAAGGTTTGCTTATTAAAGTATGGCCAAAGAAGTCTATGGTATGACCTGTCCTTTGGTTTGCTTCAAACATTTACCTAAAAGGATTTTCTTGTTTAAGTAGAGCTAGAAGATTCTGACTAACTATAGTTTTACTGCCTTCACAACTTGTTGTTATTTCATATCAAAATCTAATCTAAGAGATCCACTTGATATAGTTAGCTTGCCCTATGAAAACCCTTGTAGAGTTGATGAACCATTAAATTCTTTTATGACTCCATATCCCAATGGATTAATGTTTTCTCATGGTCTATCTTTTCAACTGAAAAATTCCCTCAATTAATCACACCATAGATCTATCAACCTATCAGTTAATCAACCAAAACAAACAATTCCTTAGAACTTCATAACTAGCCTAATATCATAAAACAAGAGCATAAAGACATATCATCTATAAATGATTACCTACAGAGATCCCTCTCTGAATCCAGGAAGGCTAGGTCCTAGGATTCCAAAGTGATTTTGATGTGGCCCCTGCAGTGTTTGTTCTTTCCAATCTTGCAAATCACAGGGAGCCAACACATAGAAGAAAAGCATTATATGGAGTACCACCAAGTACAAATAAACACTACAACAATGATGTCAGAGAAATTCGTAACAATTGAAAAGGCAAGGCTTTTTAGACTGGTAGCCTTAATCGCATAAGCCAGAGTTCTGTGTCATTACTAACCGCTACTTGGGCAAGCCATTCTGTCTATTAATTTTAGAATGGTTGAATTTGTTGTGATTGTCGATTCCAACTTTAAGAATATTTTAGAATGTGATGAAATAGAATGAGGTTAAATATTCAACATATTTTTAGAATCTTATGGATAAAACTTATTTTTAATCAGATTTTTAAATATTTTCATAATTTATAAATTAGATAAATATTTCCTCTGAAAATACCAAATTCTATTATGAATTTCTTTATACTCTAATAAATTTGTAAACCTTATAACTTCTAACTAAATAAATAACTAAAATTATTTCATTGGAGAAAAAAAAAATACTTTTTTAATCCTAGTTTTAACTCATCTCTCTACTGCACTTAGCACTTATGATTCTGATGGGAAAAACCTTCATGCATAAGTTCTTAAATGCAAATAAACTAGATTATTCATAAGTAAAACCAAAAAAATTGTACATTACAGTGATTGATTAAGATACAATGTCTTTTCTCAATTGGTTGTTTTGCAGTATTTCATGATTTAAAAGCATCCTCCTGGTCTTTCAAGGCTTTCAGAAGTATATTTTTAACATCTTTGGTCATTTTAGCATTAGCTCAGACTATCATGAGAGACGCCAAATACGGTGGCCTTTATTCCCCTTAATTTGCTATAGATGAGGCCTTGAACATTTCTGGCTACAACTATGAAACCAACATTGGGTGGGGTAAAGAGGTAGGTTGTCTTCCCTCAGTCTGAATCAAATATATATATATTTTTCCTATAATATTTTTTTTGGAAATGCAGAGAGGATGAACACAAATTAACACACAAATAATATGAGTTGTGGTTCTTCTCTATTAATTACGTAAGTTTGATTTAGATTACATAACTTGATTACAATGAATCAGGTGAATGGTATTTAAACCTTCTCGACTACAGACTCAAATAATATAACTTGACATGCACATACTCTCTAAATTCATCTATCACTTAAACTCGACTTAACTAAAAGATTTCAACACTCACTTAAGTGACTCGCTAAATATAACAAACTCTTCATCCGAGAGTAATTAGCTTACTTTAACAATGTTTAGATAGGTGAAATTATTTTTACTCAATTCGATGGATCTAAGAAGAATTTATAGATGGATGGAATTATTTTTACTCAATTTGATGGATCTAAGAAGAATTGAACCAGATCCTTATGATAGAGGACTAATTTTTGGCAAAGATATTTACTTAACTGGACCACAAGTTATCTAAAATGAATAACATGTGATATTTAAATATAAAAAATTAAATAAAAATAGATAATTTTTTTTTATGATTAATTATATTGAATTTAATTAAACTGCAAATTTCAGGAATATTTTTGAATTTTAGTAATTGTTTCACTTAATACAAACATGGATTAATCTCCCATTACAACAACCACATTCAATGTTGTCCATGAACCACCTCGACTATATCTGGTACCTTTGTTTAGCTTATAAGACTATTAGTGAATCAGTTAATAATTGATAAAATATACCAGCCTAAATTGACCTGTGCTCTCCATTTGGCAGGGTAAGGTATTTTAGTTTTAGTTTTTTTTAAATAAAAAATTATTGATTTAAATATAATTGGATTATATATTTCAAGAATATTTCTAAATTTTGAATGACAAAAAAATGTAAGGATTTAGCTTTAACTAAATAAGAATAGTTTCCAATAATATTTCTTAAATCTGCAATTATTCAAATAAAAATAACCAACTTATTGACTTGTAAATAAGAGTTCATCATTGCATTAAGATTATATAATGCACATAGCTTCTCTCATGTTTTCTCAACCATTTTTCATTTTCCATGCTTTTAACAAACAATCCACAAAATATAGGCATGAAAACTCACAAATCACAGAAGAAGAATCAAATGATTTTATGTTGCAGATAGGATGGATATATGGATCAACAATTGAGGATATTATGACTAGGTTGAAAATCCATTACATGGTTTGGAATTATCTATTATTCTTTCCTGAGCAGCCAACCTTTCTAGGAAATGCAGCATGAAATAGTCCAGACAGTCTTGCGTAGTAGAAGAGATGGGTCACTGTGCTACTGGAATTATTCATGAGCAACTTATGCCCATTCATTAACATTCACAAAAACATTATGCTACGTCGGATGATGATGTATACCGATTTCAATATATGGGGAATCTGGTTAGTGACAACGTTTTGCTATGCCCTCTTGCTAGCTTTCTCTCTGTTAACTGGAAAACCATTCTTGCCCGGGGTAAGGCCAATGAAATCAATTCACTAAAAACCAATTTAATACATGAGTTCATATTATATAATAGACGAGTTCATATTGAGAGAAATTTTTGGAAGAAATTGGTGGACGATGTTTAATGTGGTCTAGACATTTCACTCATCTTCTAATTCTCATTCTCAAAGTAAGATTATGAGTATAATGTCCATAATAAACATTGGAAAATTCTCAAAGTAATATTATGAGTATAGTGTCCACATGGGAAAGATTAAACATCCTCTACCTAATTTCTTGCCAAAATTTCTCTTAATAGTGTGGAAATATACACTCTCTCACAAGAATTCATGTTTTTGTTGAGTTTCATAAACCTTACATGCATCACTTCTTAATATTGCAGACTTCAGAGCCTAGCTTTGCAGTCACACACTGTTTATTTCCACCTATGGCTTTAAGCTGTGGGAATATCTTCGAATTGATAGTTCGATCAAAGAATGGTGGAATAAAAAAAGGATGTGGCTTATCCTTTGCTTATCTCTGTTTAAAATATTGAACAAAAACAATACACATATGGATGCTTCCCCCACAACACAGAGAATGCACAATTGCTATGGAATTAATAGTCAAACATACAGACAGACAGCGTAAACCAAGAGCAGAAATATTTTTTCAATTTATTCAACTCTTCTCTTTAAAACATGAAATTACATTTCTTATACAAAATGGCTGAAGCCTGAAAAACTAATGCTATTTAATGTTGGATGGACGTTCAATGATCTCTTGTCCTTTTGTTGTCAAAAGACCCATTTCTTCATTAAAACTGCTCACAGATCGTATTTCGGCTTATACACGAAACACATACAAAACAAGTTCAAAACACAAAAGCCTGGACCTGAAATATTATCAGTAATGGCTTTGAAATCACATTGCATCCGCACCCTTATCGCATTTCGGCGATATTAAACTTTAACTGTGGCGCTACCCGTTAAACATTGTGAACTGCGATGTCTGATTGTCACATGGCACATATCGCATCACATCCAAAATAAAATACTCATGGAAACTTCAATGGAAAACTTAGAATTGTGTGATTGTGATATGTGGTGGCGATATTGCATTGCAAAAAAAACAATATAACTTGCAGGCGACGAAAGGTAAGGTCAAAATGTTTCGATTGCAGTGTGACATGGCACGATCACATTGCATGTTAAATAACATATGTTGCAGGTGGCTAAGAGGAAGGCATAAAGGATTGCGATTGAGATGTGTGATCCGATATCGCATCGCAACATCACACAGTTTATTTCCCCCCGCATTGCAACATCGCACAGTTCATTGCGGGGGCTTAACAGTAAGGTTTAAAATCTGTGAAGTGCGGTATTGTGGGTGGTAAACTGCGGTAAGTGAGGTAAGTGAAATACAAAGGAAATAAGCAGAAAACAAAGGTTTCAGGTGTATTGGAAAATGCGGTAAGGTTTAAGGTGGGTCCTTCCAAATATCGCATCGGAGGGGATTCGATATTGTGGAAAAAAGGCTTATGGGTAAAACATTAAATTTGCGGGCTACGTTTGCGAGAAAAAAGGTAAGTAATGCGGTGGGTAAGACTAAAATGCACATTATGGCTGGGTAATTTGTTTGATCTTTTGTGTGGATTGCTGAAAATTCTTCATGCAATTAAACTTACAACATACATAATATTAGGTCTAGTTGTAGTCAAATACATTAGACTGCCAACTATGCTTTTGTATAATGTCAGATCGACATTCTTGCTGCAATATTCCTTGCTTAACATCAACCCCATGACAGTTGGAGTTGCTAATGCTTTTATGTTCTGCATATTGAACCTCTTTAAAACTTCTGCAACATACTTTTCTTGGGAGATAAAAATCCCCTTTTCTGTTAGCTTTACTTATATGCCCAGAAAATATCTCAGCAAATCCAAGTTAGTCATTTCAAATTTTCTTTTCATGACTACTTTAAAATCAACAATGAATGAAACATCATTGCCTGTGAAAATAAAATCATCTACATATAAAACAAAAATAATAATTTTACTGTCATTTTCTTTGATGTAGAGTGTGGGTTCACCATCACACTTTTCAAACCCATTGTCCACCAGGTAAGCATCAATCCTGTTGTACCATTCTATTGGTGCTTGCTTCAACCCATAAAGAGCTTTCTTCAACTTACATACTTTGTGCTCTTGGCCTTCTATCTCATAGCTATGAGGTTGTTCAAGATATACCTCCTATTTAAACACTCCATTCAAGAATGCTGACTTTATATCCATTTGATAGACTTTCCACTTTTATTATGTTGCTATGGATAACACTGTCCTCACTATCTCCATCCTTGCCACTGGTGCAAAGGTTTCTTCATAATCTCTTCCTTGCTGCTGCTTGTAGCCTTTGTCAACAGGTCTTGCTTTGTGTCTTTCTATTTTGCCATCAATATTACTTTTGGTCTTATAGACCCATTTCAGTCCAATGACTTCTTTACCTTATGAGAGGTTCACTAACTCCCATGTATCATTATTTTTGTTAGAAAAATTAAATATTACAGAGCAATGCAACACATAAAATATGTGGAAAATACAAGAACACAAAACACATAAAACCAGAGAGACACAGATATACGTGGTTCACCCAGTTTGGGCTACGTCCACCCCGAACAGAGAGTCCTTCCTTTTTATTATCCAGCAAAAATGAAGAGACAAAACCTACAACAGATTCGCTGTAATATCCTCTGTTCTTTCTCACAGTCTCCCTATCTGTTTCTCGCTATGAGAATACACATAAATTACATAGCCGCAATACAATACCCTCATAAAAGCAAGGGGTTGCCTTCTAGGGAAAAAAACCCTAAACTAAACATAACTTCTACCATCAGATCATTTGCCTAATGAACGGCCCAAATTGACTAGAAATTACTATACTTTTCACAGAAATTTTACATCTATTTTAAGCTTCGGGGCGCCACCGAAGCCCCGCTAGGGGGCTCCTTAGTCCCTTGCGCCCCCCTGGACCCCCACGGCGAAGGCGGAGGGGTGAACACGGGCGGTGTTGCGCCCCATTTGATATAGGGGGTCCAATATAATGGCTAAGTAAACATGAATATCGGGCTCCCACATCCAACAATCTCCACACTTAGGGGCGGTTAGCAACTCCACCATTGCTTCATTTGTTGGACAATGACTCACTCTTTGGACTGTTGTTTCATCTTCATTGTCATCATGAAGATCAGGTAGAGCGATCACATTCTAGTTTCTCACAGTTCGCTTTGACTGTATATCATGAGGATTTTGGCCCTGATAGCATCTTTCCCGACACAACTCTCCATCTTCCAATACTGACCGTATGAAATGGTACTTGAGATGTATGTGTTTAGTCTTGGAATTAAATGCTGAGTTCTTTGCAAGACGAATGGCACTTTGGATATCACTGTATAACGTGCCCATATCATGCTTCTTACCCAATTCACCCATATCATGCTTCTTAACCAAATCATTTCTTTACTAGCCTCTGTAGCAACAACATACTCTGCTTCTATTATTAAAAGTGCAACACCACTTTGGATTTTTGAAACCCAACTGACAGCTGTTCCACCTACAGTAAATACATATCCTGTAGTGCTCCTCCTATTGTCTCTGTCACCTGCCATATCTGCATCAACATATCCCTGTAGAGCACTGTTTGAACCACCAAAGCATAATGCTTGATTTGTGGTACCTCTCAAATATCTTAGAATCCATTTTACTGCCATCCAATGTTCTTTTCCTGGATTATTCATGTACCTGCTTACAACTCCCACTGCATGTGCAATATCAGGCCTTGTGCAGACCATTGCATATATTAAGCTTCCAACTGCTGATGCATATGGAACTTTAGACATATAATCCATATCTTCTTGGGTCTTTGGGCACATCTCCTTACTAAGTTTGAAATGGCTAGCAAAAGGTGTACTAACTGGTTTTGCATTCTGCATATTAAATGCCACCATTTTGTATATGGATTCGGGAAGTGATGTTAATGAGCGATTTTCTTTATCTCTAGTTATCCTCATACCAAAGGTTGTTTTTGGCTCCCAATCCTTCATTTACATTAAGTTGCCAATTTTGTTTGAGCATTACTTTACGTGGATTCGACTATGGCAAAGAATAGATCGGACATACAATAATAATATAATATAGCTGCCATAATTTTGCCTTTTCAGATAGACACAATGATCAGAGTGACATCTAGTATAACCTTGTTCAGACATAAACTTGTCAAATTTTAGTTACCACTGCCTTGGAGCCTTTTTTTAAGCCATACAAGCTCTTCTTTAACCTTCACACTAATTTTTCTTTCCCTTTGACCTCATATTATACATTTTGTTATATCCAAATATGTAATGTTGTCTTTACATCTAACTATTCAAGATGTAAATCTTCTGCTGCTACAAGACTTAAAATAGTTCTAATTGAATTCATCTTAAAAACAAGAGAAAATATTTCATCAAAATCAATACCTTTCTTCTGTGCAAACCCCTTCACCACAAGTCTAGCTTTGTACCTCTCTTTTCCTCCATCTTCTTCCTTCAACCTGTACACCCATTTCTTCTGCAATGTAGTTTTACCTATAGGCAACTTGACTAAGTCCCAAGTCTGGTTATCCATTAAGGAGTCCATCTCTTCTTCCATGGCTAGCTCCCACTTCTTCTTGCTTTCAACCTGCATTGCTTCTTCATAACATTCGGGTTCACCAGAATCAGTCAACAATAAATAATATAATGAAGGAGAGTAGCGTTCAGGGGGTCTACTTATCCTAGTAGATCTTCTAACAGGTGTTTGAGGTGCATTTAAGCATCCAATAAGTGGTGAGTTCTTTAGCATGCGGTTGGTAGACCATTGTATTTTTCAGACTGCCCTCAACACTGATTCTCTGTAGGCAAATTAGGAGCTAACACTTCCTTTTCTGTTTCTTTCATACCAATTTGATTCCTTGCTGAACCTTTTCATTGAATATTACATCTTCTACACTCCTAATGATTTTTTTGATTTTCCTTAATCATGTAAAAAGCGATAACCAAAATCCATTAACTGTATCGAATAAAGGTACATTTCTTTGATTTTGCCTCAAGCTTTGTTCTATTTTCTTTATTAATATGGAAAAAGGCCTCACAGCCAAAAGGCTTTAAAAATGAGTAGTTTACCTTTTTACCCGTCCATGCATCCTCTGGAATACCACCATCCAAGGAAATTGAAGGCCCTCTATTTATTAGATAAACAACGGTATCTATAGCATCTGCCCAAAATTGTAAAGGAAATCGTGCATGAAATCTCATGCACCTTGCACGCTCCATGATTTTTTTGTTCATCCTTTCTGATAGACCATTTTCTTGTGGTGTTATTGGAACTATCTTCTCTCTGTGAAATCCATGCTCTGAACAGTACCTATCAAAATCTTTACTGCAATATTCACCTCCATTGTTTGATTTGAGGCACTTCAACTTCTTTCTTGTCTCAATATCAACCAAAGCTTTGCATTTCTTGAAAATATCAAATACATCAGATTTATTTTGAATACAATAAATCCAAGTTTTTCTAGTTGCATCATCAATAAAGCCATTTATAATAATGAGAGCCACCAAGAGATAAAATGCAGCAGGTCCCCATGTCTATGTCACAAGCTCTAATTTTCCTCTTCTATTATTTTCTTGCTAGAAATGTGACTCTCTTTTATTTCCACTAAATGTAAATTTCAGAAATCCAAATCTTTCCCATTACTATTTCAAACACAGCATCATATTTCTTGGAGTGAAGGTCTTCATCACTTCTCCATCTGTGTAGAACTGTGATGCCATAATGCTGAATCTGCTCCTTTGTAAGTTAAATCATTAATAGAGTTAGAAATACCATTGCATAAATACAATGTACCAACCTTTTCACCTTTTGCTATTACCAGGGCTCCTTTGGTGACCTTTCAAGCTTTATCTGTGAAAGCTCTCACACAACCTTCACCGCCTAACTACCCTATTGAAATCAGATTTTTCTTTAGATCTGGAACATGCCTTACCTCCTTTAATAGCCATTGGTTTCCATTCTATTGTTTTACAAGAAATTTACCCATTCCAACAATTTTACAGGGTTTATCATCACCCAAACGAACTTGTCCAAAATCTCCTTGAACATAGTCATAAAAATATTTCTTATCAGGTGTGGCATGGAATGAAACCCCTGAATCTACAACCCAAGAATCAGTAACATTTTCAAAATAAAGAATCAAAGCATCTTTTAACACATCACCTATCACATTTTATTCATGATTGTTTTCTTGCTGTGTGTCTCCTTCTTTCCATAGAGATCTAGGTCGACACTTTCTTTAAAGTGTCACTGGCATTTCAAATTGCACACTATCGTCTGAACCGGATCTACTTTGTGATTTACTGTGATATCCCAAGATCTTTCCTCTTTCCATTCTCCTTCCCCTAGACTCTGCACTCAAAGCATTACCCGATGTCTCACCGGAGCTTTTCCATCACATTTCCTCGCTAAGGATAACACCGACAACATCATCAAACTTTAAAGTACTAGATCCAGAGACAGAGTTACTAATGGCCATAATTAAACCATTCCAGCTTTCTGGCAATGAGCACAGAAATAAAAGAGCCCTAACTTCATCATCAAAGTTTACCCCTACAGAACTTAGTTGACTAGTAACTGTATTAAAATCATTTAAATTGTCTGCAACAGATCCGCCTTCCAACATCTTCATATTAAATAATCATTTCATAAGAAATACCTTGTTTGAGGCCGAGGGTTTTCATATAGTTTCGCCAACATCTACATCAAACCCTCTGTTGTTGTTTCCTTCGAAATATTGAAGGCGACTGACGCTGCAAGGCATAACCATACTGTTCCGAGTGCCTTTCTATTGAGAATGTTCCATTCCGCGTCTATCATGGCCGTCGTCTTCTTTGTTTTTCCGCTCAATGGTAGGTACAAATATTTCTGATACAGATAATCTTCCATCTGCATCTTCCACAGCGGGAAGTTTTGGCCATTAAATTTCTCGACCCTAAACTTACCATCTTCCGCCATTGCTCCCACTCGAACTAGGAACCCTTCTTTCCTGTGAGTTTATCAGCCAAATATACCTTCGGCTCTGATACCAGTTGTTAGAAAAATTAAATATTATAGAGCAATGCAACACATAAAACATGCGGAAAATACAAGCACACAAAACACATAAAACCAGAGAGACACATATATACGTGGTTCACCCAGTTTGGGCTACATCCACCCCAAACAGTCAGTCCTTCCTTTCTATTATCTAACAAAAATGAAGAGACAAAACCTACAGTAGATCCGCTGTAATATCCTCTGTTCTTTCTCATAGTCTCCCTATCTGTTTCTCGCTCTGAGAATACACATACATTACACAGTCGCAATACAATACCCTCATAAAAGCAAGGGGTTGCCTTCTAGGGAAAAAAACCCTAAACTAAACATAACTTCTACCGTCAGATCATTTGCCTAATGAACGGCTCTGATTGACTAGAAATTACTATACTTTTACAAGGCAATTTTACATTTGTTTTTAGGTTCGGGGGCGCTGCCCCCGAAATCTCCCGCCAAGGGGGGGCTTGATAAAGTCGCTGCCGCCGCCCCTAGACCCCCCACGGTAGCAATTAATTAACGAGCAGTGTTGCTACCCCATTTAAGGTACAGGGGTCCAATGATATGATACAAAGTAAATAAGATAATCAGGCTCCACATCCAACACTTTTCTATTGCTCCAATCTCTCCATTCATTTCTTTAATCCATTTTTCTTCTTTGACAGGATCTTTGAAATGGATTGGGTCATCAACATGACAAAACAAAGAAAATAAAGAATTCAGACCAGTATTATTATTTACTTCTTCTTGCTCATAAATTTCACTCAAATTTTTGAATCTTGGTCTTCTTAGTGTGCTTGGAGTTCCACTTGAACTCGAGGGAGTTGCAGATCCCTGTGATGTGCTTGGAGAAGCACTTCCTTGATTTTTCACTGCTGTTTTTTTGCTTGATTGTGGTGTGCTCTACTGATCTTGTGGAGGTGGAGGAGGAGCGACCGTTAAGGGATTATTTTCTACATTCAATTCCTCTTTATCTTCATGTGAAATACATGTCTTCACATTTACATTTTTCTCTAAAATTCCAATCCAAGCTTTTTCTTCAATGAACTGCATATCTCTGTTGATTATTACCTTCTTGGTTGATAGATTATAGATTTCGTAGGCCTTGGATTCATATTTGTATCAAAAAAATATACACTTCTCCCCCTTGCTCTCTAAATTCTTCCTTAATTGATCTGGGACATGTACATATGCCACACATCCAAATACTCTCATGTGAGTGACAAACTGCTTTGTTCCACTCCATGCTTCTTTCGGAAATCTATTCATAACAACTTTGGTTGGACATCTATTTAAATATAAGCTACACAATTTATAGCTTCTGCCCAATACTCATTTTGAAAATGCTTTGCCTTCAACATACTTCTCACCATGTCCATAATGGTTCTATTCTTTCTTTCTACTACACCATTTTGCTGCAGTGTATACCTTGTGGTATATTTCTTGTGTATTCCATGCTCTCTGAAGAAACACAAGAAGTATTTTGAGATGTATTCTTTGCCTCTATTAGTTCTCAACACTTTTATGTAGTGTCCATTTTGCTTCTCAACAAGAGCTTTGAAGTGGTAGAATTGTTAAAACACTTTACTTTTCTATTTTAGAAAATACACCCATGTCTTCCTTCTGTAATCATCTATAAATTTCAAAATATAATGATTGCCAACTAATGATGGAATTTGCATTGGTCCACAGAATTCTAAGTGGACAATATCTAAGGGTGCATTTTCCCTTATATTCTTTCCTGTTGGAAATGATTTTATGTGTTGTTTGCCTAAGATGCAACCTTCACATAGGCTGTCTGGTTTCTCTATGAGTGGTAATCCCTTTACCATCCCTTTTCTAAGAAACAAGTTTAAACCTACAAAATTTAGATGTCCAAATATCAAATGCCATAACCAGGTTTCGTCTTTCACTTCTTCATGAAAGACCTCTTATATGACTGTTGCTACAACACCTCCTTCCTTCAATTTTGTTCTAATCTTGAGAGGAAACATCCTATTGCTTGCCATATGCACTTCTTTAATGACCCTTTTACTTGGAGGTATATCCATGATTGTGCACACATCATTCTTAAAAAACACATTGTAGCCCTTATTCACGAGCTGTCCAATGCTCAAAAGCTTACATTTCGGGCCAGGTACATAATAGACATCTGGCACAAACTTATTTTCTCCCTTCTTTGTTAGTATTCTTACTCTTCCTTTCCCCATGACAGAGACCTTACTATCAGTCCCCGTTGTCACTTCAGATTTCACACTCTCATCCAGATTGGAAAAAATTACTATGTTTCTAGTCATATGGTTACTACATCCTGTATTTAAAAACCATACATCTTCTTGTTTTTCTTGGGCTACATTACAATTTAAAAGCACATTTCCTTGGTTTTGATTTTCTCTTGTCAAATTTACACTATTTCTATTACCCATGTTTTTTTTTTCTTTCTACATTCATTTGCATAATGCCCATACTTTTTACATTAATGACATTTGACTTGAGATTTATCATACCTCTGTCCTTGTGCTTTATTTTGTCTTGAGCCTTCACTTTGATTCTAGTTGCTGCCCCTTCCACTTGTGCTTACAGAGCTACTTCTTCCACCTCTGTGTGGGCTTCTTCCTCTTCCTTGGTAGTTTGATCTTCCTCGACCTCTACCTCAACCAAAAGACATCTGTGTCTTGAATGAATGCTCCAATGAGGATTCTGTTGCTTTATTCAGTCTATGCTCATAAGACATGAGTGATGCATGAATCCAATCCACTGAAAATTGTGAGAGATCCTTTGACTCTTCTATGGCCACTAATATGGCATCAAATCTCAATGGTAGACTTCCTAAGATTTTCTCCACTATTCTCCTTTCTTCAAGTGTCTCTCCATGAGACCTTATCTAGGCAACCAACCCAATCACATGTGTGAAGAATAAGTCTATGTTATCAGACTCTTTTATACATAGAGTTTTAAAATCTCTCCTCAGCATTTGTAATTTTGCTGTCTTCACCTTCTCCATGCCTTGATAGGCTGTCTTGAGGATATCCCATGCCTTCTTGGACTTCGTTGCTGCTGCAACTCTTGGAAAAATACTCTCATGTACTGCTTGGAAGATATAGAAGAGGGCTTTGGAGTCCTTCTTCCTATTATATTTCAACAAGTCTCTTTTTGCTGCTGTCAAAGCATTAAGCACTGCTGCATCTGCTGGTTCTGGAAAGCCATTTTCCACCATCTCCCAAATATCTTGTCAAGAAAATAGGGCCCTCATTGAAATGGCCCAATAATCATAATTTTTACCATTTAACTATGGAAATTGTGAATTTGTGAGGCCTGTGCCTGCTCTTTCCATTCAGACTGTGTAAAAAAACAGTATCCTTGACTGTGTAAAATAAAAGCCTTCTCACTGCTGGAGAAATACGCTTCTCAAACCAATCTTACAGCTTCTTTAGAAAATAGTGAGCTCATGCTTCTTTCAATGAGAGCCTAGACCTGGTCTGATACCATGTTAAAAATATTGAATGAAAAAAATACATAGTGGGATGCTTCCCCCACAACACAGAGAATGCACAATTGCTGCAGAATTAACAGTCAAACATACTGAAAGACAACATAAACCAGGAGCATAACTCTTTTTTCAATTTATTCAACTCTTCTCTTTAAAACATGAAATTACATTGCTTATACAAAATCGCCGAAGACTAAAAAACTAATGCTATTCAATGATGGATGGATGTTCAATGACCTCTCATCCTTTTGCTATCAAAAGACCCATTCCTTCATTAAAAAGGCACATAGACCATATTTCAGTTTATACATGAAACACGTACAAAACGAGTTCAAAACACAAAATCCCTGACGTGAAATATTATCGGTTCTAGCTTTGAAATCACATCGCATCCGCGCCTTTATCGCATTTCAGTGATATTAAAATTTAACTATGGCACTATTCATTAAACATGGTGAACTGCAATGTGCGATTGTGACCCGGCAAATATTGTATCACATCAAAAATAAAATACCTATGGGCGCTTCAATGGAAAACTTAAATTATGATATGCAGTGGCGGTATTGCATTACAAAACAAACAACATAACTTGTGGGTGGTAGAAGATAATGTTAAAATGTTGCGATTGCGATGTGATGTGGCACGATCGCATCGCATGTTAAATAACATATGTTGTGGGCGGCTAAGTGGAAGGCGTAAAGGATTGCGATTGCGATGTGCGATGTGATATCACATTGCAACATCACACGGTTCAATGCGGGGGCTTAATGGTAAGGTTGAAAATATGCGAAGTGAGGTATTGCGGGCGGTAAAATATGGTAAGTGCGGTAAGTGAAATACAAAGGAAATAAGCGAAAAACAAAGGTTTGGGGCGTATGGAAAATACGGTAAGGTTTAAGCTACGTCTCGCTAGATATTGCATTAGCGGGGATTCAACATTGTGGTGAAAAGGCTTATGGGTAAAACATAAAAGTTGGGGGTTGCGCCTACGGGAAAAAAGGTAAGTAATGTGGTGGGTAAGACTTAAACACATAGTATGGCTAGGTACACTGTTTGATATATTGCGTGGATTATGTGAATACACCTCTAGTTCTTAGATCTGTGCTTGTCCTTCTCTACTACAAGAATTGATGAAGTATGGGTTGTTGCCACTGCTTATTCATGGTGGTGGTTGGGAGTATAATTCCAACAATATCCATGGGTGTTTGGCATGTTTGATGTTATAATGAAGTTAATAGGAGTCTCTGAAACAATTTTCGTGGTGACTCCAAAGGGACCTGAGGACGAGGATGAGTGTAATGAAGGTGACTTTACATTTGATTCATCTTCATTGTTCATTCCACCAATAACATTGCTGCTTATAAAGTTGGTAGTCGTTGTTTCTGGAACTAGACTTTCCATGACAGGTAAATATGATATATTGAGAGGAAGCTATTTATATAGTACTTCTGCAGCATTTTTATGGTCATAAATCTATTTGCATTTTGTCAAAGAACTTATGAGAAATGGGAAGCGCGGCATCCCTTGGACTGTAGTCGTAAAATCGGCAGTATTGGCTTTACTTTTGTGCTATTTTTGGAGACAAAATTATCTTTGCTTTTTCTCTGTTTATGTGCTGTATATGGAGATAGAATTAGCTTTTCTTTTGTGTTGCACTTGAAGACAGACAACAACATTGGGGATGTATTCTTAATATCTTCCATAGAGCTTAGGGATGTATTCTTAATATTTCCCATAGAGCTTAGGGATGTATTCTTAATATTTCCCATAGAGCTCATTGGGGTTGGAAATTGGAATAGACAACAGCATTAGGAATGTATTCCTAATAAAGCCAATGGGGGATCAACATCAAATTAAATTTGAAGGGAGAGGTTGTATTTTATTTAGGTTTGTTTTATTTTAGTTTTTTATTTATAATATTGATAAGTTAAAAAATTAATTATTTCTTATAAGAAAATGAAAATTAATTTTGAATTTAATATATAGTACACATTATATTGTATTTTGTATTTATATTTTGAAGGGTTAGTTTTATTTTAACTTCTATTTTTATTTTGATGAGTTAGTTTTATTTTAACTTTTTAATATTGATAAGTTAAGATAAATTAATTATTGTTTTATATGAAAAGGGAAATTAATTTTGAATTTAATATATATCACATATCACTTTTTTATTTTAAGTTGTGTAAACTGCAAATTTCAATTTACAAATCTTATCTATAGACTAAAATTCTAAGTATGCTTAATGAGCATACTTAAATGACACTAGCTCACCAATATTACAATTATATAGGAATCATGTAGAAGAAATTGAATAGAACTATTTACTTCGATGATATATAAGTTATATGTAGAGAATTCATCAAACCATTACATATAATATATATAGGAATTATATAGGGGAATTTAATAGGAATATGTACTCTTTCATTTCATGGATGTCATTCCTTAAATACAGTGAGATTCTTGCTCTTTATTATAGAGTGCATTGTCCAATTATTCAAAAGATAGAAATGAGTATTTTTTAAAGTAATAAAAATAGAGTATTCTTTATGGATATTACACAATCTCCATTAACAAAATAAAAAACAACTTATCCTACAATTTAAAACCTCTATAAACACAATTTCTCATAAAAGAAATATAACCTACATGAATATTTTGTCATATGAATTATAGGCCTAGTGATTAGTGCACATGTGCATTATGATGCAGAATACCATTTGCAAAAGAGAAAAAAAATATTATCATTTCTTTTCAATAAAAATAAATGTTTAGACTTATGAGCGATTGAATTTTTGATAATGAGTAATCATGCCTACATTGGATAAATTTTGATTTCTAATGCCTATTTTCTTGTGTCATTTTAAATTGGCATAATGAGAACATAAAGGTAATATTCATAAATGTAAGCAAGCAGATCAAATAGTATATGAAAGCAAGTGAATTAGGTGGTAAATACAAGCAAGTAGAGTAGGAAGTAAGAATATTTACAATGGGAGCCATGGAAGATTGGTTGGTACCATTTCTAAATTTAAGGAACAAGAGGATGGAGAACCCTTTCTATTTGAATTTATTTCTCCTCATTGAGGAGAAAAAGAATTCACCACAATCTAAACATTACATCTTCGATGTCCACTACTAAGATGTAATTTTAATAAATAATTGACACATTCATGCATGATAATATTTCCTTTTGAATTATGATAATGTGGGGAAAATTGTCACAATATATGTTATTTTTTGTTAATGGTTATGGTATATTAAAAAATGTGTAAATAAAGAAAAAAATGTGCAAATAATAATAATGACAGGTACAATATGTTATGAAAAGTTTTCTTACTTTTCAATTGAAAATTTCCAAAAAATATTATTTCAAATTTGAAAAATAATTTTTGTTTTAATTTTCATTTGCATGGAAAATAATTTTATGCTTTTCTATAAATAGCAAGAGATATCTTCAAAAACAATAACCAATTTAATTTTGAACCCTATTAAAAATATATTCTTAATATTTCCAATAGAGGAATTTATACACATATTCTTCAACAAATCAATTATTATACAAACTCAAGAAAATTTAGTTAGGATTCAAATGGTTTTCAATGCATTGAAAATGAATTTGAAGAAATTGAAACTTTGAGACTAACAAGATATTTTGTTAGAAGGGACTACTTGAAAAAGTTTATAAAATAAAAATTTTGGCATCCAAATCAATATATGTTCAGGTTATCTTTGATTTACTTTTCACTTAAAAAAAAATCATTCAAGTTACATTTCCTTTATTTTTCTCTAAAATTAAATTTTTAATTAAAAAAATTATAATTCAAAAGTGTAAGGTTATGATGTAGTTGAGTTGGCCATCTCCATGTTACACATTTTTCATCCAAAACATTGGAACACTTTAATATAATTGTAATTATTTAAATTGAAGATAATGTTTCAATGTAACACTTTAGATGTATATGGAAAATCATAATTTCACACTTGTAAATGTACATAGTATGTTATTATTATTTGTTTTTTTTTTAATTATTTTATTAGTTATTTTTAATTTTATTTTGGATTTTTGAAATATTTTGAAATCTAATTGATAAAAATATAGTTAAAAATAAAAATTATATCATGTGGTAAATGATGTACAATCATTGTTCAATTTAAAATTTGTATTCAAAATATTTTACAGAAATTAATATTCTTTTGTTATTTTTTTCATTGTGTCCCTAATCTAATATAAATCATATAAAGATAAAAATGAGGGTTTTGACAGATAACTTAAAAAGAGATAATATAAAAATAAAATAAAAATAAAAAAATAATATTAAAATAATATAAGAAATGGTCCGGGGGCGATGCGCTCACGCCGCCTGCACGAAACCCTGATACAATCGGCGCCACTAATCCTCTTGGACTCGACGCTCTCCCGGCCGGCCGCGCGGCACGAGACCTTGTCCATGTGGGGGGAAGGACAACCCCCCCCTGTCAACAACGATGGCACCCGCATAAGCTCAGTGCAAAGCAATGAATCTCCCGGCAAAAGCCAGGAAACGCCGCCTCATAAGGATCCGACCACACAAACCCAGCCAGAGACGGAGGCACCCAAATCCTCCACCTGCAAGCCCATCACGACAGAAAGACCCAAGATCGAACTGCCCAGCCATCGGATAAACGCTCGAATCCAGTACATGAGAGACCATGCTCTCATTGGCAAATTTATCGTCTTCTGGCCGACTGAAAAAGCCCTATATGGCAGGTTGCCTCCAAATGGAAGCCCAAGGGGAAAGTCACGCTACAATTAGGTGCAAAGGGGTTCTTTACAGCGATTTTCAACTGCCTAGAAGACAGAAACAGAGTAATGGATGGAGGGCCTTACTTTTTCAACTCAGCTGGGTTATATCTCCGCAACTGGGTGGAAAGATTCAACCCAGACAAAGAAAATTTTAACTGGGCACCTGTCTGGATACGCCTATACTCGCTACCACTAGAGTACTGGGACGAAGAATCTCTCCAAGCAATTGGCAAAGGTCTAGGAGAATTTATCAAGATAGCAGAAGAAACAAAGCTTCACCGTTACACCTCATATGCTCGCATCTGTGTCCAAATGCATCTGGACAAACCCCTACCAGATGCTGTTAGCATTCACCATGATGATTTTGAATGGATTCAGCCGTTAGATTATGAGCATGTCCCTTTCAGATGTCGAAGATGCCATGCACTAGGGCATCTTTTCAGAGATTGCCCCCTCACCACACAAGCTCAGGCAAAAGAGGCGGAGGCAACACCGGAAGTGGATGGTTTTACCAGAGTCACGCAGCGAAGAAGACATGGAAAGAAACCTTCAGCGCCAGGTAAGAAACCCTCTCCCTCTTCCAATATTCCTTCCACCAGTAATAGCTTCGCTGCTCTTGCCAACCCTGATGTAGCCTCTGAGATTGATCCTAGTCAGGATACTGCCCCTTCCCAGCCCTCGAATAAACCAAAGCTTTCGGCCAAGCCCAACCCATTGCATTCCCCAGAACAAAAACTTCCTTCTGAAACCAACCCTGATAATCGCTCTGCTGAGATCAAACTCCTACCCTGGCATCCGGCCACAATGGAAGTAGACAACCCTAATACCCAACCTGTCTTATCTAATGAAGCTCTGCTCGGCGGAAGTCAAGAGACTTACATGGAAGAGGAATCCGAAGGCCTAGATCTGGGCGAACTAGACATAACAGAGCTAGAGGAAGCTTGCATAAACCAGAATTTTGACACCATCAACCCTCATCAAATTGACAAATTAGAAAAAGTCTTCTCAAGCGCCCATCAGCAAAAGAAGCTCGGCATCCAACCTGGCAGCCATTGGGACAGTCTCAAAATCACAAAAGAATCAAGGAAAAGAGGGCGAAAGCCAGATTGGCAACGCACCATTACCATAGGGAAAATATTGGTCGACTCAGGCCGATATCCTAAGCTTACAAGGTTCTTCAAACCTCTGACAAACAGTTCCACATGAAGTTGATCTCATGGAACATTAGAGGGCTCAACAGCCCTGGAAAGCACAAAATTCTCAAAAACATGATACAGAAAGAAAGACCAAATATACTCTTTCTTCAAGAAACTAAATGCAGCAGTGAAACTCTAGGAACAATCCTGACCAAGGCTTGGCCTAGCTGTAACTCAGTAGCAGTGGATGCCTCAGGATCTTCAGGAGGACTCGCTATCATATGGGACACTCAGTCCATAGATCTTTCCAACTTCCATGCAGCACACCACATTATACAGGCAACTTTCCATCCCATTGGATCCAACATCCACGGGCATTTATCCAATGTCTACTTCCCACAGGACCAAGCTCAGAAAATAGCTCTGCTTAATACCATGGCAGATTTAAATGCAAACAGGACTTTTCCTCTATGGATTGCTGCAGGGGACTTCAATATGATCACTAAGATGGGAGAGAGAAGAGGGGGAAGACTCAAAGCAGACCAGGACAGCGCCCACTTCAGAGAATTCATAGCCAACAGTTGGCTTATAGACATTCCCTTTTCAAATGGCACGTTCACTTGGAACAATAAGAGAACTGGAAATCAACAGATCGCTTCCTCATCTCTGACAATGCTATCCACTTAGGGGGGGAACTTCTGGCTTCAATCCTACCGCAGATCGGGTCAGACCATTGGCCTATCATGCTCCATTGGCAAAATGTTGGTCTTCAATACAAAAAGCCCTTCAAGTTTGAAGCATTTTGGCTCACTCATGCCTCATTCAGAGATATTGTCACTCAATCTTGGCAGAGCTTTACTCCACCCCCTGGCTCGAAGATGTACCAATTTCAACAAAAACTCAAGCATCTCAAAGCAATCATCAAGAACTGGAATATCTCTGTTTTTGGAAACATCTTTCAAGATCTCAGAACACTGGAAAGCAAAATGGAAGAAACTCAGCAAAAAATCATTAATGAAGGAAGGACTGAAGAGCTCGCTACTCAGGAACAAGACTTATACAAGCAGCTAGAGGAGAGACGCAAGCAAGAAGAACTCCTATGGCGGCAAAAATCTAGGATAACCTGGTTAAAGGAAGGGGAGAGGAACACGAAGTTCTTCCACAGATCAACCATACAGAGAAGGATGCAAAACCGCATTCCTCATATAACCAACCAACAGGGCGCAAAAGTGGAACAACAAGAAGAAATCGAACAAGTTCTACTAGATCATTTTCAGAGCATACAGCAGGAAGACCTCTCAGTAGACCGACAGCCGGCCATAGACCACATCGCTCAGCTCATTCCCAAATTAGTCACTGATGAGCACAACAAGATGTTACTCCGCCCGGTCACTCTTCTAGAAGTTGAAACGACAGTAACTCAAATGAAAGAAGGAAAGGCACCCGGGCGAGATGGCTTCACCTCTAATTTTTTCCACAATTTTTGGGATCTTATTAAAGAAGAAGTATGGCAGCTAGTTGAAGAGTCCAGAGCTGCTCACTGGCTCCTCCCTTCCTTAAATGCCACCTTCATAGCTCTAGTACCAAAAGAAAAGCAGCCTAGCACTCCAGAGAAGTTCTGGCCTATAGCCCTCTGCAATGTGATCTACAAAATCATCTCCAAGGTCATAGCCAACCGTCTTAAGCCTCTGCTCCCTCTCCTCATATCGCCAGAAAAAACTGGGTATGTAGAAGGACGACAAATCGTGAACGGCATCATCCTCACGCATGAAGTCATTCACTCTCTCAAAACTTCCAAGAAGCCAGGTATGCTCCTTAAAATCGATTTATCTAAAGCTTTCGATAAGTTAAGCTGGCAATACATTCAAAGCATCCTTTCAGCTTTTGGTTTTGATAGAATGTGGATAAGATGGGTTCTATCTCTCATTTCTACGCCTTTGCACTCCATTCTTATCAATGGCATCCCTTCTAAGCCATTCAAACCGTCAAGAGGCATTAGACAAGGCGACCCCCTATCGCCCTTCATCTTTGTTCTCATGTCGGAAGGTCTCAGCGAGCTCATCCATAATGCTGTCCTCTCTAACCATCTGCGTGGTCTTTCTCTTCATGGCTCTCTCACCACCCATCAACAATTTGTTGATGACAATATGCTATTTGGGTTCCCTTCAGTCCAGGAAGCTAGATCCTTCAAAAAAATTCTTAACCTCTTCTCCACAGCCTCTGGTATGAATGTCAATGTCTCCAAGTCCCAGCTCTTCTTTTTTAACACCCCTTCTATTATCCAGTCCAGCATTACCAGAATTCTGAGCTTCTCTCCAGCCCTTCTCCCATCCAAATATTTAGGTGCCCCTCTTATTGCCACTGCTATCAAACATTCCACTTGGAATCTTCTTTTGGAAAAACTGGAAGCTCGGCTCTCCTCATGGACTTACAGAGCGCTCAATCTCTCTAGCAGACTCATCCTCATAAAAGCGGTCCTGCAATCCATGCCTCTATATCTGTTCTCTGTGCTTGCAGCTCCAAAGTGGGTGCTCAACCAAATCAGAAATCTACAACGCCGATTCCTTTGGGGTTCCTCAGAACAAAAATGCAAATGGGCCCTTGTCAATTGGAGCACGGTTTTCTCCCCCAAAACAGCCGGAGGTCTGGGGCTCAGAAATCCCATACACAACAACGAAGTTATGGGGGCAAGACTGTGGTGGAACTGGCTCTCAAACCCTCTGAAACCCTGGGCTAGAATATGGACAGCTAAATATGCTAATAACAGGCCGCCTGAAGACCTGATCAGACTTCACCCTGGAGCAGCTGGATCACTTATATGGAACGCCGCCAAACAGCACTTCGCCCTCATACAGCAGCACAGCTTCTGGGAAATAAGAAATGGACACACTGCCAGATTTTGGACAGAATCCTGGCAGCAGCATCCTCAACTCACTGACATTCTCAGCCTCTCCAATTATGATCGACCCAATCCACTGGAAGAAATCAAAGTCAATCAAAGCTGGACCCATACTGTCTACAATGATTTTAGGCAATGGAAGCACCCAACCTCAATCCTGCCCAATGCTCACATTAACATACAGGCAGCTCTTCAACAGGAATTGCAACGAAGGAAAATAAGATGCTCAGAGGAACCAGATATGCTTCGCTGGGGTTACTCCCCCAAAGGCTCATTCACTACGAAAGAAGCCTTCTCTTTAATGCACCCTATCCAGCTTCCAAAAGATAGGCTTTGGCAATTTGTCTGGGCTCCAGGTACTTGGCCTAAAATCTCTACCTTTCTCTGGCTTCTTAGTCACAGAAGAATCTTAACTTGGGACAACTTGCTCAAGCGTGGCTTCAGCGGACCCTCTCAATGCCCAAACTGCAAGCAAGATGAAGAAACATCTCAGCATCTCATGTTAACTTGCCAACTTGCCCATCAACTATGGGAAAAAATATGTTTCAGAAGTCAACGCAATAAGCCAAAAGGAGACCTCATCACCATCATGCGCAATTGGCCCCAGCGACCTTACAACAGTTCCATACTTAACTATCTCTGGCAGTTAATCCCTAGTTTCCTCTTCTGGACTCTCTGGAAGGAGCGAAACAGAAGGTTATTCAAACATCAAACAACTCCTTTGGACATCATCTGGGAAAACTTCAGCAAAAATCTACAAGAAACTCTTGCTTTCCATACATGGCAGGAAGAAGATCTCCCCACACAACCAAAGGAAGCAGCTGTATGGCAAAATTGGCAACTGCAGATAAAGACCAAGTCTAGCACCCCCAAGCAAAAGTCTCCTGACAATTCAAGCCATTGGACGCCTCCTCCTCCAGGCATCTACAAATTAAACTTTGATGGAGCCTCTAAGGGGAATCCTGGCCCAGCAAGCTTTGGAGGCATCTTCAGAAACTCTCAAGGGAACACTCTTGCTATCTACTATGGATCGATAGGCTGGGACACTAACAACTCGGCGGAACTGGGAGGTCTCTGGCAAGGACTTATCCTTTCTCACCTATACAATCTTTCCCCTATCATAGT
This sequence comes from Pinus albicaulis, assembly GCA_034641835.2. Taxonomy (NCBI): domain Eukaryota; kingdom Viridiplantae; phylum Streptophyta; class Pinopsida; order Pinales; family Pinaceae; genus Pinus; species Pinus albicaulis. The sequence goes on along the minus strand of CM076570.1, from coordinate 1,615,739,056 downwards.
AGAAGGAGACTCTCAGATCCTCATCGCCATAGCTACTCAACTTCTTCAGGGCACCAGAACTTCCAAAGTTGCCAGTAGTTGGAGAATGGCCTCTCGTCTCGACAATCTCAGCAGATGGTTGGCCAACAATCAAGCTATTTCCTTTTTTCACACCAGAAGAGAAGGTAACAAGGTTGCGGACCTCCTAGCTAATCTAGGAGTTGAAAGCATAGACACTCTCAACCATGGCCCTCTTCATACTATCAATGACAGGGTTATACTCCAGAATTGCATCAACTTGGTGCAAAATGATCAAAACTCTCCGGATGCGGATGCACAATAAGCGCATAGGGATTATTGGCTCCAGCCATTTCCCAATGCTCTCGGCGCGTGGTAGCCACATGGCCCTCCACGGCGCCATAATCACTGCATTTACTCTGCTTGCAGATTGCATTAACTCTCATCGCCAGCATTACATTCTCCCTGTCCCGCCTAGCTTGCGCATTATGTTACCTTGCTCTTGGCTCGACGAGCTCACCGTCCCTCTGTGCGATTGTATGGTGGCCTTGGACGAGCTCACCGTCTCTCTGAGCGTTTGTATGGTGCCCTTGGACGGCGCATGCCCTGCCCACTGCGCTGAGCCAAGCGCTCGCACAGTTACGGGCAGGCGTTGCTCGCTCTACAGTTGTATAGAATTCGAACCGGATGCACATTTCTCCAACAGCAATTTCTTCTCAAGTGCTTCTATTGCTCCACAGCAAAACTCCAGCACTCCTTTGCAGCTCGTTCTGGTTTCTTTCTCGGCTGTTGATCCGCTCTAGACTCCCAAGCCTCTCGAACCTGTGCCTCTCGGCTTCGCCATGCCTCGACTCAGGCAGCGCATGACCGCTAGGCGTGGAGGCACAAGAGGAAGCTCGTTTGGCGATCGCCCCTCATCCAGCAGGCAATTCTCTGAGATTCCTCCTGTCTGTGACCATGGCCATCCTCCAGCCTCTCCTCCGCCTGTCGCTCCCCAGCGCATCTCCTCTCCCGCCCCTCAGCCTGCCAGTAGTCGTTTCATTCGACAAACCACTCAACGGGCAAATTTGAAGTTTGACAGCGCGTTCAATCGACCCTCCATCACTGCTTTCATCACTGTAACTTTGCGCGAGGATGCCACCCTTAACCCTCCTACCTGGACTGTCTCCCATCCTGCTCCTTTCGACCCTCTTCCTGTCCCTGTCGAGCTTCGTTCCTCCCCTGCTTCCTCACCTATTGAGGACTTTCCCGTGCAGGCAGGCTTTGCCAATCCCCCCTCTGGTCCCTCTCCCCTGCAGGTCAATGCTAGAGCTGAACAGGCCGCTGAAGAACGCAACAAGCAAAGTGAAGTGGAAGATCCTGAAGCTGATTACAGCTGCCCAATAGTGGAGGAAAAGCCATCGCCTACCAACTCCATCTGACTTTGCAATGCCTTGGCGCAGTATGGTTTTTCAACTTGTTTATCTTGTTAGCAATGCTGGTTATCTACAGTATATTACAGTTTTCTGGTTTTCGTTTATGATAGTGCTAGTTTTTTGCTACTGTCTCATAACAATCACTAATATTCCACCGGTTTCCACACGAGGCGGTGGTATTACTAAGTTGGTTTCCCTATATGGGCAGCTTCGAACCAGAACTATGTTTGGCTTTCAAGCCCAGTCTCAGGCTAGTACGGCTGAGCTGAGGCAGTTTTGTATCATTATATTTACATAAATAGAATTAGTCAGATTTAGAAAAAAATAATATAAGAAATGGTCCAAATTCATTGGATGATCCTAGAAATGATCCCCTTCATTCATTTTTAATAATAGGTGGCTCATCCACCTTCTATAAAAGACCTTCTATTCATCCATATATGTGATCCACATATAATGTTGCTGACCTTAATGAGGCTCAGGAGGTTCTTAGTTCAGCCCTATCTATCTTTAGATTTCCCGAGAGGTCCCTTTAGTTGAGGCTTTTTAAGTATATGATAATAAGGAAAATGAAAAAGTTAAAAAATTTAGGCGATTTATTTAGATTATTTGATATCTCTTTGAACATCTTTTTCTCTTCCCTTATCTTCTAGTGGACTCATAGACACCATATTCTTCAAAGCTAGTATTGAACCCTAACTCTAAATTTCTAAAATATGTTTACATATTTTGAAAATACCATGCAAGTTTACCACATAGTATGGAAAGCATAATTAATGAAAATATATGTCTAGTCATTCACTAGTTGAGCTTTTACATTAAAGTTTGCACTAAAAATCTATATAAGATACTTACATCATTTAAACATAAAGTCATTTTATCATATCATTATAGCCACCTATTTATAATTTAAATATAAAATAATTGTTATAAAAAATGAAAAAAAAATTATAACTATTATCTTAATATGTTATAATTGACTATCATTATTTTATGTCTTACTATTTTTCTTAATTTATAATAAAATACACATATTTTATAATGATTACATTTTATAAATTTACAACCATTTTTTTAAAATAAATTATTCTATCTTTTAAATATTTTTTATTTTTTATTTTAAACTTCAAATCGAAATTGATTGTAAATAAAATTTATTATATTAAAAAGTGATTTTTATATAAATGAACTTATCCTCCTGAAGAAACCTTACCCTCTGTATTGTAATTATAATTTTTTTTTTAATTTTAATTTTATATATAAAATAACATTTTTTTAATTATATTTTTAATAAATAAAAAATAACATTTCATTTTAATATAAATTATGGGAAAAAAACTTCTATAACTTTTATATTTTTTTATTATAAAGTGATTTTTAGTAAAAGAAAATATTCATTTTAACATATATTAAAATAATATCTAAATTTTGTTAATTTAAAAATTATTATAATATTAGAAATTTACTATTATATGACACATTTTCAAAATTCTTTGACTAGATCTCTTCTTTATCTCTAATTACATTTTGACATTCTTATGGCTAACTTGATATGTGGAATAGTAATTTGATAAGTTATGTCTAATTGTAATTTGAGATTTTTTCATTTACTAATTTTATGTGGTAATTTGATATGAAAATGGTAGGTTGGCTGGAGATTGAGATTTCTCTATGTCTAATTACTCTTTGAGATTCTTATGGATAACTTGAAATGTGAAATGGTAATTTAATAAGTTATGTCTAATTGTAGTTTGAGAATTTTTCATTTACTAATTTGATGTGATAATTTGATATGGAAAATGGTTGGTTGGATGGAGATTGATATTCCTGTGACTCAGTTGATATGCAGAATGGCAGTTTGGGATGGAGTTTAAAATTCCTAATACAATGTCAATGAAAATGAAATTTCACCAAATATCTAGTAACACTCTTTTCACATACCCATATTAAATAACTCATATTATTAGATGTCTTTTCACAAACATATATTAAAATCATATCAGAAGACTCACTTATATAATTGTAAAATCTCAATTACGTTCCATTTGCATACCAAATTAAAAAAATGGTTTTTGATGGTGATGTATTAATAACCCATGTGAATTAATTTGCATTTCTTATATCAATTATGATAATTTTCATTTCTTATATCAATTATGATTATGACATAACTAGCAATTGCGCTAGGTTACATTGTAAGGGCATAAATTTTGGAAGCATCATGACATAAAAAATCATTGAAGATAAAAATTAGTAAACAAAATGTTATTCAGTTGTCTTAAATCATAAGTAGCAGTTTCATGTGAGCTATCAAATCCTTGAAAGTTTCCATTTTCAGTGGCATATATCTGAAGTGATAATTCATTCAACAATAGAGAAACTCTTGGGGTCCTTATGACCCAACTGAGATTTTATAATCCTCAGCACATCCAAAAGCCTCAGGTAACAAACCATTATAGCAAAAATCACTCGATAAATTTTTGGGTCCTGTCTTTTCAGACATATGATAATACCTTAAACCACCTGAAATTTCAGAACCATATTTTTTTTTCTTTTTCTGGAGCATAACCATACAAATTTTCACCATACCAAGTAGACAAACTGCATGGAAGCATTAAATCAGTGTCACATGATTTCTAGGAAAATGAATACTTGAACCCTGTTAAATATTGCTTAATGGAAGACAAAATACAACTTTGAGACTCTTCTCTCAAAAATAACAATAACAGGGCTGAAAAACATGAGGCAATTTCTATCAAATTGTTTGTTAAAAGCATTGAAGATGATGCTAAATACTGGTACAATAGCCCTCATTATCATTCTATAAAAAGTGCAGATGACATGATTAAAGCCTTCCTTACTACATGGGAAGTGTAAGTTGACAAAAATCAGTTGCCTGAAATCAAGAAGAAGGAGAATGAAATGAGTGATTTGGGTGACACACAAGATGAAACCTAGAGACTGTCACTATAACATGAAGAGTGAGGGTCAAGATTAAACCAAGTTGTTGCCACAAAAATATCATAATCCAATTAAATTTATATTTTTTTTTTCTTTTTTCAGTTATAAGATTTTTCATAGTGTGACCAATGATATTATTAAAAATATGATTGTAAATTGAAAATTTACTAGACTGATTCAATAAGACCTTACCGCTTTAAATTCCAAAAAAAGATAAAATAGCCCTAGTTAATAACCATCAAGTTCAACAAATTAATAGTGGACTAAAAAAATAAAATTATTTGTATTAACAACTTCCAACTTTGAACATTATTACATTACCATCCACATCTTTACAACTATTCACAAACATAAATACAAGTCATGTCAACTTTGGATTCTTGTATGATTAACATCTGAAGTATTCACAAACACAAATAAAAGTCATGTCAACTTTGGAGGCTTGGATGATGAACATATGAAAGGCTCAGTTTCTTGTAATAATTACAGGGTCTGTGTTTGCATACCCTGAATACATCGTCTTCGCCCATTCATTCGTCTACCTCCACAATCCATTTGCCCTTCTTTCCTTTGCAAGTTATAATTTTCACTTTTTTTATAATATTTACAACATCTCCTCTTGGAAATCATACCCATGGCATCCATGTCCACTCCCTGTTGTGTATGAGGCAAGGAGTGATTACCAGAATCAATATTGATTCTAGTTACCTCTATGTCTTTTCCAATCAGGGTAGTAACAAAACTGGCACCGAGCTTACTCTTGAACGTCATGGCATAGGCATTTGTGGGCTTCCTATCAAACACATTGTTGGAAACCACCACTCTCGAGCAAGATTTAGATTCAAAATTGTAAAAAAAATCTTGGTAATTTTCAGTGAGCCTGCTATCAATGACAACAAAATCATAATTCATATAAATCCAAAAAAAATCATAGAAATTGAAAAGGAACAATAATCTAACCCTAATCAAGTGAAGGATCATATTTTCCCCAAGGATTAACCAAATATTGTAGAATGATTGTAATGAAAAATAAATTTATAGAAATCAAAAAATAATTCCAAGGAGCAATGGTATAACCCTAATTAGGTCAATGATCATATTTACCCCTAAAATTTCCCAAATATTGCGGAATTGATCATCATTAATTTGTACAATACTGACAAATGTAACTATAGAAAGAAAAGAAAACCATAATGAAATTCTAATATAGGAAACCTGGTTTTGTTCTAGCATTATCAAGAGAATAAAAAATATCACGATCTTTTTTCTAGCGAAAAATGTCACAATCTTTTGTTCTAGAGAAAAATTTTCACAATCTTTTTTCTTTTTTGTTAATTGTTATGGTATAGTAAAAAATGATTAATAAAGAAAAAAAATGGGAAAATAATAATAACTACAAGTATAAGATGTTATGAAAAGTTTTCTTACTTTTCAATTGAAAAATTCCAAAACTCTTATTTCAAATTTGAAAAATATAATTTTTTAATTTTCATTTTCATGGAAAATAATTTTATGCCTTTCTATAAATAGCAAGAGATCTATTCAAAAGCGAAAACCAATTTAATTTTGAACCCTATTAGAAAATATTCTTCATATTTCCAATATAACTAAAAATATAGAGGATTTTATACACATATTCTTCAACAAATCAATTAGTATACAAACTCATTACCTTTGATTTAATTTTCACCAAAAAAAAAAATCATTCAATTTACAATTGCTTTATTTTTCACTAAAATGAAACTTTTAATTGAAGAAATTATAATTCAAAAGTGTAAGGTTATGATATAGTTGAGTTGGCCATCTTCTTCTTACACATTTTTAGTCCAAAATATTGGAACACTTTAATATAATTGTAAGTATTTAAATTGAAGCTAATGTTTCACTGTAACACTTTAGATGTACAAAGAAAATTATAATTTCACACTTGTAAATGTACATAGTATGTTACTATTATTTGTTCTTTTTTTAATTTTTTTTTATTAGTTATTTTTATTTTATTCTCCATTTTTGGAATATTTTTAAATTTAATTGATAAAAATATAGTTGAAACAAAAATTATATCATGTGGTATATGATGTACAATCATTGTTAAATTAAAAATTGTATTTAAAATATTTTACAGAAATTAATATTCTTTTGTTATTCTTCCAATTGTGTCCCTAATCTAATAAAAATCATATAAATATAAAGATGAGGGTCTTGACAGATAATTTAAAAAAGGATAATATAAAAATAAAATTAAAAGAAAATAATAATAATAATATGAAAAATAATATAAGAAATGGTCCAAATTCATTCATCTGATATGGGTGGCTGAATTGTTTTGTTGTGCAAGCACCTCCCACCCAATTAAAACAAATAAAGGATCTTGCATATACATGCATGTGCAGAATTGAATTCTTGATTCAAGTGTATGTGTTTTAACTGGTTTAAGGATTTATGTGTGAGAAATTAAACATTTGTTTAAGCTAATTAAAAGAATATAAAACAAACATAAATTGCAGAAAATTAACCAACAACACATAACATCAAACATAATAAAGGATTTCACCCTCAACACTTGGGCTACGTCTCCTTGAGCCTCTGTCAAATTGACTTGGCTCTTTGGGATTAAGATGGTCAATTTATTTTACAAGCTGATGTTCAACTCCAATAGTTGTTTGGACTATACCAATGGTTATAGAATACCAAAATACCCCTATATTGACTGCTCAATCTTTGGAAATGGACCTAGGCTCCCTTGGGCTTGACCTCTTCAGTCAGTGTCCTTGAGCTTTGCTGAGATTCTCTGTGACAAAAACACTCCTAGAAGTCCTCTTCTGCTCTTGAAACCTATTCTACTGTCTCCATCACATATCAATCATCCAAAATAGGTTGTTCATTCGCTCAGAACGAACTCAGGCTTCCTGTTCTATGCCTCCAACATCTGGTGGCACTGGGCTCCCTGAAACGTCCATGTGGCTTCTTCAGGTATATAAGTCTCCAAATGCTTCTGCAAACCCCATCATTGGATTTATAAGGTTTAATATAGTCATAAATGTCTATTGTTATCCTGAGGATGGCCTCTAGCTGCCCTGTCTAGGCCTCATTCTCCTGGTGGCTCTTGGCGGCCCTTGGAACTTATCTAAAGAAAAATCATACTAAGAAGTCCTCAAATGGCTTTGCAAACCTCATCAATGGCTCTATCATGCTCGAATTAGTCAATAATTACTCTTCCTTTTTTCCGCATGGTCGAAAAATTGAGCCTTCTACACTTTTTCCCAATATCTCCTAGGAAAACTCCACTAAATGTGGAGAACTCTAGTTAGCTGGAGTTAGATTAGGGCTGATGGCCAAATTTTTCACACCCTTATCTGCTCCACCAATAAATTCGTGCATTAAAATTTCTGGTTAGGGCAGTGGGCACATGCACACCCCCAACCGTTAAGTGGCTTATACGTTAGTGGAACAACAGAATACAATATCGGAGTTTCATTAAACATACATACATTGGCGATCAAACAACGCTTATGTTTAAAATAGATCGCACATAGCCTTAAACTACTTACATACATGCGGAACAGGGTTCTCGGGTCTCACAACACGCAACCAATCACAACGCATTGCAAATCACTTTTCCACAAGTTTAACTTGTTACCGATAATGCTGAAACCATAATTTATGCGATGTGTGCTCGTGCGCAATGCCGACACGTGGCTCCCCTCATCGCATCGCATATTTCAAATTTACCACATCACAACTAATTTAGCATATCTTGCAAACTCTTAACTTCTAAATATTGCGATTTGCGAAATTGATTTTCTGGGTGCTGCAACCTCCGCCGTTGGTTTGTTCCTTGATCTGGTGATCCTCGTTATCTCTCCACCTCCTCATTTCACATCACAAGTTAAAAAATTTAACTTGCGAAACTCTTTAATGGTAAACTCCGTTCTATGTGATGTGCGATGTTTCTCCACTGTGATGAGATCTCTCCTATTCATCTCCCACTGCTGGTTTTGCGATCTAATCACCATCGTTCAGCTCTCGTTGTTTACTGGATCATGGTCGTCCATTCCACCTGTAACATTTCCGTGGCTATGCAATCCCTGATTCTATATGCATATTTCAAGACTGCATGGCAGGCACCAATTCAGATCCCACTCTGCTGGTCGATCCAGTTGTGATCCTGTTTTCCATTTCAAATCCAATCCTGGAACTTTGAATTTTGAGCAAATTCTTAGGCCTTGATCCAAATCTGATCACTCCTTCCCACTGACGGGCTTTTGGACCCACAAAATCTGATGGTTATATTCCTTGAGCTTCAAGAATCTGCTTCTTTCAAGTTATATCAACTGATTTTTCTCGACAAGTCTCTTGGGAAATCACTTTGACATGCCTTGCACCGCAACTGATTATGTCTCTTGACCACTGCTCTCTGGCTGTTGCTGGCCAACTTCAGAATTGCTGGCTACTATAAATCGATGCATACCCTGTTGTACCACTGTTCTCTCTATGTGCTTGGAAAAATGTTAGTCTTCCCACTGAGAATTAAGTCCCTCTTGCAACTTTGGCATACAAGCTCTGTCTTGGAAATTCAATTTCCACATTAAGCTCGCAAGATGAGTGAACTATTTTCATCAACAAAAACACTATATTGTTCTGCAGTGGCTTCAAAAGACCTTGCATCTTGTCCACTTCTTCATTAAATGGACCAAAAATTCCTATAACATATTGTCACAAGAACACGATCAATCTTGAAAAGAAAATCTTATGCAAGAATTGAAATGAAGACCACCTCTTTTTGCTTCTTCAAAGCACCGATTTTCACCTTCCTGTAACATTAGATACATGGAAATCCTCTTGCACATTGGTGTATCCATTTATCAACTCACAATCGACTAACACCCTTGACTAAAACATAAGTCGTGCAACATGCGACATCAACAACAAGTCGACATGAAATTTGCAATACAATCGACACAAGATTATATGAAAAGTGTGCAACACAATCGACACAAGTCGACAAACATGTGTGTGACACAATCAACACAAGTCGATATATAAAAGGATACATATTGACAACACTCGTGCATGTATCTATTTACAATGTACTTATCACAAGTTCTCTATTTACACATACAAAATCTCATGCATATGTACACTTTTAACTCTTCCTTTAAATTACAAACAAGTACATAATCCCAAAACATGTGGGTGACTATAAAAGCTGAACTGAATGATATTGTTGCAACACAAGTGAGTAACATACCCATCTTTTACACCTCCATGGTGAAATTGTGCAAAAAAAAGAAATGCCTTCAACTGAATGACATTCACATGCAATCTTGCATCATACAGGTTGTGATAATATGATGCAACTTGTCATAGTTTCAACATAAATTAAGGCATACATAAGGCTGAAATTTGCATCTATGTACAAAGTAAATGGATGCCTTACTTGGTCAATAAATCAAGCCATTTCTTTCCAACCCACTTCAATGGAAAATTTTCCTGCTGAACATCTTCTTCTTGTGAATCAGATGGACTCACATCGATGATCTAATCAATGGTCACATTCTCACCAGTCCTTTTATCCACTTGCTTCAAATGCTTGGGATGAGTTGTTGGATGCAGTTTCCAACATTGGTCAATGAGATGTCCCGTTTTCTAAAAATAAGTGCAAATATTTTGCATCTTCTGTTCAAGTCACCTTTGCTTGAACTGTTTCCTATATGCTTTCATTATCTTCCGGAATTTTGAGACTTCATGGTTACACAAATCAAAATAGGAACAAAAATTATTTCTCCCATTCACGCATGTAGATTTGTCATGATTAACATAATCATAAAAAAACATGATTATAGGAAGAATTATACCTTGAATGATCATCTTTTTCAACTTCTTGAGAAGATGAACTTGAAGAGGTTCCAAATCTCTTTTGAAGACCAAAAAAAATGTTCATGTCCTTAGAGTTGTCACAACTCTCTTGTTCACCATAAGCTGCATGTCTACAAGAATCGTGCTGCAACATGGATTTCAAACAATTGCATTCATCTTGATTGCAATCTCTACATGTTTGAGGTTTTGAACCTATAAAAAAAGTCCTTCTTGGAACTGTTTCAATTGCCTTCATGGCTTTAGAACTTTCTCCATAAAATTATTTATATCCAAGACCCAAATACTTAGGCCTTTCCTCACCCATAATTGGCTCAACTATGCCTTGTGCATGTTTGCCTAATCCTTGACCTTCTGATCAGATTTGGATCAGGACCTAAGTGATAGCTCAAATTTCAAAGTGTTCAAAAGTGTTTTGAACCTAAGTGACCAAATAGATCTCTTCTTCCTGATTTTGGCGCCACAAACGGTTCAAAAAGCTGACACCATATGAAGAAGTTATCGGGATTTGAAAAGTCCAGTAAACTACAAATTTTGACATCTGAATAGGGTTGACTGGGAAAAGGTACAGTCAGCAAAAAAATAAAATTCCAATGAATATTCCTATAATATTCCTAGAATATTCCTCAAAATATTCCTTCTGGGCCAGTCGCATGGTGACAAGTGTCAGGACTATATTGTTCAATGGTTGTACGTGGTTTTTTATGGGCCAATTAGGGGGTGACATGTCGCCAGCCCTGAGGCCGCCACATGTCCCCTGAATGGCATGTCAAAATTTTGGTCGGGTTTAGAGGATTCGAATGCGAGACCTTTTGCCGGGTACGCAAGGGTTCTACCATCTCCGCTACAAGTGTTTCTTAACCCTATGGTTTGCAGTTTCTATTTAAAGTTTAATGAAATGCCATATGGGGGTTGGGGACCGCTGACAATCCCAACCTGCCAGTGGTCCCGGAGGTTTGTTCACATTACAATGTAACCGTGACATAAGACTCAACCGAGGGTTTATGAAATAATCTCCACAACATTTAACATCCGTTAGCCTTATCACATGGCATGGTTTAATGCAAATGGTTTCCGCCGATAGTTTTCAATCGCGCCATTTATTATAATAGTTTCAACCTGTCACATGACCACAAAATCTCCACGCGGTTATAACGATTAGCCTAACCATATCTATCAACCTGGATTTCCGCCTATGTAACTGGGGTTTAACCCTTAAGTTCCGCTAACCTCCAACATGACCACAGGTTTTGGGGTTGGCATGTGGCCACCCCAAACCGCTAGCAATAAATATTGCTGCTAATTTCAACGGTAATTTGGTGAGGTGCACTATATTTGAGCTGAGGAACTACTTTGACTCCAGTTAGCTGGAGTCCTCCATAATCAGTGGAGCTTTTCGACCATTCTAAGTGAACAGAGAGTAATTCTTCACTAATTGGAGTGTTCTGGATCTTTTGGTGAGGGTTTGAGAGCCATCAGAGGACTTCTAAGCATGATTTTGCTTAAGAGAAATTCCAAGGGCCACTAGGGCCAACAAGAGCCAGCGAGAGTATGAGGCCTAACCAGGGTAGCCAAAGGGCATTCGTAGCAATACAATAGTTAATTTACATTATATTGGAAATTATAGAGCCATTGGTGAGGTTTGCAGAGCCAGATGAGGACTTATGAGCATGATTTTGGTTTAGAGAAGTTCCAAGGGCCACGAGGAGGCAGCAAGATAATGAGGCCTAGCTAGGGCAGCCAGAGACCATTCTCAGCAAAAAAATAGTCTATTATGACTATATTGGACCTTTAGAATCCAATGGAAGGATTTTTATAATTTTTTGAAGACTTCAGAAGCCTGAGATTCTACAGAGAAGTTTTCAGTGAGCTAGAGCCACGAGGTGCCACTAGGTCTTGGAGGCATAACCAAAGCAGCCAGAGGCCAATTTCAGTAAGTGAATAGTATATTCTAACTATTTTTGACATTCTAAATCCATTGGAAGCATTTTTAGAGCCATTTGGAGACTTCTAGAGCTGAAGAAGCCACATGGGAGTTTTGGGGAGCCACTAGGGCCACCAGGAGTTGGAGGCCTAGATTGGGGTTCCAGAGCTCATTTGGAGCAATGAACAGTCTATTTTGAATGTTTGATATATGCTGGAGACAAAAAAAAAGGTTTCAGGGATAGAAAAGGACTTCTAAGGGAGTTAATGCCATAGATAATCTCAGGGAAGCTTAAGGGCACCAACAGAGGAGGTTAAGACTAAGGAAGCCTAGATCCATTATCAGAGAGATAGCAACCATTCCAGGGGTATGATGGTATTAGAAACCCATTGGTACAACATAAATAACCATTGGAGTCAATTAATTACTTGTAAAATAAATTATCCATCATAATCCCAAAGAGCCAAGTCAATTGACAAAGGCTCAAGGGGACCTAGCCCACGACATTCGGGTGAACTCCTTTATTTATTTTGTTGTTATGTGTTGATGATTAATTTTTTTAAATTTATGCTTGATATACATACTTTTAATAAATAAAAAAAAGGTTTAATTCCTCACACATAAAGTCTTAAATCAGTTAAAAACACATACACCTGATTCAAGTATTCAATTCTGCACTATCAAGTATAAGTAAGATTTTAATTTGTTTAACTAAGTGGGAGATGGTTGCATAGCATAACAAGATAGCCACCCATTTCAGATCAGGTGGTATCAGAGCACTAGGTTTCTTTCTTTACAAAGCACTAGGTTCCTTGCTTGATAGAGCAGTAGGTTGCTTGTTTGACTTGAAAGGTGTTTAACAGTGCAAAGAATTTAACTATTTGCAAATTGACTAATGCTTACAAGTTTGAGTTTTCTAGAGGTGAAGTGGAGCTACTGCTATCTAAGTCTAGAATAGGACAAGAAGGAAGAATTTAGAAAGCATTATCCTTACCCAAAGGACCTCAAGGCAACCCTTGAAGCATAAGAGGGATTGTTTGCAAAAATAGGTTGCTTGAAGAAGAGATACAAGCTACAGAGAAGAGCTTGAATCTACAACCAAATTGTTAAGAAGATTTTTCAAATTGTTTTGAAGATTTGTGAATTGTTGTTGAAGTTCTTTAATTCATTTACATAATTATGACAGCTTCATCAAGTGAGGTTTCTAAATCCTCCACCTTTAAAGGAATCTTTGATAAAAAGATGAAGCAGGACTTCTACATCCTGAAGGAGATGGTGCAAAGTCTGTATGATGATGGAAAGGAAAACACTAGACTTCATGAGAAATTGGTTGCTATGAATCAAGAGAAATAAGGAATTCTTCAAAGAATGCATGATATGGAGATGAAGCTCCATCATGCCCAAAAGGGCTTAACCAAACACATTCTAGAAGCAGAGGTAAATCACTCAAATTTTTCTTCAAATTCCTCTTCAGATAGATGTGTAGGTTCATTTGAAAAACACAATAGACATATAGGGTCCAAGTTGACGTTAAAAATGGGCTATTAAGGAAAGAGTTTAGGAAAACATGCACAAGGAATGATTGATCCTATTATGGTTGAGGAAAGGCCTAAGAATTTTGGTCTAGGCTATGTTCAACCTTATGACGAAAACTCTAAAGCCATGAAGTCACTTGAGACAACTCCAAGAAGAACTTTTGTTGCAAATTCAAACCCACAAACATGTCAACTTTGTTTTCAAGATGAATTTCATTGTTTGAAGCCTATGTTACAACAAGATGTTTTTAGACATGTAGCTTATGGAAAGAAAGAGAGTTATGACCACTATCAAGACATGAACATTGATATTGGTCTTCAAAAGAAAGTTGGAACCTCTTCAAGTTCATTTCCTCAAGAAGGTAAAAAATATGGACATGAAAGGCAACATTCGAGGTATAACTCTTCCCATTGTTAAGTTGTTTATGATTATGTTAATCATGTCAAATCTTCATGCATGAATGGAAGAAAGATTTTTTTCTCCTATTGTTCTTTGTGTAACCATGAAGTTTCAAGATGCTGGAAGAGATTGAAGGCATACAACAAATAGTCAAAGTGAAGGAAACTTGAACAAAAGATGCAAAAGACTTTCACACATTGCCAGAAGAAGGGACATTTCATTGCCCAATGTTGGACATTGCATCCAACCAATCATCCCAAGCATTTGAAGCAAGAGGATAAAAATACTGGCGAAAATGGAACCAAAGATTCCATCGTCGATGTTAGTCCAGATGATTCACTAGAAGAAGATTTTCATCAAGAAAAATTTCCATGGAAGTGGCTTGGTAAGAAGTGGTTTGAGTTCTTAACCTAGTAAGACATACAGTCATTTGTACATATGCAAATTTCAGTCATGTATGCATGTATTTCTGTTGAAAAATTATGTTTGTATGAGCTACTTTGGATCGATGATCAAGGAAGTGATGTTCAACTACCTTCAAATGAATATTTCTCGCCAGAATTTCTGGATGAGCTCAAAGAGGATGCAATTCTTGAAAGGAGGACAAGAGTATCAAATAAGGGAAGTATTGACTACCTTCGAGTTGGGCTCAAAGGCACTAAGCGAAGCAAGGAAAAGTGGATGGATATTAGAAAGGTGAGGGTGTTGTACTCTCATCTACTAAATAGATATTCAAGTATTTTGGGGTCCAAAAGATTCCTAATGGGGAGGAGTGCTCAGATTTGGATCAGGACCTAAACGATAGCTCAAATTTTGAAGTGTTCGAAAGTGTGCCCAACTTGAGCGACCGGATAGATCTCTTCTTCCTGATTCCGGCACCATGAACAGTTTGAAAAATTGACACCCTTTGAAGAAGTTATCGCGATTTGAAAATTCCAGTAACCTGCAAATTTTGACATTTGACCAGGGTTGAATGGGAAAAGGTACAGTCAGCAAAAAAATAATATTCCAGGGAATATTCCTAGAATATTCTTGGAATATTCCTAGAACATTCCTCAAAATATTCCCAAGAATATTCCTTCCTACCCAGTCGCATGGTGACAAGTGTCATGACTATATTGGTTAATGGCTGTATGTGGTTTTGTATGGGCCAATCAGAGGGTGACACGTGGCCAGCCCTGAGGCCACCATGTGTCCCTTGAATGGCATGTCAAAATTTTGGTCGTGTTTGCAGGATTTGATCGCGAGACCTTTTGCCAGGCATGTGAGGGGTCTACGGTCTCCGCTACAGGTGTTTCTTAACCCTATGGTTTGTGGTTTCTATTTAAAGTTTAATGAAATACCATATGGGGGTTGGGGACTGCTGATGGTCCCAATCCACCAATAGTCTTGGAGGTTTGTTCAAATTACAATGTAAGTGTGACATAAAACTCAACTGATGGTTTATGGAACAGTCTCTGTAGAATTTAACATCTGTTAACCTTATCAGATGGCATGGTTTAAGGTCAATGGTTTCTGTCGACAATTTTCAAGCGCACCATTTATTATAACAGTTTCAACTTGTCACATGGCCACAAAATCTCCGCGTGGTTATATCAGTTATCATAACCATATCTATCAACCCAGAGTTTCGCCTATGTAATCGGGGTTTAACCCTTGAGTTTCGCTAACCTCCAATGTGACCACGGGTTTTGGGGTTGGAATGTGGCAACCCCAAACCTCTAGCAATAAATATTGCAGTTAAGTTCGGTGGTAATTTGGCAAGGCGTGCTATTTTTGGGCGGAGGAGCTATTTTGACTCCAGTTAACTCGAGTCCTCCACAATTAGTGGAGCTTTTTTAGGTGTTACTGGGAAAATGAGTTGGAGACTCAATTTTCAACCATTCTGAGTGAAAATAGATTCATTCTTAGCTAATTGGAGTGTTCTGGAGATGTTGGTGAGTGTTTCAAAGACATCATAAGACTTATGAGCATGATTTTGCTTCAGATAAGTTCCAAGGGCCACGAGGAGCCAACAGGAGAATGAGGCCTAGCCATGGCAGCCAGAGGGAATTATCAGCAAGAAAATATAAATTTCAACTATCTTGGACATTCCAGAGCCATTGGTGAGGTTTTCAAAGCCAGTTGAGGACTTCTAAATTTTATTTTTCTTCAGAGAAGTTCCAAGGACCACCAGGAGACACCAGGAGAATGAGGCCTAACCAGGGAAGCTAGAGACCATTCTCAGCAAACCAATAGTCTATTCTAACTATCTTGACACTTATGAATCCAATGGAATAATTTTGAGAATCTTTTGGAGAGTTATGAAGGCCTAGATACTATAGAAAAGTTTTTAGTGAGCTTAGAGTCATGGGGTGCCATTAGGTGTTGGAGGCGTAACTAGAGAAACCAGTGGCCAATTTCAACAAGTGAATAGTATATTCATACTATTTTGGACATTTTGAATCCATTTGAAGGATTTTCAGAGCCATTTGGAGAATTCTAGAGCTGAATAATCCACAGGGAATTTTCAGGGAGCCACAAGGGCCACCAGGAGTTGGAGGCCTAGATTGGGGAGCCAGAGCTCATTTGGAGAAAATGAACAGTCTATTTTTGATGTCTGATATATGCTAGAGATAGTAGAAAATGTTTTAGGGACAGAAAAGGACTTCCAAGGTAGTTAGTGCCACATATAAGCTCAGGGAAGCTTAAGGGCACCGATAGAAGAGGTCAAGTCTAAGGAAGCCTAGATCCATTTCCAAAGAGATAGCAGCCATTGCAGGGGTATGATGGTATTCTAAACCCATTGGTACATTTCAAACAACCATTGGAGTTGATTAGTTACCTGTAAAAGAAATTATCCATCATAATCCCAAAGATCCAAGTCAATTGACAAAGGCTCAAGGAGACGTAGCCCACGACATTCGGGTCAACTCCTTTATTAAATTTGTTGTTATGTGTTGATGATTAATTTTCTCCATTTTATGCTTGTTTTACATACTTTTAATCAACAAAAATGAAGGTTTAATTCCTCACACATAAATTCTTAAAACAATTAGAAACACATATACTTGATTCAAGTATTCAATTCCGCACTATCAAGTATAAGCAAGATCTTAATTTTTTTAACTGAGTGGGAGGTAATTGCATAGCATAAAAATTTAGCCACCCATTTCAGCTCCCCTTCATAGCCCATTTTCAACATCAATTTGGACCCTTTTCCTCTAGTGTGTTTTTCAAAAGAACCTACACATTTATCTTGAGAGGAAATTGAAGACAAACTTGAATTATTTACCTCTTCTTCAAGCACATGCTTGGCTAAGGCTTCTTTGGCATCATGGGGATGAATTTTCATCTAATGCATATTTTGAAGAATTTCTTGCTTCTATTTCTTCATAGCAACCAATTTATCTTGAATTTTAGTTCTCTCCCTTACATCTTCATACATCTTTTGCACCATATCTTTCATGATGTGATAGTCCTGCACCATCTCTTTATCAAAGAGTGTTGCAAAGGAGGATGGTTTAAAATCATCACTTGATGAAGTTTCTATCACAATGTAATGAATTAAAGAGCTTGAAAAAAAATTTCAAATCTTAAAAAACAATTTGGTTGTAGATTCAAGCTCTTCTCTACAACTTGTATCTCTTCTTCAAGCAACCTCTTTTGCAAACAACCCCTCTTGTGCTTTAAGGGTTGCCTTGAGGTCCTTTGGGTAAGGAGGATGCTTTCAGCCTTCTTCCTTCTTTTCCTCTTCTAGACTCAGCTAGCAGTAGCTCCCCTTCACTTCTAGCAACTCAAACTTGTAAGCATTAGTCAATTTGGAAACAGTTAAATTCTTTGCATTGTCAAACACCCTTCAAGTCAAACAAGCAAGCAAGCAACCTTGTGCTCTGTCAATCAAGTAACCTAGGGCTCTGTCAAACAAGCAACCTAGTGCTCTGTTAAGCAAGCAACCTAGTGCTCTGATAATAAAGTGACTTAGTGCTCTGATAAACAAGAAACTTGGCTCTGATACCAACCTGATCTGAAATGGTGGCCGACTTGTTTTTCTATGCAAGCACCTCGCACTCAATTAAAACAAATAAAGGATTTTTCATATACATGCATGTGCGGAATTGAATTCTTGATTCAGGTGTATTTGTTTTAACTGGTTTAAGGCTTTATGTGTGAAAAATTAAACATTTTTTTAAGCTGATTAAAATCATGTACATCAACCATAAATTGCAGCAAATTAATCAACAACACATAACAACAAACATAATAAAGGAGTTCACCTTCAACACTTGGGCTACATCTCCTTGAGCCTCCGCCAAATGGACTTGGCTCTTTGGGATTAAGATGGTGTTGTAGCCGCTACAACACCACCCAAAATTTTGGGTATATTTAAAATTTCGGGTCCCCCTATGCTCGCTTAGTTGTCAAGGTCTTTCATCGACCCTGCAATCAGTGACATCCCACCGACCTATCCCCAACCCCTCATGATTTGTCTCGTCATCGTGATCAGGTGTCGTTGTTGCAATCATGCCATATGTGGGAAGGATCATCCAGCGTACGATCGAACATTCTTACCACAGTCGCGCCATATGTAATGAGACTGCCATACATACATTTGAATGGGAACCTTTCGTGTATTGACGATTAAAGGCCCTCTCACCGTGGGTCATTAAACATGTTGATTGAATACGTATTTTAAGTTTGTTAGTCTCATATGTGTTATCTGTGGCCATCACTATTGAAAAGTAATTATGATGTTGTAATATTCCACGCAGGTCGACCCTACGGGTGACAAACTCCTCAATCTTGTCATGACATCGAGGGCAATAAATTTGAGCTCGACGACAAAGCCAAGTTGTGGAACAGGGGAGGAGGACGAGCAAGCGACCAGTACCGTTAAAAGGAGAATAGTGTGATGCATGTTTGATCGGAGGGAACCTTCTATGTCACTGATGCAAAAGCTTTCCTCACTAGTGCGCACCAGATGCTTAAAAGCGCTCCATTGGAAATGTCCAGATCCTGCATCATAACTTCTCAATGTCGATGCGCGCACGCAAAGAAACATATTTCGCCACTTCGATGAGCCTGAATTATAGCTTGATGAACGAAGTAGACTCAGAAGGTTTCCCTACGGAATGACAATCTCATTCAAGGCGTACTAGTGCCAGGCAGTAGCGCGAAAGCATACGTGTTTCTGTGGCTAGCCAACGACAGGGTTTCGAATATGTGAGCGCACACTTTGGAAGCAACATTTATGGATCCTAAGCTACATAGTGTAGAATTGATTATGCTACAAGGAGTACAATGTGGAGCAATGAAATGGCCTTAAAACCCTAGTCTCCTTTGCCCTTTCATATCCATAAAGTTTGGCTATGTGGGACCATATGAGATGAAGAATTTCAGATTCAACCTAAAAGGTCATGTTTAAATACATACACCTCTTGTAGCTAGGCACATTGATGCATATGCAAAGGGAGCCTCCAGAACCACGAGATAGAAAGGATTCATATCAAAAGAGGCATTAATGTGGCTTGAGAAGTATATTTCGACCCTCGATATTTCAAAATGAGAAGCTTTCGTATTATGAGGAAAAGTAAATGATCAAATTAAAACTAGGCTCGTAAGCACATGGTTTTAAAACCATAAGTGACCTTAGAGAAAAACTCAATCATAACATTATGAAGGGCGCAAGGTAATGTTGTATATATAAATACCAAAACGCAAAACAATGAAGTTTCCAAAACATATAAAATAAGCGGTCCAACGTTATGATTGAGGCGCGAAAAGGATAAAGATATATGATCTCAAAACCATAGGATAATTATAAATGGGCGCACACATTTTGATGCTACAAGTTTTAATCCACGTGGGCGGTCAACCTTACGTTTGAAAGATGATGCGGTAATAAAGCATGGGTCAAAAGGCGTTTAAACATGGAGTCCAACGATCAATGTCCACGTTGCATGGGGCGTAAATTATTTTGATTGGCTCTAATGTTTTCATGCTGAGGTTGCAATCTGAAAGGAATATATAAGTGGTCAAAGCTGCGTTGAATGTGAAACAGAATCCTATGCAAGACCTACGACGACCACGATATAATAATTATCGAGCCAGTGTGATCAAAAGTAATGCAGGACTATCAAGACCTCACAAATGGACGATGATGCGGTAATAAAGCATGGGTCAAAAGGCGTTTAAACATGGAGTCCAACGATCAATGTCCACGTTGCATGGAGCGTCGGTTAACTTTCAAACTAAAACCTTTCATTGCGAACTACAGTAAACGTTGGAGCGGACGTATATGTGCAACGGGCAAAACCTACGTTCAACACATGGTCATAACCAACCTGCAGTGGCAGCCAGCGTGGTATAACGGAACGCAGAGTTTTAAAATCATGCCATAGTAATCTTCCACGCGTCCACGGCGAGCTGGACGAAACAAGCCCATCTTTTGCATGCCGCGAAAGTTTCCCATGCATGCTACCATGCATGAACTCAATTACGCTGCTATACCCAAAACGGAGGTTTCTAATTGGTGAGATCGCTGACATACTGTTTTTCAGGAACCATTCGCTCTGCATTAGTAGTAAAGCCCGACATGCAAGGAGCTGATGCCTTTCTGAGCCGCTTAGGTCTGGCATGCAGTAATAACGTTCAGCTTGGTCGACTTTCAGTGGAGGAAAGAGATCGAATTCATTTGATGCTAGTTGTGTTAGCACAGCAAACAAAACCTGAGTCAATTTTCGCCCTCTGCAATATGTTACGCTGAGTTCAATCTACTTGCCCCCTAAATTCAAAGTATTTCGACCAGTAATTCCAACGCGTCGATGCAGACGGTCACTAGCTGCAAGCTGGAGTCATCTACGTTGGAACGTAATGAGCATCCTGATAGTCGATCATCCTGGGAGGTGAAAGAAGGTTCAGTACAGTGCATTGGCACAATGCCCTCCCCAACAGATCACGCTCTTTACTGGCCACCGAAGGATAGCATATCATGAGGCATGGGAGCACAGCACATGGCAGAGAATGTCTGCGTATAAAAGGTTATAATTCTTTGTTTCAGCACCTGCGTAAGATTCAAGGTTGGGCGAAATAACTACATCACAGGGTGTTTGGCAGCAAACCTAGCATCCCTGCATATGAAGAACAATGCATCTTGATCACCTCATTGTGAAAGAAATCAGTTAAACCGGTGAATTGATGCCCATCTGATGAAAGCAAGGGATGATAGCAATTAGCTATGGCGAGGCCTATCGCAGCCCCGAAACACTTTGGGGGGGGTCGTGCATCTTAGCCTGGCTCAGCACATAGCAATGCATGGGAGCTCCCGAGCTTCAGTGGTCTCCATTAAAAATTTTTAAAGACTAGCTATACGTGCCTTCAGGCATTCTTTTGCGACAATGGAGGAATACATAGTAGATATGCCCGATCGTTCATATACTGCCTTCAGAACAGGACTATACAGGGGTCCAATCTGATCTTTAAAATCTCTTGGTTTTATGGGCCAATATACCTTTTATGCATCTACGTTTATATATTCATTTACTTCCTCAACATGCATAAATATTTGTATAAGTAAGGCTGATTTAACAGGTTACACATGGCTGATTTAATTTGCTTATCTGCAGGTTATATGAGAAGATGCTGATCTGCTCTGTTGTCTTGCAGGTAATACAAGGACACAATAATTCCCATTCGAATTAAGAAGACTACTAGCTCTCTCCGGGGGATGCGAAGCTCTGTTCCAAATCAACTTCAAAACCTCATTCTATGTGGATGCTCAACCTCACCGGTAGATAGAAGTTGCTGCCTCACCATGGCGAAGGCTAAGGCTGGCCTCCAGAGAAAAAGGTTATGAGATTGCTGAAAGAGAAATGCAGAAGGGATGATCGTAAGTCTAGGGTCGCATAGTCGCACTCCGTGTTAAAAATATGACAACGCAACCCAGCGACCCAGCAACCTAGTCACAAGGTCGCAAGGTCACATTCCGTCAGTGTTCCTCCGTTTTGCGACCCCGCGACTTAGCGACCTAGTCGCAAGGTCGCAAGGTCGCATATCCTCAGTTTTGCCTCCTTTTGCGACCCTGCGACCCAGCGACCTAGTCGCAAGGTCGCAAGGTTGTATTCCTGCAGTTTTTCTCCCTTTTGCGACCTTGCGACCCATCGACCTAGTCACAAGGTTGCAAGGTCGCACTTCTTCGGTTTTCCGCCTTTTGCGCCCCCGCGACCCAGCGACCTAGTCGCAAGGTCGCAAGGTCGCACCCCTTCAGTGTTCCTCCATTTTATGACCCCGCGACCCAGCGACCTAGTCGCAAGGTCGCAAGGTCGCATCTGTTCGGTTTTTACACCTTTACGACCTCGCGACCCAGCGACCTAGTCACAAGGTCGCAAGGTCGCATTCTCTCATTTTATTACAACCCGCGACCCCACGACTCGGTCGCAACAACAACTTAGGTCGCAGGTCGCAATAACAGCTCAGGTCGCAAGTCGCAAAAGGATTGGGTCGCAAGGTAGCCCAACGGTCAGGAAGATGAAAGGTCGAGGATGCCCAAGGGGCAGGTTTTGTGTTATAAATACTCCTTCGGGAGCTTGTAGCAATGGGGCTTTTCCTTTTTGGGGACTCAAGAGCTACATTGCATTGTATTGAAAGATCATATTCTTAGGCATATGAGTACGAATAGTTGTTAAAACCCCTTTGTCGGATGATGTGTTTTGCTGTGACAGCACTGTGTGTATTCCTTGAACAGTTTCAGAACATCCTATGATTAATGAAACTGCATTTTCAATAACATCATTTATGCATCATGTTTATCTATGCTTGTGTCAATGATGTTCAGTTTTTATCGCTTTCTAAATGGATGTTAATACCTTTGTCTATTAGCATTTCATTTTATCTTTCAGGAAGTAAAGGGGAATCTTTCCATTAAGAACTATTTCTTCTGTGGTCAGATACCTTACAAGCATAACCCCAAAGACGTGCCGTTAACTGCATCTCTTCAGGCGTATATGTTTTATTTATTCTCTTGCTACGCATAGTGTTGTGGACATGTTCAATGCATCAATCATGTATTTTTTATCCTATGAATAAGTGTGTGCCCCGCAGATTCAATCAGGTTCTTTTGAGACCAGAAGGGAAGGCGTCTTAAGCGGTAGCCGGACCCACACCCCGGATGGGATCCCTACTCCAAACGGTTTAAGGTCTAATTGGTACTTTCTACCGGGGATATCCCCTACTGTTGGCCGGACAAATTTTCCCGTCAACAGATTTGGCGCTAGAAGGAGGGCCGAACCTCCGACCATATGTTTAACAAGAAGGGGGGCCAGATGACAAGCTGAGCCCTTAGAACCTGCAGTAAATCTCATATCTGTAATGGCTCATTCCCAAATCATTCTCCCGAGATGTTTGTCTGTGTTTTATGAGCCTGGATACTACATCTCCAATGAACTTATGTATCACTTGTCCCAGTTAAAATTTGATGGTGAAAATGGGGTGTCCATAACCCAACACTGTTCAGATTTTTGTGACTTTGGTGAGTGCTATGAAATTGACAATGAGGGTTTGTTTTGTTTGCTTTTCTTCCTCACCCTCGAAGGTCATGCTAAGAAATGGTGCTGCACTTTGCCGGAATCTTCCATCCATTCATTTGAACAACTCGCCAGTGAATTACAATAAGCTTTTCACAGGTATGATTTTCATAACGTTTTACTAAAGCTAAATGACATCAGAATGGAACCTCAGGAATCTTTAGAGGAGTTCTCTATCAGATTCGTTCATTATTGTTTTGAGTTCCCTGAAAAGGATGTCGATTGGAGGTTGTTAAGAGAGAAGTTCGCGTATGCAATTCTCATTTCCCTTGAACCATTTCAGTTAGCAACCCGACCTGAGCCTAGTGTTCCCTATGACAACCCGCAGGTCAACGATCGTTCTGACTTTGAGTCTTTCACGTACCATGTCGAATCTGAATACCCCAGTGGCTCATTATCTCTTTTGGCTCATGAAACCTACCCCGAGCCCACTCGATGTCTCCCTGGGCTTAGTCCTAAATCTGGTTCACATTCGAATTATGAATCAGATTCACATTCGGATGATGAATCTGGTTCACATTCGGATTATGAATCTGGTTCACCTTCGGATTATGAATCTAGTTCATATCTGGATTACGAATCTGGTTCAGATTCGGATGATGAATATGGTTCACATTCGGACTATGAATCTGGTTCACATACGGATTATGAATCGACTCCTACCCCGCATAAAGTTGATTCCTTGTCAAGGTCTGCCAGATCTTTGTGTCCTTTGAATGCGCGTGTTGAAAAGCCTTGTAGGGTTAACGCCCCTGCGACTCAATCTTTTCGTTCATTGTTCCCTAGTTTGTTTCTTGATCCCGCCACACCAGTAAATTTGTCTAGACATTCAGAGTTTTCTTATACTGGTATTGGCGAAAATCATAAGCACGCAGGTGGTGTTTCACAATCACAGTCTAAAATCGATGAATCTTTTAAATCTGATCTGTCTCACTCAGAATCTTTAGACAACCATGGGAGTGATTTCCTATATGGGCAACTTCAAGATGTCCCCGTTATCGATCCATCCCAGTTGGTAAACCCTAGGGAGCCTAACTTTCCAGGTACCAAACTTGACCAAACCGATGGTTGCAGCGATCACTCCTTATCTGAAAACATATGCAATCATACCGCTGACGACGGGCATTCAAATCTCTTTGCTGACCATACTAAGACACCTGAATTCGATGATCTGCTTTGGGAAGATTCAAGTACCCACCAGAAAATCGAAACGCGTCAGCTTCCGCCGAACGTTTATGAAATGACAATTCCCCAGTACCATGCTCCTTCCAACATAAACGCGTCGAATTCACCCCATCCTGGAAAATCTGGAGAATCCGAAATTTTGGATTATCAATATATCAGTGCGCAAACATTTGACCAAATTGATACAAAGCCCACTGACATCTTTCCAATCACTACAATTGATGATCACACCCATTCGCCTGTTTATCTCGCCAAGCAATCGACGTTGGGAAACCCCCCGCTCGAAGGCCGGGATTTTGTTCAAAACAGAAAGGAATTGCAGCCCCCACTAAAAGTGGGTTCAGATCCTCAAATCCTTGACCAAATCCAAGAGCAACCCCGAACTAGGGTTTTCGAAACTAGGGTTTCTACGCTTGGATGCGCATGCATCTATAATTCGCCTCGAACTTGCTTATTGTTTCCATTCCATAAAACTGATGATCCTCACTACCATAATGAGCATGCTGGTTCATTCGACCAACCCCATCCAGTGAATGTGCTTGCAAATAGGAATTGGCTTACCCATCACCCCTCAGATCCAGGATCGTGCGTGAATGATTTTGTGTCATTTATAAATAATGTTGAGTTTCAAGAACAGATTGCTGTGTATCAAGATGAGAGTGGGATTCAGCTTGCACAATCTGTTCTGGCATGTTTTTTGGTAAGTATCTATGATCATCTTGACGCTGCACCTGCTCCTCAGGTAAGTTTTGTTGCTGCTGCACTTTTTTGGATACTAGCTCTGATCCTGATCATTATTGTTCTTACAGGTCAGGAACTAATGCGGTGGCTGCACTGGAAAGTTGATTTTACATAACCCCACTGCATCATTGGTTAAACTAGGGATTAGGTGTAGGCTAGCTAGGACCTGTTAATAAAATTTTAGTTCGAATTTAATTAGGTTTACTTGCCAAATTTTTACTTTATGATTTAAAATCGTGTTTGCTATTTTTGTTTATGATTAATGTTTTAGGTATCATCATGTTACAAGTATTTTCTTCATGTCATTTTCAGTTGCTTGTTGTTTCATAAATAATCATTGCTTGTATTGCGCCTCTATTCCACCTTCAACTGGTTGATCGTTCTCGCACATGGCATTGCATCGCATCCTGAGCCTCGCCTCTTACATTGCGTCGTATTCTCTCTTCCTCACATCAGTTCTGTCATGTCGCCTGCCACTGCACGAGCCCTCATTACAACCCTATCACCTTGCAGTCTTGTTTTGCCCCTATTGCTGAAGCAGTAACTCCATTGTCTTGGCGTGAAGTGGTGGTGGCTATCTCAAGAGGCAGCTTTCTCTTAGGACGAGCCATTGAAGTCGCTTTCTCAACAGGATGCATATGAGTCTAAATTCATTTAGCTAGGGAGATACGAGCCGGTTGCTTATGGGAGACCTAATGAGTTCGAATGACCCCTACCCATAGCCTAAGCCTTGTGCCCAGCATAGTCTTGGACATCTTAATGATCTGTTTTGCTCGCTTCACCTACTGTGGTAGATGGGATGTGAAGGTTAGGCACAAGGGAAAACCCAAATCAGGATATCTTTCAGTTTCTGTAACACGAGAAAGAACCTCTCTTGCTCGTAAAATAAGTCGGGATCCCTCATCTGCCCATGAAAAATAAGTGCCATGAGCACATGAAAATAAGTGCCACGAGCACATGAAAATAAGTGTTGTAAGAACATGAAAAAAATAAGGGTAAAGGATCGAGAAAGGCTTCCTGCTCAGAGAGGTAATGCAACAACTCCGCCGGGGTACTGACCAGGCTCGCTGGTAGTGGAGCAACGTTTGTGATTTCTTGAAGTGACTCCGCCGGGGTACTGTCCAGGCCTGTTGGCAGCGGAGCAACACTAGAAGCTTACTTTAAAAATCTTGAGAATAATAAACCCAGTGCCTTGCTCTTCACATCATCATCAAGCTACTGGCGTCTGTGAGCTTTCTCTTTGATGTGTTTCTGATTAGCGGGACTTAGTTGAGGCACAAGGATTAGGCATACCTGTAAAGGGCCAAAGTTATACAAAGGGTACCCATGGAACTGGTTCAATATTCCCTTGCATCATTATCCGGACTCAGACTATTGTGGTGATATTGACAGAGATGCTGGATTCTACCAGTGGTTCGCCATTTGTTGTAGCCGCTACAACACCACCCAAAATTTTGGGTATATTTAAAATTTCGGGTCCCCCTATGCTCGCTTAGTTGTCAAGGTCTTTCACCGACCCTGTAATCAGTAACATCCCGCCAACCTATCCCCAACCCCTCATGAGTTGTCTCGTCATTGTGATCAGGTGTCGTTGTTGCAATCATGCCATATGTGGGAAGGATCATCCAGCGTACGCTCGAACATTCTTACCACAGTCGCGCCATATGTAATGAGACTGCCATACATACATTTGAATGGGAACCTTTTGTGTATTGACGATTAAAGGCCCTCTCACCGTGGGTCATTAAACATGTTGATTGAATACGTATTTTAAGTTTGTTAGTCTCATATTTGTTATCTGTGGCCATCACTATTGAAGAGTAATTATGATGTTGTAATATTCCACGCAGGTCGACCCTACGAGTGACAAACTCCTCAATCTTGTCATGACATCGAGGGCAATAAATTTGAGCTCGACGACAAAGCCAAGTTGTGGAACAGGGGAGGAGGAGGAGCAAGCGACCAGTACCGTTAAAAGGAGAATAGTGTGATGCATGTTTGATCGGAGGGAAACTTCTATGTCACTGATGCAAAAGCTTTCCTCACTAGTGCGCACCAGATGCTTAAAAGCGCTCCATTGGAAATGTCCAGATCCTGCATCATAACTTCTCAATGTCGATGGGCGCACGCAAAGAAACATATTTCGCCACTTCGATGAGCCTGAATTATAGCCTGATGAACGAAGTAGACTCAGAAGGTTTCCCTACGGAATGACAATCTCATTCAAGGCGTACTAGTGCCAGGCAGCAGCGCGAAAGCATACGTGTTTCTTTGGCAAGCCAACGATAGGGTTTCGAATATGTGAGCGCACACTTTGGAAGCAACATTTATGGATCCTAAGCTACATAGTGTAGAATTGATTGCGCTACAAGGAGTACAATGTGGAGCAATGAAATGGCCTTAAAACCCTAGTCTCCTTTTCCCTTTCATATCCATAAAGTTTGGCTATGTGGGACCATATGAGATGAAGAATTTCAGATTCAACCTAAAAGGTCATGTTTAAATACATACACCTCTTGTAGCTAGGCACATTGATGCATATGAAAAGGGAGCCTCCAGAACCACGAGATAGAAAGGATTCATATCAAAAGAGGCATTAATGTGGCTTGAGAAGTATATTTCGACCCTCGATCTTTCAAAATGAGAAGCTTTCGTATTATGAGGAAAAGTAAATGATCAAATTAAAACTAGGCTCGGAAGCACATGGTTTTAAAACCATAAGTGACCTTAGAGCAAAAATCAATCATAACATTATGAAGGGCGCAAGGTAATGTTGTATATATAAATACCAAAACGCAAAAAAATGAAGTTTCCAAAACATATAAAATAAGCGGTCCAACGTTATGATTGAGGCGCGAAAAGGATAAAGATATATGGTCTCAAAACCATAGGATAATTATAAATGGGCGCACACATTTTGATGCTACAAGTTTTAATGCACGTGGGCGGTCAACCTTACGTTTGAAAGATGATGCGGTAATAAAGCATGGGTCAAAAGGCGTTTAAACATGGAGTCCAACGATCAATGTCCACGTTGCATGGCGCGTAAATTATTTTGATTGGCTCTAATGTTTTCATGCTGAGGTTGTAATCCGAAAGGAATATATAAGTGGTCAAAGCTGCGTTGAACGTAAAACAGAATCCTATGCAAGACCTATGACGACCACGATATAATAATTATCGAGCCAGTGTGATCAAAAGTAATGCAGGACTATCAAGACCTCACAAATGGACGATGATGCGGTAATAAAACATGGGTCAAAAGGCGTTTAAACATGGAGTCCAACGATCAATGTCCACGTTGCATGGAGCGTCGGTTAACTTTCAAACTAAAACCTTTCATTGCGAACTACAGTAAACGCTGGAGCGGACGTATATGCGCAACGGGAAAAACCTACGTTCAACACACGGTCATAACCAACCTGCAGTGGCAACCAGCGTGGTATAACGGAACACAGAGTTTTAAAATCATGCCATAGTAATCTTCCACGCGTCCACGGCGAGCTGGACGAAACGAGCCCATCTTTTGCATGCCGCGAAAGTTTCCCATGCATGCTGCCATGCATGAACTCAATTACGCTACTATACCCAAAACGGAGGTTTCTAATTGGTGAGATCGCTGACATATTTTTTTTCAGGAACCGTTTGCTCTGCATTAGCAGTAAAGCCCGACATGCAAGGAGCTGATGCCTTTCTGAGCTGCTCAGGTCTGGCATGCAGTAATAACGTTCAGCTTGGTCGACTTTCAGTGCAGGAAAGAGATCGAATTCCTTTGATGTTGGTTGTGTTAGCACAACAAGAAAAGCCTGAGTCAATTTTCGCCCTATGCAATATGTTACGCTGAGTTCAATCTACTTGCCCCCTAAATTCAAAGTATTTCGACCAGTAATTCCAACGCGTCGATGCAGACGGTCACTAGCTGCAAGATGGAGTCATCTGCGTTGGAACGTAATGAGCATCCTGATAGTCGATCATCCTGGGAGGTGAAAGAAGGTTCAGTACAGTGCATTGGTACAAATTATGCCCTCCCCAACAGATCACGCTCTTTACTGGCCACCGAAGGATAGCATATCATGAGGCATGGGAGCACAACACATGGCAGAGAATGTCTGCATATAAAAGGTTATAATTCTTTGTTTCAGCACCTGCGTAAGATTCAAGGTTGGGCGAAATAACTACATCACAGGGTGTTTGGCAGCAAACCTAGCATCCCTGCATATGAAGAACAATGCATCTTGATCACCTCATTGTGAAAGAAATCAGTTAAATCGGTGAATTGATGCCCATCTGATGAAAGAAATTAGCTATGGCGAGGCCTATCGTAGCCCCGAAACACTTTGGGGGGGGTCGTGCATCATAGCCTGGCTCAGCACATAGCAATGCATGGGAGCTCCCGAGCTTCAGTGGTCTCCATTAAAAAATTGATAAAGACTAGCTATACGTGCCTTCAGGCATTCTTTTGCGACAGTGGAGGAATACATAGTAGATATGCCCGATCGTTCATATACTGCCTTCAGAACAGGACTATACAGGGGTCTAAGCCGATCTTTAAAATCTCTTGGTTTTATGTGCCAATATACATTTTATGCATCTACGTTTATATATTCATTTACTTCCTCAACATGCATAAATATTTGTATAAGTAAGGCTGATTTAACAGGTTACACATGGCTGATTTAATTTTCTTATCTGCAGGTTATATGAGAAGATGCTGATCTGCTCTGTTGTCTTGCAGGTAATACAAGGAAACAGTAATGCCCATCCGAATTAAGAAGACTACTAGCTCTCTCCGGGGGATGCGAAGCTCTGTTCCAAATCAACTTCAAAACCTCGTGCTATGTGGATGCTCAACCTCACCGGCAGATAGAAGCTGTTGCCTCACCATGGCGAAGGCTAAGGCTGGCCTCCGGAGAACAAGGTTATGAGATCGCTGAAAGAGAAATGCAGAAGGGATGATCGTAAGTCTAGGGTCGCATAGTCGCACTCCGTGTTAAAAATCTGACAATGTGACCCAGCGACCCAGCGACCTAGTCGCAAGGTCGCAAGGTCGCATTCCATCAGTGTTCCTCCGTTTTGCGACCCTGCGACCCAGCGACCTAGTCGCAAGGTCGCAAGGTCGCATATCCTCGGTTTTGCCTCCTTTTGCGACACTGCGACCCAGCGACCTAGTCGCAAGGTCGCAAGGTCGCATTCCTGCAGTTTTTCTCCCTTTTGTGACCCTGCGACCTAGCGACCTAGTCGCAAGGTCGTAAAGTCACACTTCTTCGGTTTTCCGCCTTTTGCGCCCCCGCGACCTAGCGACCTAGTCGCAAGGTCGCAAGGTCGCACCCCTTCAGTGTTCCTCCGTTTTGCGACCCCGCGACCCAGCGACCTAGTCGCAAGGTCGCAAGGTCGCATCTCTTCGGTTTTTACACCTTTGCGACCTCGCAACCCAGCGACCTAGTCGCAAGGTCACAAGGTCGCATTCTCTCATTTTCTTACAACCCGCGACCCCGCGACTTGGTCGCAACAACAACTCAGGTCGCAGGTCGCAATAACAGCTCAGGTCGTAGGTCACAAAAGGATTGGGTCGCAAGGCAGCCCAACGGTCAGGAAGATGAAAGGTCAAGGATTCCCAAGGGGCAGGTTTTGTGTGATAAATACTCCTTCGGGAGCTTGTAGCAATGGGGCTTTTCCTTTTTGGAGACTCAAGAGCTACATTGCATTGTATTGAAAGATCATATTCTTAGGCATATGAGTACGAATATTTGTTAAAACCCCTTTGTCGGATGATGTGTTTTGCTGTGACAGCACTGTGTGTATTCCTTGAACAGTTTCAGAACATCCTATGATTAATGAAACTGCATTTTCAATAACATCATTTATGCATCATGTTTATCTATGCTTGTGTTAATGATGTTCATTTTTTATCGCTTTCTAAATGGATGCTTAATACAGCACATGCAATGGCATTTCGTTTATGCAGAGTAAAGGGGAATATTTGCCATTAAGAACTGCTCATACAGCAGTGGATATGACATAAACCCTAAAGCGATAAATTAGCGCATCTCTTGGGCGTATATCTTTGTTGTACTCTTGCTCCCGCATATGTTGCATGCCCCATGTTCAGCCATCAATCATAGATTTTATATCCTGTGAATAATGAAGTTGTGCCACATGGATTAGTAGGTTCTTTTGGGGCCAGAAGGAAAATCTTAGCGGTGACCGATTTTTGGACGGGATCCCTACTCCAAACGGTTTAAGGTCTAATTGGGACTTTCTACCGGGGAGATCCCCTACTGTTGGCCGGACAAATTTTCCCATCAATAGATGGTAAATTTATTTTACAAGATGATGCTCAAATCCAATGGTTTTTTGGACTGTACCAATGGGTTTATAATGCCAAACTACCCCTGCATTGACTGCTCAATCTCTGGAAATGGACCTAGGCTCCCTTGGGCTTGACCTCTTTGGTCGGTGTACTTGAGCTTCCCTAAGCTTCTCTGTGATACAAAATCTCCTAGAAATCCTCTTCTGGTCCTGAAACCTGTTCTACTGTCTCCAACACATATCAATCATCCAAAATATGTTGTTCATTTGATCGGAATGAACTCAAGCTCCCCGTTCTATGCCTCCAACACCTTGTGGCACTAGTCTCCTTGAA
Organism: Pinus albicaulis; assembly: GCA_034641835.2. Lineage (NCBI taxonomy): Eukaryota > Viridiplantae > Streptophyta > Pinopsida > Pinales > Pinaceae > Pinus > Pinus albicaulis. The sequence continues at coordinate 1,615,706,818 of CM076570.1, read as the reverse complement.
AATTTCCTGTGGCTTCTTTGGCTCTAGAAGTCTTGAAATGCTTCTGCAAACCCCATCATTGGATTTAGAAGGTTCAATATAGTCATAAATGACTATTTTTTTCTTGAGGATGGCCTCTGGCTCTCCTGGCTAGGCCTCATTCTCTTGCTGGCTCCTGGTGGCCCTAGTGGCCCATGGAACTTATATGAAGCAAAATCACAAACATAAGTCCTTAGCTGTCTCTACAAACCTCACCAATGGCTCTAGCATGCTAGAATTAGTCATGAATGATTCTTCCTTTTTTCTGCATGGTCGAAAAATTGAGCCTTCTACACATTCTCCCAATATCTGCTAGGAAAACTCCACTAATGTGGAGAACTCCAGTTAACTGGAGTTAGATTAGGGCTGGCTGCCAAATTTTCTGCGACCTTTTTTGCTTCGCCAATAAAGTCATGCATTAAAATTTATGGTTAGGGCGATGGCCACATGCGCACCCCCAACCGTTAAGTGGCTTATATTTTAGCGGAACATTAGAATACAATATCGGAGTTTCATTAAACATACATACGTTCATGATCAAACAACGCTTATGTTTAAAATATATCTCACATAGCCTTAAACAAATTTCATACATGCGGAACAGGGTTCTCGGGTCCCACAACACGCAACCAATCACAGCGCATCACAAATCGCTTTTCCACAAGTTTAAGTTGGTATCAATAACGCTAAAACCATAATTTATGCGATGCGTGCTCATGTGCAATGACAACATGTGTCTCCCCTCATCGCATCTCATATTTCAACTTTACCGCATCGCAACCAATTTAACATATCTTGCGAACTCTTAATTGCTAAGTATTTTGATTTGTGAAATCGCTTTTCCGCGTGTTGTAATCTCTGCCATTGGTTTGTTCCTTGATCCGACGATCTTCGTTATCTCTCCACCTCCTGATTTCGCATCACAAGTTAAAAAATTTAACTTGTGAAATTATTTAACGGTAAACTTTGTTATGTGCGATGTGCGATGTTTCTCCACTGCGATGAGATCTCTCCCGTTAATCTCCCACTGTTGCTTCTTCGATCTAATCACCACCGTTCAACCTTTGATGTTTACTGGATCATGGTCGTTCGTTCCACCTGCAACATTTTCACTGTTGTGAAATCCCTAATTCTATATGCAAAGTTCAAGAATCCAGGACAACCACCAATTCAGATCCCACTCTATTGGTCGATCCGGTTCTGAACCTATTTTCCATTTCGAACCCAATCCTATAACTTTGAATTTTGAGCAAATCCTTAGGCCCTGATCCCAATTTGATCATTCATACATGGAAATGCTCTGATTCATTCATTTTTAATAACAGGTGGCTCATCCACCTTATATAAGAGACCTTCTCTTCATCCATTTATGTGATCCACACATAATGTTGCACCTTAATGAGGCCTAGGAGGTTCTTTTTTCAACCATACCTATATTTGGATTTCCTTAGAGGAGGTCCCTTTAGTTGAGTGTTTTTAATTATATGATAATATGGAAAACGAAAAAGTTGAAAAATTTAGCCAATTTGTTAGGATTATTTGATATTTCTTTGAATATCTTTTTCTCTTCCCTTCTAGTGGACTCATAGACACCATATTCTTCAAAGCTAGTATTGAACACTAATACTAAATTTGTGAAATATGTTTACATATTTTGAAAATACCATACAAGTTTACCACATGGTATGGAAAACATAATTAATAAAAATATATTTCTAGGAATTCATTAGTTGGGCTTTTACATTAAACTTTGCACTAAGAATCTATATAAGATATTTACATCATTTAAGCATAAATTCAATTTATCCTGGCCACTTATTGATAATTTGCACATGATATAATTATTATAAAAAGGAAAAATATTTTTTTATAACTAAACTATCATTATTTTATATCTTACTATTTTTCTTAGTTTTGTGATAAAATACACATATTTTATAATGATTACATTTTATAACTTTCCATCCACATTTTAAAGATAAATTATTCTTCTTTTTAATATTTATTTTTTTATTTATTTTAAACTTCAAATTGAAATTTCTTTTTAATATTTACTTTTAATTATTCTTTATTATATTAAAGATTTTTTTTTTTTTTTAAATAAACTTATCTTCCTTTAATTGAAGAAACCTTGCTCCCTCTATTTTTTTTTCAAATTATAACTTTTAATAAATATAAAATAACATTTCATTTTCTTTTAATTATAATTTTTAATAAATATAAAATAACATTTCATTTCAATATAAATAATATTTAATTTTATTAAGTAAAACAACTTCTATAACTTTTCATAATTTTATATATATATATTTTTATAAAGTGATTTTTAGTAAAAAAAAATATTCTTTATAATTTTTTATAATTTTATATATTTTTTATTATAAACTGATTTTTAGTAAAAGAAAATATTCATTTTAACATATATTGATAAGATATTTAAATTTTATTAAGTTAAAAATTATTTATAATTTAGAAATTTATTGTTATTTGACACACTTTCAAAATTATTTGGCAAGCTCTCTTCTCTATGTTTAATCACCCTTTGAGATTCTTATGGTTAACTTGATATGTGGAATGGTAATTTGATAAGTTATGTCTAATTGTAGTTTGAGATTTTTTCATTTGATGTGGCAATTTGATATGTAAAAGGATGTGGTCATTTGATATGTAAAAAGATAAGTTGGATAGATTGAGATACCTTTGACTAAATTAATATGTGGAATAGTAATTTGAGATCGAGTTTGAAATTCCCAATGCCATGTCAATGACAATGAAATTTCACTCTAACGCTCTTTTCACATAACTATATTATAAACCTATATTAGATAACTCATATTAGATGACACATTGATAGAATTCAAGATTCACCAAATCATTGATAGAATTCGAGATTCATAAAATCCTAATTATGTTCCATTTGTATACCAAATCAGAAAACTGGTTTTTGATGGTGATGTATTAATAACCCATGTGAATTAATTTGCATTTCTTATATCAACTATTATAATGACATAATTATATAACAATGTTTTATGATTAGGTAAATTGTTCTTCCGTCCTTGTATCACTTATAATTATGATAACATCAATTTATTATTAGTAGAATATTCTCCCATTTTCTAGATTAAAAAATATAAATTATCGAAAAGGCAACATGGCTCGTTCTTTGTCATTGATTCATTGGCTTCTATATATCTCCAAAACAAAATAAATTCATTCACTTTCATACCTGCGACAATTTTTTTTTGGGACCTCTGACAGGGTTGTACCCTCCAAGATGAAACAAACCAACATCAACTTTGCTTGCAGTTTTCAGAAATTTGTGCAATAATTGCAACTGCGTTATTTTAGATTCAATGTGGAAGCCACTTGCGAGGTATATGTATATAAAAACGAAACAATACATACAAATCTTCCACGTACACTTCAATCTAGTCATAATATATAAAACAACGATGGATTTTAGGGTGTTTCATATATTTTTCACTTCCAGTTCCTCTCGGCTGTTTCTGACCCACTCTAATCCATGTAGGTAAATTTTTATGCATATACAAACCATGTGAGTACTGTGCATATAGACAATGACTAATTGTGATCAGTACTACTTATTGACTAAAAGAATGAAGGGTCTCCAAGGTCTTGAACCCTACGGTGTAATAGGATGCTTCCATCGAAGAAAAGCATTATATGGAGTAACATGCACCAGCTACAGCTCGACATTACAATAATGACATCAGAGAAATCCATAACAATGCAAAAGACTAATGCTTCTTAGACTGGTTTCCTTAATCGCATCAACCCGTGTTAGGTTAGATTTCAACATATTTTTAGAATACAATAAAAAGAACCTATTTCCAATTAGTTCTAAAATATTTCTATCATCTCGAATTACTATATTATATTATGGATATTTTTATACACAATCAACCTTGAAATTAAAACAAAAAAATTGTACATTACGGGAATTGAGTGAGATACAATGTCTTTTCTCGATTGGATTGGTTTTGTCCAGTGTTTCATTTAAAAGCATCATGTTGGAATTTCTGGTTATTTCGAAACAATAGAGTGAAAATAAAATTCCTCTACTAACACAGAGATACCAAATAAAATTTTTGCACAAAGATAGAAATGTTGTAAAAATATATTTCATTAAAATACTGACTATTACAAAAAAATATTCCTCAGAACTATGGTGCTCTGGATTCACAAAATTTTCTTCTGGATGCTACAAGAAACAACACTCTTCAACCTCTCTGCTTCACTCCCTTCGGGCATACACTCTGTCTATTTTTTTTTTGATGCAGATGCTCTCTCTGTCGCTGTATATATTACATAGCAAACTATTACACACACACAAACACACACACACACACATATCTTATAAAAATTTCATGTTTATAATATATATGTCAAAACATATATAACCTAAGTTTTAAAACTAAAAAATATCGCGGGTTTAACAAACGTTTACACCAAGGTTTTGAAACCTTATTACATCGTGGTGCATACAACAAAATGAAACATTAAACCTAATGTTTAAAACCTTATTACATATTTCGCGAGCTTCAAATGTAATTCAAAAACCTTTTCAATAAATCACCGCATTCATTTGAGCTCTTGCTGATTGGACCTCAAAGTGATGCGATACGAGCGCTATTGGTCGATCGCCTTTGACATGGCGATGGTGGGCCATACCTTATCGCAAGGTTCGAAGGCCCTGGTAACGTATGCACCAATATTTGTGATATGCATATGATTGGTTGCATGTGTTTGATGTGGAACGGTGGGTCCGAAGGTTATCACGTGGTTTAGTGGAATGGTGACAAGGCTTTGATCCTTTATGAGTTGAGCATGATTGGTCATGGGAATGGTGACGTGGATCGGTGGGCTCCACACAAATGATGTGGGGGCATTCAAACTTAAAACAATGCGCGAGATAATATATGGTTGGTGGATGGTGTTTAAGACAGGTAGGTGCAAAGTTAAGGAGTGCATGGCTGCGTGGTTTAAACCACGGTTTCCATTGCAGGAAAGGGCTACGGCAATATAAACAAAAAATTAGTTTTGCAAGGTTTAAACCTATAATTTATTGCACAGTGGAGTGCAACAACAGAACAAGGAAATTCATTGCTGCAGTGTCCTTTAAATTCCCATCAGAATTGAACTTTCATCCTCCTTCTGCTCAGTTTCAGTTGGAATTAGTTTCCAAAACTCCCCCTTAATTAGAACTGCTGCATTCTTGTGTACACAGACATTTTCTGAGATATTTAAAACTTTTCTGCCCCAATGGTTTTTGTTAAAATATCAACGAATTTCTCTTTTGTTCTACAATGTTGCAAAAAAATTTCTCCATTATTCACTAACTCCCTAATGTAGTGATACTTTGCATCAATGTGTTTTGTTATTTTATGAAACACTGAATTCTTGGATAAAGCTATAGCTGATCTATTATCAAAATAAACTGTTGTGCCTTTTACCTGTTCATGACACAAAATCCTCAATGTTCTTCTCATCCATAATTCTTGACATGATGCTACTGTCACTGCCACATAATTTGCCTCTATTGTTGATAAAGCCACAATTACTTGTTTCTTAGAAGCCCATGAAATGGCTCATGATCCCATATGAAAAACATATCAAGAGGTGCTTTTCCTATAATCTATACTTCTGGCCCAATCACTGTCATTATATCCAATCAATTCAAAATTTTCTGAAGTGGTGTATAAAATTCCATACCTCTTTGTTCCTTTCACATACCTCAGAATCCTTTTTGTTGCTTGCCAATGTGCCTCTTTTGGCCTTTCCATAAATATAGAAATTAAACTCACAGCATGCATAATATCTGGCATAGTTGTAGTCAAATACATAAGGTTGCCAACTATGCTCTTATAAAAATTTGGATCAAAATCCTTGATGTCGTCTTCTTTTCTTAGCTTCAATCCTATCACTATAGGAGTAATTGCTGCCTTGCAATCCTGTAAATTAAATCTTTCCAAAACTTCTTTCACATATTTAGCTTGAGAAATAAAAATGTTATTTTCAATTTGCTCTACTTCTATTCCTAAGAAGTATCTCAGCAATCCCATATCAGTCATCTCAAATTCTTCTTTCATGACTATTTTAAAATTTTCAATGAGGTAAGCATCATTACCTGCGAATATAACATCATCAACATACAAAACAACACTCAACATCTTACCATATTTCTCCTTGATGTATAATGTGGGTTCTTCTTCACATTTTTCAAACCCATTTTCCAGTAGATAGGCATCTATCCTACTGTACCATGCACGTGATGGTTGTTTCAGCCCATACAAAGATTTATTTAGTTTGCAAACATTGTGCTCTTGGCCTTCTTTCTCATATCCCAGAGGTTTTTCAACATATACCTCTTCCATCAATACTCCATTTAGGAGCTGATTTCAGATCCATTTGGTAAAATTTCCACTTGTGTTGTGTTGCTATGGATAGCACTACTCTTATTGTTTCCATTCTTGCAACTGGTGCAAAAGTTTCCTCATAATCTCTTCCTTGTTGCTGCTTGTAGCCTTTGACAACAAAACTGGCCTTGTGCCTTTCAATCTTGCCTTCAACATTGCTTTTGGTTTTATAAACCCATTTCACTCCAATTACTTCTTTGCCTTTTGGGAGATCAACTTGTTCCCATGTATTATTTTTCTCTATTGCATTTATCTCTTCATCCCTAGCATCTATCCATTTCTTATCTTTTACAGCTTCTTCAAAATGAATAGGATCTTATACATGACAATACAATGAAAATAAAGAGTTCATACCTTCTTCTTGCTCATAAATTTCATTCAGACTTTTGAATCTGGTTCCTCTTTCACTTGCTAAACTTGTGCTTGTAGAAGCACTCAAATCTACTCCTTGTGATGTGCTTGGAGAAGCACTTTCATCACTTTTCAAGGGTGTTCTCATACCTGCTTGTGGTGTCCCTTGCTGTCCTTGTTTTGGTGGAGGTGGTGCTACTAATGAGGGATGTCTTTCAGCCATTTCTTCCTCATCATCATAATGAGACAAACAACTTTTTACATTCACTGTTTTCTCAATGCTTCCATCGCAAGCTTCTTCTTCAATAAACTGCACATCTCTGCTTATCATAAACTTCTTGGTAGATGGGTTATATAATCTGTATGCTTTGGATTCTTCACTGTATCCAAAAAATATGCACTTCTCCCCCTTACTGTCCAACTTCTTTCTTAGCTGATCTGGAATGTGTGCATAAGCCGCACAACCAAAACTCTCATGTGGGTGACAAACTGTTTTATGCCACTCCATGTTTCTTCAAGAAATCTGTTCATTACACTCTTTGTTGGGCATCTATTCAAAACATATGCTTCACAATGTACAACTTCAGCCCAATATTGATTTGGAAAATGTTTTGCCTTCAACATGCTTCTTACCATGTCCATGATGGTTCTATTTTTCCTTTCAACAATTCCATTTTGTCATGGTTTATGCCTTGCTTTAAATTTCTTGTGTATTCTACTTTATCTGCAAAAATGCAGAAATTATTTGGAGATATATTCTCCTCATCTATCAGTTCTTAGGACTTTAATATTTTTCCCACTTTGATTCTCAACAAGAGCCTTAAAGTAGCAGAACTTGTCAACCACTTCACTCTTCATCTTCAAGAACTATACCCATGTTTTTATTGTGTACTAATCAATAAAAGTCAGCATATAGTGGATGCCTACTAATGATGGTGTTTGCATTGGTCCACAAAAATCAGAATGGACTATTTCTAAGGGTGATTTTTCCCCTATGCTCTTTCCTGATGGAAAGCTTTCTCTGTCTTGTTTGCCCAAGATGCAGCCTTCACATAGGTTGTCTGGCTTTTCAATCAATGGTAATCCCTTTACCATTCCTTTTATGTGCAACAAATTCAGACCTCCAAAGTTGAGATGTCCAAATCTCAGGTGCCATAACCAGTTTTCATCTTTTGCTTCTCTTTGGTAAGTCTCTTGTGTTACCGCTGCCATTTCAGCTCCCTTCTACAAATCTGATCTCATTTTGAGAGGAAACATTCTATTTCTTGTCATCTTCACTTGTGCAATCCTATGCTTTCTTGGTGGTATGTCCATGATTGTACATACATCATCTTCAAAGAATACATTGTAGCCTTTCTGAATGAGTTGTCCAATGCTTAAAAGCTTACAATTCATACCAGGTACATAGTGTTGGAAATATGATGCAATGTGTTGTCCTTGATGGCAACCTACTTGATGAAGTTGTTCTTGATGGAATCTGACTTGATGAGCTGTCTTTAATAGCAACCTATTTTTTATTGATGGATCTACAGATCAGTACAGAAGTTGCAGAAGAAAGAAATTCCAGTAAGTGCCAGAATAATGATGAACAGGGTATGTCACAAAGCATACGCGGGTTTGTAAAGGAAAAGTAGTATATGTACGCGGATAAGTACAAACCAAGTCGCGTATGCCCTCTTGCGCTCCAAAATTATAATACCTAGGGGCATTACCATGGTTTTGGCACACAGTATTGAGTGATGTATGGTTTATTTGATTCCGTCCAAGAAAACCATCGGAAGTGGTGTGGTTTTGGCTCATGGTATTGGTAAAAGCTAAATATATTTAAGGAGAAGAAGATCATAGTGCAAGGTGTGCATGAGTAAGGGTTGTTGATGAATAAATATCTCTAAGGAATATCTACATGGATGAACTCTGTTCTTAATTGATACATCTGAATATATGATGCACCCATGGAGCTGATGATGGTTCAAGATCTCTAGATCTGATGATGATGAATCTCTAAGATGATCTGCAGAAGAAGAAATGGTGAAGATCTGGCGCAAAGTCTGCTGAAGGTAATGAAGAAATCTGGGTAAGTTTATAGATCTGGTCTGTTCTGAAAATTTTTCCATTTATAGATCTATACGCTAGTTTGTCAGGGCAAAAGCGCGTGTATACGCGGGTATGGTTAATGAAAAGCGCGTATAGGGTTTTTTTGAAAAATAAAATACACAGATGTATACGCGAGTTGGTGTGCAGGAAAGTGCTTATGTACGTGGCTTCAGTAAATAAAAGTAGCATATGCTATTTGAATTAATGAAGTTCAGGGTTGAGTTTGTATTTGCATGTTTATTCTGAAGTCTGAGTTATTTCTGATATTCTGGTTACAGCGGTCTCACTGTTCTGTTTGAAGTTTTGGGAAAATTATATTTGTTGATGATAAGTGAAGGGTTGTGTTGAAGCTGCTTGATCCAGTGTGAAAATTGATGAAACATGGTCTGCAATGGGTCTGAAGGTTGAAGCCTTCAGTATGCAAGTAGAAGCGTTCAGCTAGTACAAGCTGGTGTTAAAATCAGGGGGCGAAGCTCCCTTCCAGGAAAAGCCGGTAAATGAGTTCAGGGGGTTGAAGCTCCCTTCCAGTTGCAGCTGGAAAATGAGAGAAGGTTGCAGCGTTCTGCAGGTAGAAGCCTGCGTACTGGTATGAGTCTGCATCAGTACTATGTTGTAAAAAGTTTTCTATATAATAAAGATTGAAAACAGAGGCGACAACAGTGGTGGTTTTCTCCCGAATTCGGTTTCCACCTTAAATATTGGTGTTCATGTGTGTGATGCTTTATTCTGTTGATTACTACAAATAACCTGATCATAACTGCTAAATTTTTTTATAAGTCTGCTTCTGAGAATTTTCTCTAAATCTGGAAAGATAATTGTGTATACGCTAGTTTCCTTCTGCATTTCCGCGTGCATACACTAGCTCTGTTTATAAAAACTGCGTATGGAAATCTGTTAAAAGAAAATTTGAATTTATTTTGATAAATACTAATTCACCCGCCCTCTCAGTATTTTTCCCAACAATTGGTATCAGAGCAGGTCCTTCTGAAAAGCTTAGCCGCTAGAAGGAAGATCAATCAAGATGAGCAATCAAGAAGGAACAACATCTATCAGGCCTCTGCTCTTCAACAGAAACAATTTAATCTTCTAGAAAACAAGGATGAGATCCTATCTTCAGTCTCTGGGAGAAGATGTATGGGCTATTGTTGAAGGAGGATATCAATATCCAGCCGCAACACCAACGGATCCAACAGAAAGAAAGAATTATGAAACAAATGCAAAGGCGGTCAATGCTCTACTACGAAGTCTAACTGAATCAAAATTTTTCAAATTCATGCAGCTGAATACAACAAAGGATATATGGGACAAAATCATTCTAAGTTATGAAGGTAATGCAAAGGTAAAAAGTGCTAAACTCCAAACTCTCAGAATTCAATATGAGAATCTAAAAATGCAGAATGAGGAGAGCATTGCCAATTTCTTTTTACGTCTTGATGATATTGTAAATTGTATGAGAAATCTGGGAGAAACAATAATCGAATCTACTTTGGTTGAGAAAGTTTTAAGATCACTAACGACAAAATTTGAGTCAAAATTTTCTGCTCTTGAAGAAAAGAAGGATCTTCAAAATCTTACTGTGGTGCAACTTCATGGCATACTAACTGCATATGAAATGAGAAAAGGAGGAGCATATAAAGTCAAAGAAGCCATCTTTAAAGCTTCTACAAAAGGGAAATAAGTACAAGAGATAGAAGGATCAGGGTATATCTCAGAAGAAGATGAGGTAAATTTTGTAAAGAAACTTCAACTTGGCACAGGACGGTTCAAAGGTAAGCTTCCTTTCAAATGTTTTGCTTGTGGAAGAGTTGGTCATTATGCTGCTATGTGTCCTTGGAAAGAAACACATGAAAAAGGGAAGGAAACAACAAGAAGGAATAAGAATCGGTTTAGCACTAGAAAAAGTTACTATACTCATGAAGATAGTGATGGGTTATCTGACAGTGAGGAAGAATGTGAACAAGATCTTAGACTTCTCATGGCATTTGAAAAAGAATCTAGAGAAGAAAAATATACTTTTATGGATGCTTTAGATGACAATGATTTTCTTGATGAATTCAGTCAACTCAAAATATGCTATGAAGAAAGTAAAATATCCATAGAAACTTTGAAAAATCAGCTTGAAGAAAAGGAGAAACACAATGAGAAATTAGAATGTGAAGTAGTAAGTCTAAGAAAAGAAATTGAGAAAATGAAGACTTTGAATCTTAGATTTGCTAAAGGATCTGAAACCTTAGATGAGATTATCAAGGTACAACGTTCTCCTCTTATAAAGACAGGTCTTGGATATATTAGAGAATGTTCACAGACTTCAGCTCAAAACTATCTAAAAGCAGCTACAGCCAGTATACAACATTCTTCCACTCAGCAAGGGAATAAAGAATCTTCACAGGTAAAGCATGACCATATCAATTCAAGGAACACTAACAAGAATACCTTTCGAAGGAACATCAACCAACAAGTAAATTCAAGCAGAATATTTCATGATCACATAAATTTCTTCTTCAATGGACAATGTTTCTCATGTCACAATTTTGGTCATAAAGCTGTTCAATGTGTTGCATATAAAACCATCATGACAAGAGAAGAAAGAAAGAAAGCGATGTATATTGAAACAAATAAGAATATCTATAACAACTTTTATCCTCTTCAAAATGAAGTTGAATGTACTTATTGCAATAACTTTGGCCATGAAGAGTCTGAATGCAGGAGCAAAGTCCAGCCACAAGAACATTTTCCTTCAAGCTCCAAAGTGTGGAAAAATAAGGAATTACAGGTTGAAAATTGTGGCATAGCTTTATTTGTAGAAGGTGAAGAAAATCAATGGTACATTGATAGTGGATGCTCAAAACACATGACAACTGACAAAAACAAACTTCTTGCATATAGTGCTCTAGAAAAGGAAAAGAATGTTACTTTTGGAAATGATACTCCTGCTGTCATTAAGGGAAAAGGGTATGTTTTTATAAAAGAAAAGGTGAAAGCTAATAATGTCATGTATGTGGATGGATTAAAGCATAACCTGTTAAGTGAAAGTCAAATGTGTGATCAAGGAACTGAATTTGTCTTCAATTCAAAAGAATGTGTGGTACACGATCTTAATACAGGTAAAACAATTATAAAAGGAAACAGAACTCCAAGCAACCTGTATGTATTGAAGAACTGCAAAGATCAATGTTACTTGAGTAAATCTTCAGAAAACTGGCTATGGCATAGAAGGTTGGGGCATCTGAGCTTCTCTCAAATCAAAAAATCAAGCAGAATTAAAGTTGTTCGTGGTCTTCCGAATATTACTCTACCTGAAAGTATCATATGCAAATCTTGCCAATTCGGTAAGCAGAACAGAGTGCAATTTAATGCCAAGGAAGGATCATCAAGTAGGCCTCTTGAACTCATTCATACTGACATATGTGGACCTGTGAAGAAAAATTCACCACGTGGTGAACAATACTATATCTTATTTATTGATGATTTCTCTAGAATGTGTTGGATTGGGTTGCTTAAACATAAAGATGAAGCATTTGAGAAATTTTATATCTTCAAAGCACTGGTTGAAAATGAATTAGATCTAAAAATCAAGTGTCTTAGATCTGATCGAGGAGGAGAATATACATCAGATTAATTCCTTGAATTTTGTGAACAACATGGCATAAAAAGACAATTTTCTGTAGCAGGCACTCCACAGCAAAATGGTGTAGCAGAAAGAATGAATAGAACAGTTCAACAAATGGCTAGAGCCATGCTTGATGATTCAAGAACACCTGACACATTTTGGGGAGAAGCAGCACATACAGCGGTAAATATTCTTAACAAGGCACATGTTCATGTAAATAGTGACAAAACACCATATGAACTCTGGTATGGTAATCCTCCCACTGTGAAGCATTTTAGAGTTTTTTGAAGCAAATGCTTTATCAAAAATAATGATGAAAATCTTGGCAAGTTTGAACCGAGAGCAGATGAAGGAATACTTCTTGGTTATTCCTCTAGAAGTAGAGCATATAAATGTTACAATAAAAGACTTCTAAAGATTGTTGAATGTATTGATGAGTCTCTTGCAGCTCCAAAAGAAGAAAAACAAACAACAGATGAAGACGATGATGACGTATATCCTTCTACATCAAATAGAAATGATATAGATAATGGACCCAATGAAGAACCTGAAGATGATTTATCTGAAAAAGCTCCATCCAGATATGTTCAAAAGAATCATCCAGAATCTCAAATTTTAGTTGACAAGGGATCAGGTGTACAAACAAGAAGGACTCTTGTGGGATCTTCTAGCTATCTGGCATTTCTATCCACTATTGAACCACACAATGTCAATCAAGCTAGCAAAGATGAATGTTGGATTCAAGCCATGAATGAAGAGCTTGATCAAATTGAAAAGAATCACACTTGGGAATTAGTACCAAGACCGCATGATAAAAATGTCATTGGAACTAAATGGATATTCAAAAACAAGTTAAATGAGAATGGGGATGTAATAAGAAACAAAGCTAGACTTGTTTGCAAGGGGTATGCTCAACAAGAAGGTATAGACTTTGAAGAAACTTTTGCTCCTGTAGCTAGACTTGAAGCCATAAGAATGTTTCTTGCTTTTTCAAGCTTCCAACAAATCAAAGTTTATCAAATGGATGTTAAATCTTCTTTTCTCAAAGGTGATCTAGAAGAAGAAGTTTATATAGAACAACTAGAAAGATTCATATTGGGAAATGATGAAAAACTTATTTGCAGACTTAAAAAGGCTCTATATGGTCTCAAACAAGCTCCAAGGGCATGGTATTATCGTCTTGACAAATATCTTCATCAACAAGGATTTTCAAAGGGGTTTGCTGATAGCAACTTATACACAAAAACTGAAAATGATAAAATATTGATTGTGGTTGTATATGTTGATGATATCATTTTTGGAAGTAATGAAGAATCTATGAGTCAGAAATTTGCTTCTGTTATGCAGCAAGAATTTGAAATGTCTTTACTTGGGGAACTAACATTCTTTCTTGGCTTGCAAGTGCAACAAGCAACGGATGGCATATTCTTATCACAAGCATAAAATCTCAAGAAAATTCTGAAGAAGTATGGCATGGAAGATTGCAAACCTGTAATTACACCAATGATAACCGGATGCAATCTCAGTTCTCATGATGATTCTCCCGCGGTGAATCAACCAGAATATAGATCTATGATAGGAAGTCTACTTTATCTCACTGGGACTAGAGCAGACATTATGCATGCAGTTGGGAATTTTGGATAATTCCAAGCTAATCCAAAAGAGTCTCACCTTCAGGCTGTCAAAAGAATATTCAAATATCTACAAGGAACTCAAGACTTTGGACTGTGGTATCCAAAGAATGGTGATCTCTCTCTTCATGCTTACACTGATGCAGATTGGGCTGGAAATGTTGATGATCGGAAAAGCACTAGTGGTGGTGCTTTCTATATGGGGCTCCAGTTAGTATCTTGGTTCAGCAAGAAGCAAAGCTCTATTGCCTTATCTACAGCAGAAGCAGAATATGTGGCTGCCGCATCTTGTTGCACTCAACTTCTTTGGATGATGCAAACCTTACAAGACATTCAAATCAAATGTTCACCTCCTATCTCCATTATGTGTGATAATACAAGTGCTATCAGTATCTCAAAGAATCCTGTTATGCATTCCAAGACCAAGCACATTCCCATCAAGTATCACTTCTTACGTGAACAAGTGCTTGAACAAAAGGTGAAGTTGGAGTATGTTCCCTCCAAAGAACAAGTTGCTAATATATTTACCAAACCATTACCTAGGGAAGCATTCGAATATCTCAGACAGTAGCTTGGAGTAGTCTCTGCCATGCAAAGGACCAGATCTACTTAAAAACAGAAGATTAAATTGGATACGCGGATTTCATGAAGGACAGTCGCGTATGTACGTGCGTTTATACACAGAGAATCGTGTATGGGTGTATGTTGACAGAATTTTTCTAGGTCAACATTCTTCAGCACAGCTGCGGTGCTGTTTGGTATCTCTGGTAGTGTTCCAGTTCTCATAATTCTGTTTCATTCTCTGATGTTTTGGATGAAGATGCATTGATGATTTGCTGTTGAAAGTGTTCAGGATGCACAAGCTAAGGGGGAGCATTGGTCATGTGGAAATGATGCATTGTTGGCATTCTCCTTATTTGATGTGATCTGATCTCATGTTTGAGATTCTTTGGTCTTGATTGTATAAGTCAATTCTATAAATTGATGAAAAGGTCATGTAAAGACCTATGATGTAAACTTGTAATATTCGGTCTTGCAAGGACTTCTTCAAATTTGTAAACCCACTTGGTTGGGTATTTGAGTCTCATATGTAAATCGACTTGGTTGGATCATTGATGTAAATATGAGTCCTTGGTGATAGGAAAGGTCATAAGAGTCACGTACTTCATTGAAAAATATGTTTGAAGTTTCAGCATGAACTCAGGGGGAGCATGGTCACTTCAGTGCACATCAGATCTACAGAGCTCTTCTTTCTACAAGAGAATTAAAACCTTGTTTTGGTTTTGATCCACCCTTTGCCCTTGATGTATGTTAGCCATCAGTATTTTTTACATGTTAGTGATGACTGTATCTATAGCTGAGTCTAATTGTGAATCATATGTCTAATCAACATCTAGAAAACCCTCATAAAATTTTTTTCGCCCTTCTACTTTTAGTCCGCCCATGTCAAAGTCAAAACTCATTATCATTATTTTTTCTAGCTTCAGCCCTACTAGTCTGCCCATCATCTCCAAAAGGAAGAGTCCAAGTCTGTTTCAAAAGCCTCCCCTATGTTAGGAAGTGGCGCTTTAAGACATTTTCACCCTTAGCAATCATCAAAAAGCCAAAAAGCCTCCATCTGCTACAGACCAACCATGACTGACCTCTCACTTTGCAAATGAAATTGACAAACAGCTCTAAGTCGCCACTTGCACCCACTAGGTCTCCATACTTGCACAAACCACGAGTCTCAAGGCGGCTAGTAGGTGTTTCACGAGTGTTTATGGATTCTACAAAGGCGGAAATATAGCTTCATCTCGGGAGGAAATGCTTGAATCAACAGTTAGAAGAACAACTGCTTCTAAATGTAACATGAGCCTGAGATATATCTGCAAAACAGAGAGCCACTCATCAAGACCTTACAGCTCTTTCCAGCATGAAAATCGCAGTAAGAGAAAGACACCTTGGACGAGCCAAGGCGGCGGGCGTTGTCATGGCCCAGAATACGCTATTTACAGCGAGAGGTTAGGGCGCCTCCTTCATCTACAAGCAGAGGGCGCTGGCCAATATTGACTTTAAGGATTGCAAAAGCCCAGGTTTGCTTTTTACTAAACAGTGAAACAATGACTCTAGGTTTTCTGAGTGTAAGTGATGATCATAACAGGGCTAGGATCTGAAGTGTGCAAGAAAAGGGAAAACAGAGTTTTGGTCTTGTAAAGAAAGTCATTTGAAGTTTTCAAATCATATGAATTGTTAAAGCGCAGAAGGCACATCATTGGTAAAAACCTTCGATCATAAGCAACTTTGTTTTTCCACAATTTGATTTGAAGAAATGCGACAAATCATCTAATATCCTGATAGGGAGAAAAATTGTTTGTTTTTCAAAGGATATTTTAGACTATCTTTCAAATAATTTGTCATAAGTTAACCAAAGTGAATACTAACTTTTCAGTTTTTCCCCTCGGAAAGCGATGACAGTGAGACGGTGACACTTTGACTAGGGTTTTACGGAAGCACGGTAGTGTTTGCCGACGAGAGAGTGCCAATATTGATGTGTTTCAAGTTGGTTTCTTACCTGTTGGTTTCTTACCTTCCTTAATTCAAGCAAAACCTTGTGTACTTGTACTAGCCTTGTAAATAATGCTTTATACTTTTAGCCCATTGAAAGACACTCCTCATTTACCAGACGAGATGAAAACGACGTGTTAACTGATTGGTCAAAAGGAAGCCAAGCATTTGTCAAAAAGGCCATCCTTCATAAACAAAGTAAAGGACACTCATCCTCCTGCTCATAAGAGAATGCCTTCAAACAACTCATCACAGTGGAAAATAAGGCAAAGTACTTTTGGTTTTCCAAAGAAATTCTGCTCCTATAACAAAGTCAAAGATACCTTGCTGGTATATTTTGAGCAGAGGAAAGGTGTTAGAGGAAGCGCCCTTGAGTATAGAAAGAGGATGAAAGAGTTTAAGTGAATGAAACTGAAGCAGTGTACCCACAGTAAAAAAGAGGCTCAAATATCTCATCTCAACAAATACCAAGGGATAGTAAAATTTGCATGGTTGTTGAATCATAATACCTCTGCCACAGTAAAATTAGGGTTAAGGAGCGTTCGGGCAGTTTGTTTCAAAATGATTTTCTGACCAAAAATAGATGATATTTACAAAAGTGAGAGAGGTTTTTATCCCTCATAGGTTCAAAAATAAAAACCTCCTTCAGTTTCTACACAGGTATCATGGTTTGTGAGAAACGTGAAAAATTCAAATGTCACGGGAGAATTTCTGCACCAGGATTCATCATTTTGACCAGTGATGGGACAGTCAGATTTTGAACAACAAAATTGAATAAAAATGAAAAAATTCAAGTTTTTATGGAAAATATACTTCCATAGCTTTCTGATGATCCATCTCGGGCCAAATTCCGACAAAAGGAAGGCATCCAAAAGTAGCCTGCAATCAACGCTATGTTTTTCTGCACCAGCATACACCATTTTTGACCAGTGATGGGACAGTCAGTTTTTGAAGGATCAAATGGACACAAAATGAAAAAATTCAAGTTGTTCTGGAAAGTAGACTTCCACATCTTTCCAACGAGCCATCTTCGCGCCCAATTCAGGCTTAGGGAAGGCATTCAAAAATGCTCCTACAAACAGCCTGGTGCATTTCTGCACCAGGATTTACCAGTTTTGACAGTGTTGGGAAAATCAATTTTAAAAGTCCAAATGGACACCAAATGACAAAATTCAAGTTGTTATGGAAAGTAGGCCACTTTTAGCGAGCCATTTCACGCCCAATTCCGACACGGAAGCCTTCAAAATGAACTGCAAACTTACGCCTTGCTGAAAAGAGGCGCGGCGTCCCCAGGCGAAAAAATACAAGGGCCATAACTAAGGCCAAACGTGCACAGCAGCTGCAGCACTCCTGTAGAAATGGTCCAAAATTTGCCTAAAAACCTTAAAAAACTCTTTCTAGAGCTGCTCAAACAGTTAAACAAGGGCTGCCATCCGTTTTTTAGGGTCTTGCTACAATTCAAGGAGATGTGTTAAATGCTTTGAAGAAATTTGACACTGTGGGAGGTTAGAGGAGTGATTCATTAGTTTCAAGGAACCTAGAGCTGCCCTCAAGGCTAAGATGAAACCAAAACCTCTGTCAGCATTTGTAATGGAGAAAAAAAGTGTGTAGGAGGGTTGATAGTTTTTTTTAAACACTCGAGTTTTGCTGTGGTTTATGTTTGCTCAAGGAGAACACAGTGAGTGGTGAGTTTTTATTGATGTATAAAGCCCATTAGACCGCTCTCAAAACAAGGGTAAGGGATGAAGGCACTATTTTAAAGCAGAAATTCAGGGTTTAATAAATGAAACATTGGCCCAAATTTCAACCACAGTAATCATCCATATATCGCTTGGTCATTGTTCAAAGTTTTCCTCGGTGTGGTGAAGAGCATAATCAAGGCTGCCTTTTTGACAATAAACATATTTTCGTATATGAAGCTGTAAGTTGTCACTTGGAAGTATTGACAAAATTATAGGTGAGGAATAGTGAATGCAGGGGAAGTATCTTGATTAAGAGAGATGTTTGCTTGCTACAAGGCTATTTTATTATCCTCAAAACACCTAGAGCCATGGCACCTTGCACTAACACAGTGATCTTTGACTGTGTTTTTACATTTTGGTTGACATTATGCTTATCATTAAGATTATTTGTTGAATGGCATGCAGAGGGAGAAACACAATATTTGGAAAGGTAAAACAATGACCTAATTTTATGAGCAGTGATTGCTGTATAAATGTTTTTGATTCAAAAAACATCTTTGTGGGGTAAAAAAGGGCAAATAACCACTGTTGATTCCTTTGTTCTATAAAGCAGATTCAGTGAGTAAAACCACCATTACATTTGGAGGTCTTGTCGAACTTTGTGTGAGAAAAAGTAAAGTATAAGGAGAGCAGTACTTTGGTTAAGAAGAGTTTATTGTTGTTGAATGTTGTAGGTCTTTGAGCTCACACCAAAAAATACACTCTGCCACCTAGCCCTATGTACAAGTGACTTTTTTCTATGGGAATGCACTAAGGTTGACTGTGTTCATATTGATTGAGTTTATTGGATTGATTGGCCCAAACAGAGAGCCGTGTTGTTAAATCAAAGGGGTCTTTATTTTTCTTCCTCTACGAAGACAAAGGTGTCCTATTGCCTCAAACACCAAAGGCGGGTGCCCAAACACGAAGGTCTCTTATTTGTGTTTTCCTTTGATTGATGGTATAAGTCGTTATGAGTACTGGCTGATTTATATGCAAAGATAGGAAAGGCAGCATTCTGAAGGTGCAGAGGTCTTATATTGAAAAGGGCATTCACAATACATTTGGGAACATTGTTGAGTAACCAAACAGGGTTTGACCTTTCATCAAACAGAGTCAGTGAGGAATATGCCACTATAATTTCAAGGTGTTGTCAAGATGATATGAAAAGAGCAGTGAAGTAACATGAGGACAGTGTGTTGCTTAGAAAAGAGTTTTTGTTGGTATTTGAAGTGCTACCAGACCTTTGTTAACACATCAAACATTACAAAGCCTATCTCTTTATCCTATGGAAAGTCACCTTTGACTGTGTAAGATATTTATTGTTTGACTGTGTTTGTGTTATTAAACATATTTGGTGAGCTGTATACAAGGAGGGTAGTGCTTTGTTCAAAAAAAAGTTTATTGGCTTTTAACTCCTACAGGCCTTTGATAACACCTCAGAAGCATTTCAAAACTCTGCGACTTTATCTCATATACACAGTAACTTTGATTGTGTAAGATACATTTTATGGTTGAATGTCTTCATATTAGTGGATCTGCTGATGACGTGCCTACAAGGAAGAAAGAAGGTCTTGAACTAAAGGACTGTTGTTGCATTCCTCTAAAAAACAAGGGTGTCTTATATCCTCAACACATCAAAGGAAAAGTGACTTTACCACAAAACACAGAAGCATCACTTTGACTGTGTTGTTATCCTTGACTCTATTTGTTGAATGACATACAAAGGCAAGAGAAGGTATTTTTTGGAAGGAGCAGGGATCTTATACCCAAGGAGGACATCACACACAACAATTGAACCATGGTTGCCTTGATCAAAACAGTGACTGACAGAGAAGGCGGAATTTTGTTTGAGCAGCAAGAACATGATGAACAAGGCCATGACAGTGACGAAGCAAGGGAAACCAAGAGATGATACAGAGCAGCATCCTGATGAGGGCAAGCGAATACAAGACATGGATCACGAAGGGCATTCTCAAAAGTATGTGCTATTTGCCTCTCCTAGGAAAGGGGCCATGACTTCTTCACCAAAGCCAGAATGCCAAATATGAGACAAGGCTGCCCAAGACAAGCTGAAAGAAGCAAAGGGGAAGCGCCCGACATGGAAAGAGAAGAAAGGCACATCAGAACTTCATATTTTGGTTTTGCTTCCGGAACATATTGCGGGACCCTTAAAAGTTATTTTGTCTAGATTTGGGCCATTTGGCCACAATCTTGTTTTTTGGCATTTTTGGGGTTTTTCGCCAAAAACTCATAAATTCGCCATTTCAGTTTGATGAGTTTTCAAGGGAGGAGGATGATACCAATGGATGCCATAATTCCATGAGCAGGTCTCCAGCGATTTTCAGGGCATTTGAAGATCATTCGCCCCCTGAAATTGGCGAAAAACACCCTCTTTTTGCACATTCTGCCCGCCATATCAGCAGCCTGCTATTTTCTGGGTTTTTGCACACAGGTACAGTTGTGAGGTACTTCCCGAGATCAGATTGAGGTAATTTCACTTGCGCCGGAAAGAAGACACAGAGAGCTTTCCAACGAGCTATCATGAGCCTCGCTTCGACACCAGGAAGGCTGCCATTTGCCTTCAGCAAGTCAAGGGACCTTTTTAAGGCATAAATATGAAGTATTTTTGTAATTTTTGAACTCAAAAAATCTGCTTTTCCCAAATGTGCGTTAAGCTATTTTTATCATGGGGAAATCATGCAAAGTCAATATAATTTCCGTTTTTCGCAGTTTTTTAGATATTTTATGGGATATTTTGTGCATGAGCTTTGCAAAACACCGAGGACAAGTTTAGATATTTTGACTTGACGAATGGATAGCAAGTTGCCACTGGTTTTTCCTTCCTCAAGCCTATTTATTCCATGGTTCTAGGACTGTAAATAGACTGAACTTGAAAAGAATTAATACATTGGTCATATGAGCTTTGAAGAATACACTTGAATTTATGATTTTGAATTTGCCTCTTGGATGCTTTTGAGGAATGATGAAGGATTATTTGATGGATTCCTTGACATGGTAGAATGGTATAGTGCTTCTTAATGTGTTTTGTCTTCTAGTTTTCACTCATAATTCATATTTCTTGGTGCGATAGATCAGTAAAGATTGATTTTGAGATATGCCCATGGAGGCACCTCAAAATCTCTGAATCTTCATAGCTTGATGTTTTCTTCTCCCTTGGTCTGTATATAAAAGAATTCTTAAAATTTGCTCTTTAGTAACCTAGGTACTTGTTACTAAGTTTTACTTCTCGAGTTCCATATGTTGGTGAGGATGTATGGTTTGCCTACCTACCTATCGGCTGCCCATAGTTGTCAACAGCTTTCTCTTTTGGTAGTTGTTGATGTTTGTTGGAACCGAGGAGGCTATTCGATCTAGCCCTTTGCCTAAAACTATGAAAGCTTATTTGTCCAGAACCTTTGATAGCTTGAGATTATGTTTAGGCGTTAAAGCACCAAGTTTATGATTTTTAAGAACTGTCTCATGTGTTTCTAAATTACGATTTCCATTTCCACAGAATAGAGGGTCTATACCTCTATGTATGGCTGGAATGTTTGATTTCTATGTATTAATTAGCTTATAGTTATACTTAGCATGATTAATGGCTTGCTATTACATGTTTATGTCTGCTATTAACTAGTTACACTTGAAATCCCCTGTCTTTCACCAACTTATTGTCCATTTAATCCATTTTTCCCAAAGATCCCTTCTACCGTGAATCAAATCGGCCACTACTTGACGGTTTACATCATCGTCTCACATAAGCTTCCTTGACTGTTTGACCCATAGCCAATTTATCTACATCTTGTTATCCGGTTTATGTATTTTAGTCAGTTTCATCCTACCTGAGCACAAAACTAAAAAAACCAAAAACATACTTCATAACTAGCCTAATATCGGAACATCGCAAGTAAACACACCGACATCCTTTACACCTATAGAGAGAGCCCTCTTTGAGTCCAGGAAGGCTAGGTCCTTGGGCTCCAAAGCTTGGTTTGATGTTACATCGTCATTTGGCTAGCCAATCGGCCAAATCACGGGACCCTAACAATGTCAAAGGGGGAGAGTATCATGGGGTTTGAATAATGGTTATAATCAATGTATCTATCTGTTGTGGTGATCAAACACCATCATGGTTGCCATCAAGTCCAAAGGGGGAGATTGTTGGCAATATGATGCAATGTGTTGTCCTTGATGGAAACCTATTTGATGAAGATGGAAACCTGCTTGATGAAGTTGTTCTTGATGGAATCTGACTTGATGAGTTGTCTTTAATAGCAACCTATTTGTTATTGATGGATCTATAGATTAGTACAGAAGTTGCAGAAGAAAGAAATTCCAATAAGTGCCAAAATAATGATGAACAGGGTATGTCACAAAGCATATGCGGGTTTGTAAAGGAAAAGTAGCATATGTACGCGGATAAGTACATACCAAGTCGCGTATGCCCTCTTGCTATCCAAAATTATAATACCTAGGGGCATTACTATGGTTTTTGCACACAGTATTGAGCGTTGTATGGTTTATTTGAGTCCGTCCAAGAAAACCATCGGAAGTGGTGTGGTTTTGGCTCATGGTATTGGTAAAAGCTAAATCTATTTAAGGAGAAGAAGATCATAGTGCAAGGTGTGCATGAGTAAGGGTTGTTGATGAATAAATATCTCTAAGGAATATCTGCATGGATGAACTCTGTTCTTAATTGATACATATGAATATATGATGCACCCATGGAGCTGATGATGGTTCAAGATCTCTAGTTCTGATGATGATGAATCTCTAAGATGATCTGTAGAAGAAGAAATGGTGAAGATCTGGCGCAAAGTCTGCTGAAGGTAATGAAGAAATCTGGGTAAGTTTATAGATCTGTTCTATTCTGCAAATTTTTCCATTTACAGATCTATACACTAGTTTGTCTGGGAAAAAGCGCGTGTATACGCGGGTATGGTTAATGAAAAGCGCGTATAGGGTTTTTCTGAAAAATAAAATACACAGATGTATACGCGGGTTGGTGTGAAGGAAAGCATGTATGTACACGGCTTCAGTAAATAAAAGTAGCGTATTCTATTTGAATTAATGAAGTTCAGGGTTGAGTTTGTATCTGCATGTCTATTATGAAGTCTGGGTTATTTCTGATATTCTGGTTACAGCGGTCTCACTGTTCTATTTGAAGTTTTGGGCAAAGTACGTTTGTTGATGATAAGTGAAGGGTTGTGTTGAAGCTGCTTGATCCAGTGTGAAAATTGATGAAACGTGGTTTGCAATGGGTCTGAAGGTTGAAGCCTTCAGTATGGAAGTAGAAGCTTTCAGCCAGTAGAAGCTAGTGTTAAAATCAGGGGGTCCAAGCTCCCTTCCAGGAAAGGCTGGTAAACAAGTTCAGGGGGTTGAAGCTCCCTTCCAGTTGCAGCTGGAAAACGAGAGAAGGTTGCAGCCTTCTGCAGGTAGAAGCCTGCGTACTGGTATGAGTCTGCATCAGTACTATGTTGTAAAAAGTTTTCTATATAATAAAAATTGAAAACATAGGCGATAACAGCGGTGGTTTTCTCCCGAATTGGGTTTCCACCTTAAATATCGGTGTTCATGTGTGTGATGCTTTATTCTATTGATTACTGCAAATAACTTGATCATAACTGCTAAATCTGTTTATAAGTCTGCTTCTGAGAATTTTCTCTAAATCTGGAAAGATAATTCTGTATACGCTAGTTTCCTTTTGCATTTCCACGTGCATACGCTAGTTTTGTTTATAAAAACCACGTATGGAAATCTGTTCAAAGAAAAGTTGAATTTATTTTGATAAATACTGATTCACCCCGCCTCTCAGTATTTTTCCCAACACATAGTATACATCTAATATGTTTTTTCTTTCTCCTTTATTTGTTAAAACACTTACTCTCCCTTTTCCCATGACAAAGACTTTACTGTCTATCCCCAATGTTACTTGAGAATTCACATTTTCATCAATCATGGAAAACATAGAATTTTTTCCAGTCATATGGTTGCTACATCCTGAATCTAGAAACCATATATCTTCATTCTTCTCTTTAGCCATATTACATGCTAAAAACAAATTTTCTTGGCTGAGATTCTCTTTAGTAAAATTAACATTGGGTCTATTACCCAAGTCACTTTGTTTCTTCCCACATTCATTGGCATAATGGCCATACTTCTTACAGTAATGACATTGGACTTGGGATTTATTATACCTTTGTCCATATGCTTTATTTTTTCCACTTTGTTGGTTGTTTCCTTGGCTTTTATTTTGACTATGGTTGCTGCCCCTTCCACTACAACTTGCAGGGCTATTTCTTCCTTTTTTTTGGCTTCTTCCTCTTCCTTTTCCTCTATAGTTTGTTCTTCCTTGACCTATTCCTCTTCGAAATGACATTTTGGTCTTGACAACATGCTCCAAACATGAGTTTGTTGTTCTGCTCAATATTTGTTCATGTGTCGTCAATGATTCATGAATCTCATCAATAGTAAACATTGAGAGATCCTTTGTCTCTTCAATGGTTGTTACTATGACATCAAATATTGAGGATAAGCTCCTCAATAATTTCTCCACTATTCTTCTTTCTTCTATTGTCTCTCCATGAGATCTCATTTGGGTAACCAACCCAATCAATAGTGTGAAGAATGAGTTTATTGTGTCAAACTCTTTCATACAAATGACTTCAAAATATCTTCTCATTAACTGAAGCTTTGTTGTATTTACCTTCTCCATACCTTGGTAGGCTGTCTGGAGGGTATCCCATGCATCCTTGGACTTCTTTATTGCTACAATTCTTGGAAATATGCTTTCATGCACTACCTCATAGAGAAAGAAGAGGGTTTTTGAGTCCTTCTTTCTATTACTCTTCATCAAATATTTCTCTGCTTGTGTCAAGGCATTAAATGCTTGTTCATATGTTGGTTCTTCTAAACCATCTTCAACTAGCTCCCATAAATCTTGAGAGGCAAACAGGGCTCTCATTGTGATTGCCCAATAGTCATAGTTCTTCCCATTGAACTGTGGGAGTTGAGTATTTCCCATACTCGTGCTTGTGGTGGCTCCTGCCATAGCTATCTTACAAAACTGTGTTAAAAACTTGACTGTAATTCTTAACCAAACCTTCTCACTACTAAGAGATAAACCTTGTCTCTAAAAGAATTCCATTTTACAGTTCTCTGGATTGTATTCTTAACAACAAACACTAAAATTTGTTTTGGTAAATACCTGGCTTTGTTGAACCTTTACTCTGCTGTAGAAAACTTCAACAAAATCCCTCTTCCTTCCTTCAGATTCTTTAGGACTTGCTAAGAGCCTGGACTAGCTCTGATACCATGTTGGAATTTTTGGTTATTTCGAAACAATGGAGAGAAAATAAATTTCCTCTACTAAAATAGAGATAACAAATAAAATTTGTGCACACAGAGAGAAATGGTGTAAAAATCTATTTCATTAAAATGTTGATTGTTACAAAATAGGATTCCTCAGAACTATGGTGTTCTGTATTCACAAAATTTTCTTCTGGCTGCTACAAGAGACAACACTCTTCAACCTCTCTGCTTCACTGCCTTTGGGCATACAATCTGTCTATTTTTTTTTCACGCGATTTATATAAATACATTGAATATATTACATAACAAACTCGTATATCTATATCTATCTATATCTATATATATATAGATAAAAAATTTATATATTTATAATACATATGTCAAAACATATATAACCTAATTTCTAAAACTAAAACATATCACAGGTTTAACAAACGTTTACACTGTTAGTCACCCATAATTTTGATTTTATCCAAATATGACTAAGTCTAATAAACCTAGATTTCTAGAAATAACATTTCAAAGAAACATTATAAGTTCTAGAAATATCACTACCTTCATCATTCTGAGTCTGTCCATTCACCAAAAATCTTCATCCATGTCTCCTAAAAGGTTATCCTACTGTTTCAAAGAAGAAGGCTCATTTCAGGCTTTTTTCTCTGTATTTTTATTAATCCATTTCCCTCTGAAAATAACCCACTTCCCCTTCATTAACTCTTCATTCCTCCTTAAAAAGGCTACTAAATCCTCTTTTTCCCCTTTGTTTTTTTCCCATTTCCTCTAAAAACCTCTTAAAACCAAAAAAACTCATTCATATTAAGTTTAAATACTTCTCTACCATATTAGAGCCTAAAAGCTTAAAAAAATTTGATCTTAGGCCTATTTCCCCCTAAGAAGCCTCTAAAAAACCATTATAACTCCTTTAAAATGGTTTAAAAACCTCTTTTTTCCTATCAAAAGCTTTAAAAAGCTAAAAAACCCTCTTTTAAGCCTTTTTCCACCCTTTTCATAAAATTTGGGCCTTGAGCCCTCGAGGGCTTGAAAATCCTCCACCCCTTCCGCAAAAAACCAAGCCCCGTAACCGGGTGCTTAAAACGTTTCGCCCTCGGCCCCTTATCTCTCAGCTCCCATACCCTTAATTTTCCACGGGACCATGCCCTAGTCCCTTTCCTTAAGCCCCCCTTCCTTTTTTCTTTTCCCCGCGCCTGTGTTATTCCTCAATGGATCTCAGCCGTCCATCATGATGATCCAACGGCTATTCCATCCCCGACCTTTCCACTACCCGACGCATTAGCTGACGTCACCTTTGCTGGCCCACCACCCACCGCTCTGCCATTTATCCAATTCTCATCTGACACTTGTCCTCCACTATCACCCTTCCACTGTGCACCTTTCCATCACGCTCTTCTCCAAACCGTCAGATCTGTCCCTTCCCATTCAACGACTCACATGCTATATCGCGCAATTTTTCCACCCGACGTTTAAAAACCAAAAGTTACGTGATACCGATGGTTTCGTAAAGGACGCATGTTGCGCGATGAATGTAATTGCGTTCCCTTTGGGTAAAACCACTTACCGCCTAAGGGTCGCACGAAAACCATTCGTGGTTTCACAAAACCACTAATCCACAGTTTCGCGCCCAAACCCAATTTAAACCATGTTTTCGCGGGTTTTCGCCTCTCCGCCATAAAAAAAAACCTCCTCCGCCTACATCTCTACTTCCGCTAAGCTCCTCCACCCCCACACAGCCTCTATAAGCAATGAAACCTCCACTGCTCCTCCCGCCCTCTACCGGCCTCTAAAAGATGTTTTCCACAAACACAGGGTTTCATTAATTGTTTGGTTTATTTTGCAGGTTTTATGGTGGCATATAAAACAAAAGCCCTCCCACAGTCGTAATCAGTAACTGAGGCCTCAAAATTATGATACGAGGGCTTGAAACAAAGAAGGAGATCCAGGGTTTCAAGTTAAAGGTTGAAATCGATGTTTCATGGCCACCGATATACCTTAGAACCCCTAGCACATCAAGAAGGCCTCATACACGTAGAAACAGAGAAAAATCAATGAAGTTTCAAGGACAAATTTAACACCGAAGAAGGCATGATCAGCCCCAAAAACATAGAATCAGAATCTCAACACAGAGGATTAAAACATAATCAGGGTTTTTAAGGGCATGAGAAATTAATGAATAAAACAGTTATTAAAAAGAAAGAGAGATGAAGGCAGAAAAACAGAGTATCAAGGTATGAAGAGACAGACTGAAAGATCAAAGGTTTAAATCAATCAGATAAAGAGCAAGGTCAGCAAAGGGGATTTGTAAAGACTTAAGGCAAAATCAAAGCCTTAAAACAGATTAAAAAAGCAGATCAAGGCTAAAGGGCCTTAAAACACAGTTTTAAGATGAAATCAAGAAATCTTAGGCTAAAGTAGCCTCGGATAAGTCAAACAGAGTAGTTATTCACTTGATAAATCAAAATTGACACTTTTCACTTACTTTATATCCCAAAGGGAAAATTGGCAGTTATTACACAAAGATATTTTTAAAACTGTTAGACAGTTATTGTAAAAGACAGAAAAGAGCCTCAAAGTCAATATTTTCAGCTATCTCATCCTCAGGAATTAAAGACATATTTATTACATAGAGAAGTAGCTAAGAAACATCCCTACCTTATGCCTTGCATGGTTTTTAAAGATAGGAGTGCGTTTACTATGGCATTAATAATATTTTTGAACCCTAGATGTTTCCACCTCCTCATTTACAGTATAAATACTACTGTGGAACTCATTTGTAAGGGTTGTGTATTGTGGGCATTTTTGATAACTCTTTGAAGTAATAAATAGTTCTCCTGAGATTGAAGAGGAATTAATGTACTGGAACCTGTGGATGATTTGACTTGTTTGTTAATGGAGAAAGCTTTGTCATTGAATCCATGAGCTTGGCTGTTGGTGAAGTATTCTGAACTGTTAATGTTTTTCCCTGTTTCCATTTTGTTTTCATCATCTCTTGCTTGGAGTAGAGTAAATTTTGTAGGCTAAGAAATGTCTCATGGAAGCACCTTAGACCTGTTTACTCTTCACTGTCTTTATGTTTTCATCTGCTGAATGTTTGATTGAGTAGTTTAACTACTTTTTCAACCCTTAAAGCTTGTTTAATTCAAGAATAGTTCAATACAGTTGCCCCTAGGATGATTTATGTTTTTCCCTGCTTCTTGCTAACACTTTAAAAACTATTTATGAAGTCCCCTTTCAAAGTACCATTGTCCAAGGTCTGCCAAAGAGGTCTGTCTTGATCATACCCTTTGTACTTACTCAAATAATTGTTTTGAAGGTCTTTATAATTGCAACCTTAGATGTTTAGGTGTTCCCTCTTCTATGATGCAGTGATTTGTGAATCTTGAATGTTTTCTTATCCTTTAAA
The DNA here is from genome assembly GCA_034641835.2 of Pinus albicaulis. Classification (NCBI taxonomy): domain Eukaryota; kingdom Viridiplantae; phylum Streptophyta; class Pinopsida; order Pinales; family Pinaceae; genus Pinus; species Pinus albicaulis. Next base: position 1,615,677,674 of record CM076570.1, on the reverse strand, counting down.
TGAAATATTTTAATGAAATAGGGTGTTATTCAAATCCCAGATTTAATTTGATAAGTTTGTCTTCAAATTATTATTTGCTGAAGTGTAATTTGTAGAATTCATGGTTAGCCCTGTCTATAAAATATTCTTTCATGTTCAAATGAAATTTTTAAGTCTCTTTGTTGAAATGCACATATAATTAAGGATTCTTAATTGCCCTTAGTTCTGCTTTTCATTCTAAACTGTTAATGTTAATTTCATTTCACCTGAAAACCTTGTAGATCCAACAACCAAGTTAGATTTTCCCTTTGATACCTCTAATTCATCTACCAACTTGTTACAAACTTCTTTTTGACTCCATTGCCCAATGACCTAGAGATTTCCCTTTTCTATCTATACTACCAAGATCATCATGTCCAATCAACCAACAAAACAATCAAACAAACTTAAGCTCCATAACTAGCCTAAAATCAACCTTTTAACAAAAAACAAGTCATATCTTTGCAAACAATTGAGAGATCCCTCTCTGAGACTAGGAGGGTTAGATCCTAGAGCTCTAAAGACTGGTTTATGTGTTGCCTTGTCATTTGGTTTACCAATCGGCTGAATCACATGATCCCAACATTCTGGCGATCACGGTGGGACATTTCTGAATAAAAGTCCCTAAAAACATTACATTCAATGTTCATTGAAGTGAAATATAGCTTCTTCAAGCACTGCCAGCATAATGGTAATCATGATAGGATCTGTTTGAATCAGTGGCAATCTAAGTAACCCTTAGGATTCTAAGAGACCCTTATCAAACCTTGAAGAAATTAGCTAAGCAAGCCATAGAGTAGACTCCGTTTGTTTCACCACCTTGGCTAAGTGTTGAATTAGGTATAGGACACTCTCAAAACCATAGAACCATATAAAAACTCAGAAAAACCCAAAAGCATTTCAGATTTGTTTTTAAATAAACCATTGGTGGTGGACCATAACACATTTTACCTTCAAAAAAGCTAAAAACTTCCACCTGGCGACTCCACTAGCCCCAGTGGGCCTATTACCTTACTAGTACTCGATATTTCCTTGAAAATATATTAACTAGCCTTGAGGAAGTTTAGAAACCTAGTACTCTATTATATAAATCACCATGAAAGGAAAGATCTTGAAAAACAGTCCTAAAAACTTCAAACCTCTCTAAAAAATTTTGAAACTAAAATCTGGCTTCACATGGGATCCATACTAGATCCCATCCAGATCCTAAACCTCCTACCATAGTTGACAACCCAGAGAATATTTTGTGGCAAACTTCTAAATCTGAAAAATCAACTACTGATAGGACCATCCAAAGAACAAGATATGTCCCTGAAAATCTCACAATATTGAAAGATCCTCACTTTGACTTATCTCATATGAGAAACATATTCAGAAATAAGTCTCAAAGTGATTGAAACCAAGCTGAGTTTGAAACCACAGATTTATAGTAGAGCTTTAGTAGAGAAGCCTCACCTTCCACTCTATCTGATTCTCCGCTTCTCCATCATTTTAGGTCTTTCGATAACAAATCTTCTCATCACCAGTTCGTTGGCCCAAGTGTTTTTTCTACGCCTATCCACACGTCCACTTTTCAAAACACTCCATTTCAACCCATTTTTCCTCCTGTAAATCCACCTCTTGTAAATATCCCATTATTTTCAATCATGGCAGCATGGTATGCCCCATTAGTGTTACCACAACCCATGGTTCCCTTACCAAATGATTACCAATCCAAAATTTCCCATTTCACTGGAAATGAACCTACTGCTGCCCAACAACATGTAGACAAGATGAATGATGCCTTTGATTACATGGAAATATAAGAAGAGACCATTAAGATGAGAATTTTTGCTCAAAGTTTAGGAGGAGAAGTCAAGAAATGGTTTAAAAACTTAGTTCCTAACAGCATAAATGATCTCCCTTATTTATATCAAACATTCATAAACAAATGGGAAATTAGGAAGAATCCTCTCCAAATCCTTTCAGAATATACCAATCTCAAAAGAAACAGTGGGGAAGGTGTCCAAGAATACTGCACTAGATTCAATAGTGTTTAAAATTCACTTCCCCCACACATGAAACCTCCATTAGGCTTATTCTTGGCTAAATTTCCAGAGGGCTTTGATCCTGAAATGGCCTACCATCTAAGAAAAAGAGACCCCTCAACCTTAGAAAATATGCAAAGGGGAGCCTTAAGTGTAGAAGCAAATCTAATAGAGAAAAGAGCTAGGATCAGAGTTGAGAAAAGAGTTACATACAGAGATGATACAATGGCTTCAACCTGATCATTAGATACTAAAATTGATAACTTAGTGAAGGTAATGGAGAGGATACTTGAAAAGATAAATCTAAATGATAGAGTGCCTCCTAGAGAAAATCAAAATAGAAATAGAAACCAAAATCTCAGAAGAGACCCTAATTAGCATAGGCAAAGAGATAATGACAAATAGATTAGGCCTCCCTTTCAACAAAACTATGTTGATCAAGAAGAAGAAAGGCAAGTTGAAAGGTTGGAGGAAAATCATGTGAATCTGATAGGGTCTAACAGCAAGACAGATGTTTTTATCACTGAAGAAGAACAAGGATTCTTCTCTTTAGGACAAATTGAAAACAACCATGAAGATTCTGAAGATTACAGATTGGGGTTTGAAAATGCTATCATGGAGGTACACAAACAGTATAATCTTAGAAGAAAAGGGAGCCCATAAATTTCTAGTGACAAAAACACTAGTACTGCTATTAAGAAAACCTCAGATAATCAGCCTAAGAAAACAGCAAGTAACACCAACACTTTAACCGATAAAATTGACCAAAATAAAGACAAAAACATTCAGCAAAGTATTGAACAAAGCTGCCCTGGTACTTCTGCTAGTGGCCCTAATAAATCTGTCCCAAATAACAGTCCAAATAAAAATCAGCAAATCAGAATTGCTGAAAGAGTTGTAAATGACAAAAAAGATGTAAATATGTCAAAAAAAATAGTTCCTTTGAGCCTCGAACGGGAAGTTTCCAAGATTAAGATCACCATACCCTTAGCTGAAATAGTAACTCAAGATGTATATAAAAAACAAGTTTTGAAATCTTTGAATATGGGTAGTGACACCGATACTTTAAACTTGGCAGATGAAAAGCCAAAATTATTTTTTGGCCCTGAAGTTGAAGGAAAATACCAAGAAGGCACTGTCCCTCCCTTTTATGTCATCTTGAATATACATGATAAAATCTTGCACAATGCCATGCTAGAATCAGGTGCTTCTCACAATCTTATGCCCAAAGCAGTAATGGGAAGCCTAGGCTTAGAAATTATTAAACCATACAAAGATCTTTATTCCTTTGATTCAAACAGGGTCAAATGCTTAGGCTTAATTAAATATTTGTGTGTTAACTTGTCTCAAATTCCTGCTAAGAGTCTAGTAATAGACATAGTAGTAGCTGACATTCCCCCTAAATATGGCATGCTTTTATCTAGATCATGGGGAGCCAAAATTCAAGGGAGCCTTCAAATGGACATGTCTTATGCCACCATCCCAGTATTCAACCAAACTAGAAGATTATAGAGGGAATCACACATGAAATACATGGTGAGCAACATAGACAGACCAAACAATTCTCCTATCTATTCCATACATTCATATTTGGATTCCTTTATCTTATATAATGAAGATGAAATCAGCCAACAAGAAAAGGAAAACAAAGGAGAATTTAGTCTGCCAGAACAGTCAAATCTGCCATCCTTTCAAGACAAGAATAGTCCAGATTTTAACAGTCTTAAATAGCAAAAAGAAATTGAAAATGAGAATGAAGTACCTTGGAAAATAAAATTTGATGGCTCTTACAGCAAACTAAGTGCAGTGGCTGGTGTATGGATACAAAACACAAACAAATGATTTTCCTATAAATTGGATTTTCTATGCACAAATAACATTGTTGAATATGAAGCCCTCCTTATTGGCCCACACTTACTCAAAGATTTAGGAGCCAAAATAATATCAGTCCAAGGGGATTCTGAGCTAATTATCAGACAGATCAAAGGGAAATATTCAACCAAAAACCCAAAACTTAGAGAATATAGAAATGCTTCCCTTGATCTCCTAAAAACCTTTGAAAGATATGAACTCATTTGTATCCCAAGTGCTCAAAATCATCTAGCAAATGAACTTGCTTTTGCTGCTAGTAATTTCCAAATACCACAGACAAATGAACAATTTAATATAAAGGTAAAAAACAGACCTGCAATACCTGACAATGAGGATTATTGGCAAGTGTTCGAAGGAGACAAACACATAAATGATTTTCTGCAATCAAAGAATGACTTTGCCATACCAACACCTACTTCAAGCCATGAGGAAAACTGTTTTAATGAAGAAAAAAACCCTGAAATAGAGCTGTCCTTTTCTGCTGACATAAACCATTTTGAACATTCTTTTAGAGCAGAAATAATTGACAAAACAAATCAGAAAGACCTGGAAGTTTTACAATGTAAAAATGATATGATTCCAAAAGGTCTTACACCATTAGAATAGCTTTTTGATTTTAATGATGTAGCCCAAGAACCAAATATGGAACCTATGGAAACAGACATAGAAGAACATAACATAGACAACCCAACAGAACCCAAAATGACCAAGTTGTCTAGCACTCTCTCAGCTCATATTAAGCAGAAATACATAGACCTGTTCAAAGAATTTAAAAATGTATTTGCATGGGAATACAAGGATTTAAAATCATATGATACTAGCATCATTCAACACAAAATTCATCTTAAGGAAAATAAAAAACCTTTCAAACAAAAAATCAGAAGGATAAACCCTGTTTTATTCCCTTTAGTTGAGAAAGAGATTAAGAAGATGTATGATGCTGGGATCATAGTTCCCGTCAAGTATTCAGAATGGGTTTCCAACTTAGTATCTGCTAGGAAAAAGACTGGAGAAATTAGACTCTGCATTGATTTCAGAAATCTAAATAGAGCCTCTTTTAAAGATAAGTATCCCTTTCCAAAAATGGATCATATACTTCAAAGGGTGGTTGGGTCTAAAAGAATTTCACTATTGGATGGGTTCTCAGGTTACAATCAGGTTTTAGTACTCCCAAGTGATCAACATAAAACTGCTTTTACTACACCTTGGGGTACTTTCATGTATGTCAAAATTCCATTTGGTTTAATGAATGCAGGGGTCACCTTCCAAAGGGCCATGGACATAGCCTTCTCAAAAGACATAGGCTATTTTATAATCATTTACTTTGATGATATTAATGCTTTCTCAAAAACTGATGAAAAACATTTGACCCATTTAAGGAAAGTTTTTGAGAAATGTAGGAGATAGGGCTTATCTTTGAATCCCAAAAAGACACTCTTTGGTCTCCATGAAGGAAAGCTTCTCGGCCACATAATTTCTGAAGAGGGAATCAAAGTAGACCCTAAAAGGATTGATGGAATTTTGAAAATCAGCCATCCTAGAAACCTCAAAGAATTACAATCTTTCATTGGGAAGATAATTTTTTTAAGGAGATTCATCCCCAACCTTGCTGAGCTCTTGAGAAATATCACAAACATGTTGAAGAAAGAGGTAGGTGTTAAATGGACAATATAGGCTAAACAATCATTTGAACTGGTAAAACAAACTTTAACTCAGACACCAGTTCTTATTAGTCCTGATTTTGCCAAGGATTTTTATATCTTTTCTTTTGCATCTGAACATACAATAGCTACAGTTTTACTACAAAAGAATGACATGGGGCATGAACAACCAATATCATTTTTTAGAAAGGCTTTAAGAGATGCTCCACTCAAGTATGACATCATGGAGAAACAAGCCTTAGCCTTAGTAAAAGCATTGAAAGACTTTAGAGTCTATATTCTGCATTCTCACATCATTGCTTTTGTCCCACACATTGTTGTCAAGGACATTCTAAGTCAAGAACCGGATGGTAAAAGGGGAAAATAGATTGTTATTATTCTATAATATGACTTAGAAATTAGGCCTACCAAACTAATCAAAGGACAGGGATTAGCTAAACTCATGGCTAAGTCAAACTTCCAAGAACTTGATATGAACATGGTTGATGTCTTACAAGAAATAGAGGAATGCAAAGCTCCATTCATTAAAGAAACATTTATGAATTCGCCTTGGTATGCTGACATCATATATGTGCTACTTTATCTGAATGCCCCTCTTTCTTTGTCGAAAAATAAGGCTAGATTTTTAAAACAGAAGGCTTTAAATTATTTCATATTAGATGGGGTTTTATATTGGAAAAATATTGTTGGAATATTGCTTAAGTGTCTCCTTGAGGTTGATGCAGGAGAAATCATGCATGAGCTGCATGAGGGAGAATGTGGTGTACAATTTTACTGGAAGACTACAGCAAATAAAATCCTCAGATCTGGTTACTATTGGCCTATGCTTTTCCCAGATACTCAGAAACTTGTCATGTCTTGCCATAAGTGTTAAATTTTTGATGGCAAGAGAAAAATCCTACCCTTACCCTTACATCCCATCAGTATTGAGGCTCCCTTTCAACAATGGGGCTTGGACTTCATTGGGGAAACTCACCCATCTTCATCGACCCAACATAAGTGGATCCTCACTGCCACTGATTATTTTACCAAGTGGATAGAAGCCATACCCTCCAGGAATGCTATTGACTCTGTCATTATCAAGTTCCTTGAAACCAACATACTATCCAAATTTGGTTGCCCAAGAAAAATTATCATAGACAATGCTCTGCCTTGAAATCTAAGAAGATGGTTGACTTCTGCCATAAATATCATATTACATTGGGTCATTCCACTGCCTACTATCCCCAAGGAAATGGATTAGTTGAATCCTCTAACAAGAGCCTTTTCAATATTATCAAAAAAATGTTGGAACTGAATCAGAAATCATGGCATAGAAAGCTTATTCATGCTTTAGGGGCTGATAGATTAACCACCAAAAATTCTATAAATATGTCCCCCTATCAGCTAGTTTATGGCATGGATGCAGTTTTTCCAACCTCACTAGGAGTTCCAGTCATGAAGCTCCTTCAAGAACTACAAACTGAAGAGAATGATATGCAGTGAAGAATCAGTCAAACCATCCACTTACAACAGATCAGAGAGGAAGTGTATAAGAGAACCCAAACAGTCCAAGAAACCATCAAGAAGTTATTTGACAAAAGGACTAAAACAAATGATTTCCAAGTTGGAAATATAGTTCTAAAATGGGATTCCAGAAGGGAAGAGAAAGGAAAGCATGTAAAATTTGAGAATCTGTGGAAAGGGCCCTTCATCATTCATTCTAAAAGAGGTCATAATGCATATTTTCTGAAAGAGATGAATGGAGAAGATTTATCTAGAGGTCCTGTCAATGGCAGGATCCTTAAGCACTACTTCTGCCAAGAATACTAAAATTCAAAGTTTTTATCCATTGTATATAAACACTGCTTTCAAATTTGAAAAGGGAAAAAATAAAAAAAAAATAGAAAAGAGAAAAGAGGGCAGATGAAAGAAAACGGTACAGCCCCATACCTAAAAAGAGTAATTCTGAAAGTGTGCAAGCTTAAATGCCACTACGAAAAACAACACTCCTATTTTAGCCATACAGCCTAATCATGACTAAGATAGATTTAAATTTTCTACTGATAGATTAGTGAAGAAGATTTGCCAAACTGTTCAATCTTGGCTTATTAGTAGAATAGATTAGGATAGAAAAACAGTGGTTCAAACAAGCCTCAATCTTGAACCTGTTAGATTGATGAAGAATTGGTTTTAATATGCTCAAAATCTGAACCAAGAAAAGAAGAATACAAATCTAAAACTGATCAAAATCAAGGTCAAGAGAGAATAGAAGGATGTTTATAATTTTCAAATCTTAAGCCTTCACATTTTTGTTTTAATTTTTCTGCAAATAAATTCTATGTCCAGCATGTATATACAGCCATAGACACCACAACAAATCAGACAGTCTAATCCTGATTTGACTGTGTTTAAATTTTCTATTTTAGAAATAGAAATAAAATCTGTCAAAAAGCTTAATCTTGACAGATAGTAGCTAGGTATAAAATAAAGAGTTCAATAGTTTAATTTGGACTCTTGGAAGGAATAAGGATAGGATTAGATAGTCTATTTCTGTTTTCGAAATAAAACGTCAAAGAGTTTGCTAGTTCAAATGCACTAAAAGGGAAGAAAAAATGCTAGGAGAAAGTAAGATTCGGTAGGTAGAGATGCCGTTTGAAGAAATTACATGTTGCAGATTGATAAAAGTTGTCCCTTTCAAAGAAAGATCAACAAGAAAAGAAGAAATCTGCCCAATGGATGAGGCACTGGTCTACTGAAACTCAAAATATTTCTGAGGTTCTGGACACCTAAAAGGACAACTATCCTCCCCAAATGGAGCCACAGTTAGTCACCCATAATTTTGACTTTATCCAAACATGACTAAGTGTAATAAACCTAGATTTCTAGAAATAACATTTCAAAGAAACATTACAAATCCTAGAAATCTCACTGCCTTCATCATTCTGAGTCTGTCCATTCACCAAAAATCTTCATCCATGTCTCCTAAAAGGTTATCTTGTTGTTTCAAAGAAGAAGGCTCATTTCAGGCTGTTTTATCTCTATTTTTATTAATACATTTCCCTCTGAAAATAACCCACTTCCCTTTCATTAACTTTTCATTCCTCCTTAAAAAGGCTACTAAATCCTCTTTTTCCCCTTTGTTTTTTCCCATTTCCTCTAAAAACCCCTTAAAACCACAAAAACTCATTCATATTAAGTTTACATACTTCTCTACCATATTAGAGCCTAAAAGCTTAAAAAACTTTGGTATTAGGCCTATTTTCACCTAAGAAGCCTCTAAAAAACCATTATAACTCCTTTAAAATGGTTTAAAAACCTCTTTTTGCCTATCAGAAGCTTTAAAAAGCTAAAAACCCCTCTTTTAATCCTTTTTCCGCCCTTTTCATAAAATTTGGGCCTTAAGCCCTCGAGGGCTTGAAAATCCTCCACCCCTTCTGCATAAAACCAAGCCCTGCAACCGGGTGATTAAAAATTTTCACCCTCAGCCCCTTATCTCTCCGCTCCCGGTCCCTTACTTTTCCATGGGACCATGCCCCAGTCCCTTTCCTTAAGCCCCCCTTCCTTTTTTCTTTTCCCCGCGCTTTTGTTATTCCTCAATGGATCTCAGCCATCCATCCCAATGATCCAACTGCTATTCCATCCCTAGCCTTTCCACTACCCGACGCATTAGCTAATGCCACCTCCGTTGGCTCACCATCCACCGCTCTGCCATTTATCCAATTCCCATCCGACACCTATCCTCCACTATCCCCCTTCCACCGCGCACCTTTCCATCACACTCTTCTCCACACCGTCAGATCTGCCCCTTCCCATCCGACGACTCACATGCTATATCGCGCGATTTTGCCATCCGACGTTTAAAAACCAAAAGTTACACGATACCAACGGTTTTGTAAAGGACGCGTGTCATGCGATGAATGGAATCGCATTTCCTCTGGGTAAAACCACTTACTGCCTGAGGGTCGTTCGAAAACCATTTGTGGTTTCGCAAAACCACTAATCCACAGTTTCGTGCCCAAACCCAATTTAAGCCCTGTTTTCGCAGGTTTTCGCCTCTTCGCCATAAAAAAACCTCCTTCGCCTGGATCTCTGCTTCTACCCAGCTCCTCCACCCCCACACAGCCTCTGTAAGAAATGAAACCTCCACTGCTCCTCCCGCCCTTTGCCGACCTCTGCAAGCAATTTTCCACAAACACAGGGTTTCATTAATTGTTTGGTTTATTTTGCAGGTTTTATGATGGCATATAAAACAAAAGCCCTCCCAACGGTCGTATTCAGTGACTAAGGCCTTAGAAGTATGATCTGAGGGCTTGAAACAAAGAAGGAGATCCAGGGTTTCAAGTTAAAGAGTGAAATCGATGTTTCATGGCCACCGATATACTTTAGAACCCCTAGCACATCAAGAAGGCTTCCTACACGCAGAAACAGAGAAAAATCAGTGAAGTTACAAGGACAAATTAAAGACCAAAGAAGGCATGATCAGCCCCAAAAACACAAAATCAGAATCCTAACAAAGAGGATTAAAACATAATCAGGCTTTCTAAGGGCATGATAAATTAATGAATAAAACAGTTATTAAAAAGAAAGAGAGATGAAGGCAGAAAAACAGAGAATCAAGGTATGAAGAGACAAACCGAAAGATCAAAGGTTTAAAGCAACCGGATAAAGATCAAGGTTAGCAAAGGGGATTTGTAAAGACTTAATGCAAATTCAAAGCCTTAAAATAGATTAAAAGGCAGATCAAGGCTAAAGGGCCTTAAAACATAGTTTTATGATGAAATCAAGGAATCTTAGGCTAAATTAGCCTCAGATAAGTCAAACAGAGTAGTTATTCACTTGATAAATCAAAATTGACACCTTTCACTTACTTTATATCCCAAAGAGAAAATTGGCAGTTATTACACAAAGATATTTTTAAAACTGTCAGACAATTATTGTAAAAGACAGAAAAGAGCCTCAAAGTCAATCTTTTCAGCTATCTCATCCTCAGGAATTAAAAACAGATTTATTGCACAAAGAAGTAGCTGAGAAACATCACTACCTTATGCCTTGCATGGTTTTTAAGGATAGGAGTGCATTTACTATGGCATTAATAACATTTTTACCCCTAGATGTTTCCACCTCCTCATTTACAGTATAAATGATACTGTGGAACTCATTTGTAAGGGTTTTGTATTGTGGGAAGTATTTATAACTCTTTGAAGTAATAAATAGTTCTACTGAGATTCAAGAGTAATTGATGTACTGGAACTTGTGGATGTTTTGACTTGTTTGTTGATGAAGAAAGCTCTGTCATTGGATCCCTGAGCTTGGCTGTTGGTGAAGTATTCTGAACTGTTAATGTTTTTTCCTATTTCCATTTTGTTTTCATCATCTCTTGCTTGTGGTAGAGTAAAAGTATTAGGCTAAGAAATGTCTCATGGAAGCACCTTAGACCTATTTACTCTTCACTGTCTTTATGTTTTCATCTACTGAATGTTTTATTGAGTAGTTTAACTGCTTTTTCAACCCTTACAGCTTTTTTATTTCAAGAATAGTTCATTACAATTTCCCCCAAGATGATTTATGGTTTTCCCTGTTTCTTGCTGACACTTTTAAAACTATTTATGAAGTCCCCTTTCAAAGTACCATTTTCCAAAGTCTGCCAAAGAGGTTTGTATTGATCATACCCTTTGTACTTACTCAAATAATTGTTTTGAAGGTCTTTATAATTGGAGCCTTAGATGTTTGGGCGTTCCCTCTTCTATGATGTAGTTATTTGTGAATCTTGAATGTTTTCTTATCCTTTAAATGAAATCTTTGAATGAAATAGAGTGTTCCTCGAATCCCAGATTTCATTTGATAAGTTTTTCTTGAAATTATTATTTGCTGAAGTGTAATTTGTATAATTCATGGCTAGCCCTGTCTATAAAATACTCTTTCATGTTCAAATGATATTTTAAAGTCTCTTTGTTGAAAAGCACATATAATTAAAGATTCTTAATTTCCCTTAGTTCTTCTTTTCATTCTAAACCCTTAATGTTCATTTCATTTCACCTAAAAACCTTTTAGATCCAACAACCAAGTTATATTTTCCCTTTGATACCTCTAATTCATCTACCAAATTGTTACAAACTTCTTTTTGACTCCATTGCCCAATGACTTAGAGATTTCCCTTTTATATCTATACTACCAAGATCATCATGTCCAATCAACCAACCAAACAATCAAACAAACTTAAGCTTAATAACTAGCCTAAAATCAACCTTTTTACAAACAAACAAGTCATATCTTTGCAAACAATTGAGAGATCCCTCTCTAAGACTAGGAGGGCTAGATCCTAGAGCTTTAAAGACTGGTTTACCAATCAGCCAAATCATAGGATCCCAACATACACCAAGGTTTTGAAACCTTATTACATCGCGGTGGATAAAACAAAACGAAACATTAAACCTAATGTTTAAAACCTTATTAAATATTTCACAGACTTCAATCATATTTCAAAAATCTTTTCAATAAATCATCGCATCCATTTGAGCGCCTGCTAACTAGAACTCAAAGCGATGCGATACTAGCGGTATTGGTCAACGGCCTTTGACACGGCGATGGTGGGCCATACCTTATTGCAAGGTTCGAGGGCCCTGGTGACGTATACACCAATATATGCGATATGCATATGATTGGTTGTGGGTGTTTGAAATGGAATGGTGGGTTCGAAGGTTATCACATAGTTTGGAGGAATGGTGATGAGGTTTCGGGGCTTTGCGAATGGAGCGTGATTGGTAGTGGGAATGGCAATATGGATCGGTGGGCTCCACGCAAATGACGTGGGGGAATTCAAATTTAAAACAAAGCGTGGTATAATATATGGTTGGTGGATGACGTTTAAGACGAGTAGGTGCAGAGTTAAGGAGTCCGAGGTTGCGTGGTTTAAACCACAGTTTTCATTGCAGGAAAGCGCTACAACCATCTAAACAAAAGCTTGGTTTTGAAGGGTTTAAACCTAGAATTTATTGCACATTGTAGTGAAACAACAAAAAAATGAAATTCCCTGCTACAGTGTCCTTTAAATTCCCATTAGAATTGAACTTTCATCCTCCTTCTGCTCAGTTGCAGTTAGAATTAATTTCCAACACATCATTCTCTTGGTCTTTAGAGGATTTCAGAAGTTTATTTGGAACATTTTCTGTCCTTTCAACATTAGCTCAGACTATCATGAGTCCCTTCTTCTCCTTGATTGGCATAGATGTTCGAACGTTTTTGACTTGGGGGTAAAGAGGGATCATGTCTTCATAGATATCTAAATTATAGTCACCAAATATGAATTCTAATTAGAATTCAATGTGAATTCTATTTCGATATGAAAAATTTTGAGGTTAAAATTAGAGAATATAGATACCTGTTACTTAGTTCCAATATAATATTTTATGTTTATTTATAATGATTTTAAAATAATGGAAAAAAACATCAAATTTATTAGTTTTGAAAATTTAGAAAGTAAACCCAATATAATAATATGAATAACAAAAACTCAATCCAAAATCATAAAATTAATTTTTGTGAGATATTACAGAAAATGGAATTTTTTTTAATGAATCCTGAACCAATAGTTATAATAAACAACTATCCTCTAATCTACTAATAACTATCATCCAAATGAGAATAAAGAAAACTATTTTAAATTTTTTACAATTTTTTAAATATGAAACTTACTTGTAATTAGTGTTTTTAGCGAATTTTCTATAACACTGTGGATAATCTAGAGAGCTCTTCAATAAATATAATATTTATCTAACATGTTATAATATATAAATAATTGTTTTTCATATTTACTTTTAATTTATTGATAAAATAACAATGGTAAGGTCACTCTAAAATAAAATTTCTCTAACATGTTATAATATAAAAATAATTGTTTTCCACATTTACTTTTAATTTATTGATAAAACATCCGTGGGGTCTTGGTTAAATGGTGATGAGGAGCATAGACATTTTGACGAAGACGGAGTAAACAAAGAAAAAAATGAAAAGTCCTGCCAAAATTTATGTAGTGTCTCTAAAATTATGAATATTCTTTAGGTAAATACTTACAAAATTATAGCTATTTTTGAGATTAACAAAGTCAATCACTTTTAGAAAAAATGAAAAATAAATTTTAAATCCATAAAAAATTAACTCATTTACAAATATTAATCCCTAAAATCTTCCATACCAACATCAAATTATAAAAACCAAAAAGAAAAACTAATAAACCACAGCTGATTAGAACCAAATGAAAACAAACCCTTGAGATTTATCATACCTCTGACCTTGTGATTGATTTTGGCTTGGGAATTGACTTGGATTTTGATTTCTACCCCATCCACTTGAGCTTGAAGGGTTGCTTCTTCCTCCTCTGTGTGGGCTTCTTCCTCTTCCTCTATAATTTGTTCTTCCTCGACCTCTACCTTGACCAAAGGAAACTTGTGTCTTGAATGCACACTCCAATTATGAGTTTGTTCCTGTATTCAATATGTGTTCATGAGAAATCAGTGATGCATGAAGCTTATCCACTGAAAATTGTGAGAGATACTTTGTCTCTTCTATTACGACAACTGTGGCATCAAATCTTGCTGGCAGACTTCTGATAATTTTCTCAACTATTCTTCTTTCCTCAAGTGTCTCACCATGAGACCTGATGTGGGTAACCAACCCAATTACATGCGTAAAAATTGAGTCTACATTTTCAGATTCTTTGATACAAATGGTTTGAAAATATATTTTAAACATTTGTAATTTTTATGTTTTCACCTTTGCCATTCCTTGGTAGGCTGTCTGGAGGGTATCCCATTCTTTGTTGGACTTTGTTGCTGCTGCAATCCTTGGGAAGATACTTTCATGAACTTTTTGAAATATGTAGAAGAGGGCTTTCGAGTCCCTCTTCTTATTATCCCTCAAAAAATACTTTTTTGCTTGTGTTAAAGAATTGTATGCTATTGCATCTGCTGGTTCTTGGAATCCATTCTCCACCAATTCCCAAATGTCTTGAGAAGAAAACAGAGCCTTCATTGTAACATCCCAATAATCGTATTTTTTTCCATTAAAATAAGGTATTTGTGGATTAGTCAATCTTGTGCTTGTTGCTGACATTTTAACTTTGTAAACAAAACTTTCTCACCATGTAAAAAATTTCTCACTGTGTGCAAAATTTCTCACTGCTGGAGAATACGCTCCACAAAATTTTTGGAACTCTTTTTAACTCCTTAGTAAAAACGCTTCCTTTTACTGAGATTTTATACCTGCTCTTATGCCATGTTAAAATTTTAAGACAGAGGAAATTATTCTCCCTCAACACTCGAAGTTCACACAGAGTTACAGAAATGAATTTAATCAAGAAAACACAGTTAGAAAAGTTTAAACAGAGTTGCATAAATAACCTAATCCAGACCATACAGTTGCGGAAATCAAAATATGAAGGTCTTCCTTCTAATATAAAGTGTCAAAGATTAAAATTGCAACCAACTGTTCTTACTGCGATTTACATTCACCATGGGTTGTGGAGTAACACACAGTAAAACCTGTAAATGTTGTTTTCACGTGCCCACCAAAATTTTCTCCACAATTTTCTCCCTTCGTCATAAATGACTTTCTGAAATTTATAGAGTTTGTGTGCGGATTAAATGTTTTCCCATACACTTTTACAAACATGAATTAAATTTATATTTTACTTTTAATTGATTTATTTTGTTGCGGAATGAGTTAAATGTACTCTACTCTGAACTTTTCCTTCTCTACAAACTCAATCTTCAACCTGCAAAACATTCACTGAGGTATGGTTGTTGTCATAAAATTAAACACTGTGGTTGTGATTAATTTTCCAGCATAATAGGCCGATTCCATCGAAGAAAAGCATTATATGGAGTAACGCCAGCTACAACTAGACATTACAACAATGACATCAGAGAAATTCATAACAATTCAAAAGGTAAGGCTTCTTAGACTGGTTGCCTTAATCACATCAAATCGTGTTAGGTTAGATTTCAAGATATTTTTAGAATACGATAAAAATAATCTATTTCCAATCATATTCTAAAATATTTCTATCATCTCAAAATACTAAATTCTATTATGGATATTTTTATACACAATACTTTGTTGAAGATAATGGAGAAACTATATTAGAGAGAGTTAGTTCACCTGAACCTTAAATTAGGATTTTGTTCCTATTTCTTAGGTTTTGGTTCTAACTTCCCTATTTGCATGTAACCTATATAATGTTTGATTTCTAATGATAATGAAGAGAAAATTTTGCACGCATCCCCTCCTAGTGTAGTCTCTCAGAGAAGAGCTAACTAATACAGTTTTCAATAATATTTGATTCTACCTTATTTTATCATGGTATAAAAGTTGCATGGTTGATTCAAAGCCAGAGTTATTTTGATTCCTGTGAGTGATCCAGGTGGTAGAGGAGAAACCCCTGATGACCTGAGGGTAGTCATGAGTTAGGCTATGAGAAATTGGGTAGACGTAAGTCAAGCTATGCGGGATTTTTTTTCTCTAGTATGTGAGTCGATCAACGCGTCCGTTTGAGACACAGACAATCCAATTAGTGAAAATCCATGCCCGAGAAAGGCATTCATCTCAGAAATCAATGCGGAGTCACACAGAGAAAACATGTCGATCTCTATTAGTACTTACAAGTTTCTGCCCAGCGCGACTAACATGGGATCTAGAATATATTTAGAGCGCCTCAGTCATAGAGCTCGTGAAAGGAGTCTGTGTACTCGTTTTAAAGGAGCCAGAGAGCTTGGAGGTTTGGAGTAGAGTGGGGTCAAAGTTCTTGTGATGCAGATCGCTGATTGAAGCCAGGGATTTTTTTCCTTTGGAGCCATAACGTTTGTGCCTGCAGATCCAGTGAGATCGTGTAGAAGAGCCAGAGTGCCCGCAGTTCCAGTGAGATCATGTAGAGGAGTCAGACTGCATGCAGATCCAATGTGATCATGTCAGAGGAGCCAGAGAGCCATGGCATCAGAGGCAGCAGTAGTGGAAGGATCATTGTAAGCGTGATCTGTGACAGAGTGATCCCGTGGTGCAGTGCGTAGAGAATCCTTCCAAAGAGGTTGAATAAGAGATAGATTTGTTTCTTAATATTGTTGTTTTGTGTGGATCTAGGGTAGATCTAGTTGTGGATCCAGTTTTATGTCAATTGTTAGAGGTCATTTTTTTTCAATATGAATAATTTAATGGAAGTATACTTGAATGAGAGCGAAAATCGCGATGGTTCCAACTATTCAAATTTGAAACTCAAGTTATAGACTATGTTGGAAGGGCATAGTGCATGGAGGATCATGACTAGAGATGAGGTGAAACCTACAATTGCAGCAAGTGCAACAGCTGCGACAATACGGGAGTGGGAGAAGAGGGAGAACAAGGCAAGATTGATGTTGAAGATGGCAGTCAAAGACTGCATCATCTCTCCTATCAGAGATTGTAAGTCTGCGAATGAGATCTGGACAACTCGTAGAGACCTATATGCAATTAGAAATACAAATCGCCTATTGTAATTGAAAAGAAAGATTCTCTCCATAAACATGGAGGAGAATGAGACAGTAACAATGTTCATCTCACACATCAGGGACCTAAAAGACAAGATTGGTGACATCAGAGAGGCTATAATTAATACAGATCTGGCAACTATTACTATGAATGGTATGATTGATGATTACCACATGTTTATAACAGGCCTGAATGCTAGAGAAAAATCCCCCAAATTCAAAGAATTGACATGGATTTTCATGCAAGAGGAGCAAAGACAGATGACATTGGAACCCCATAATACAGATCTAGCTCTCATGGTGAAGAAGAATTTGTTCAAATGAAAAGTGAATGGAGGACAGAGAGGTGGAGGCACAACACATAAAAGGTCAAATCCATCTCAAGGTATGTCACCAAACACGAATGATCCACCATTAAAATGTTTTTTTTGTGGAAAATTGTAAATTTTGGACAACTATTTCCAAACTCCATGTTGTGATGCTCAAATGAAGATGCCAATATTTTTATTGGACTCCTCTTTCGGAGAGGTGCATGATCGATCTAAAGATCATCTTGATCCAATGAGCAGAACATTTATTTTGAATTTATTCAAAGTATGAGTAGGTCGGCCTGAAGGTTTGGAGCCCCAGTAGTAGTGTCACACATCGTCATTGATGGATATAAATTGGTCAACATTGGAGGAAATTTTCACTCATCTCATCCTCACACATTTCTCTCTCCTCATCTTATTGGTTCGATCACTTAGAGGCTCTTCTCTTCACACGTGGGAAATTGCAGCAAGGAAACTTTTTTGTTTTCGGCCTAGGGTTCATCGCAACATTGACCAGCGTTGACTTTGGTTAGCCCATGGTCAAATTGACTTGAATATCTCCCAAGCTTTTGATTTTTTGAATCGGCATTTTTTGGCACAATTCATGAGACTGGATGTTGACTTTGACTTGGGTGCATTGACCTTGCTATTGCTGTTGTTTGCATTGTCTATTAACTGATAGCGTTGAATTTTGTTGACTTTTGGGGTTGACTGTTTTGGTTGTCCTAGAGGGTTGTGTGACACTTCTGGCTGGCTGACCGTATTGATACTTTTTCTAGTTGAAGCATTCCGCTGACCATTGTAACGTACCAACATACTTATATATTTTGGCTTGTCTTCTGTTGATCTACTGGTATGTTCTTTCAATATTTTAGCTTATTGTTTATGTGATTTCTGAGTGATATTGGGATAAAAGGTAAAGTTTCATCAATCATAGAACATCTACAAAACTTTACATGGTTTTAGAGCTGAGGTGAAGATAAAGTCCTAGTTTGTAGCAATCACCGAAGAAGAGGATGGGTTCCTCAAACTACAAAGGCTTTAAAGCTGATGACAAATTGACTAGGAAGGAAGACTTCCATGCCTGCAAGATGACATTGGATCCTATGTTGGAATACGAAGATGTCATGGACTATGTGCAGGGTAAAATCCAAGAGCCTCCATCCACTGCATTTGTTGTTGTCAAATCAAAGTACAAGAAGGGGGTATTCAAAGCAAAGCTCATGATCAGGGACTCTATTCAAAAGAGTCTGGTTGCCTACATCTCTAAGTTGGGCACATTCAAAGAGATGTATGATAATTTTGTCAACATGTTCAAAGCCAATAATGTGAATCAAGTTGTATTCTTCAGGAACCAATTGAAGAATTTGAAGAAAGGCAGGGATGAGTCTTTTCTATCATATTTTCTGAAGTTGAACGAAATCAGGAATAATATTATGGCTATTGGGGAGACAATAGCTGATCGAGGGATGGTTCTCACTACACTTGGAGGTCTCTCATCCGAATGGCATGTATTCAACATTACCATTCTCAATAACAACGTCATACCTAACTTTGATGAAGTACTATCAAGATGCATACAAGAAGAGACAAGGATGAAGGAATATGAAAATGAAGGAAATTTTTCCTTCACTGCTCATGCTAAGAAGAAGAAATTTGGTGGTTCAAAGAAAAAATTAAGAGCAGGGGCCCAAGGAAAGAAAGGAAAATGTTACACTTGCCACAAGCCTAGACACTATGCTAGAGAATGCCCTTTCAAGAAGGATTATCTTGATGATGATGACAACAACAACAACGAGAGGAATGGAAATGAAAGGAACAATAGCTTCAAAGGGAAGAGGAAGGCTCCCTCCGGCGGAAATGGACAACCTTTCAAAAGGTCGAGAAATTATAGGTATGAGGAATCAAATGTTGTTGATAAAATAAATGAATTAATTCTTGTATCTACCCTCTTTGTTGCATCTCCACCTGACACTATGGATGTATGGTTGATAGATAGCGGTGCCTCAAGTCACATCACTTGATTCAAGAAATCAATTTCTAACATGGTTGAGAAGGATGTTAATATGAAAATTATCCTTGGAGATAATTCCACATATCCCGTGAAAGGGACAGGGACTGTGACCCTCCACTTGTCTCAAGGTCAATTCCCCCGCTTGCAAGATGTACTATATGTACCTGATTTGAAGAAGAACCTTGTGTCTATTTCGGCCATGGAAGAAAAAGGTTTCAATGTGTCATTTTTTGATGGGAACGTGTGCATCTTGAAGAAGAGTTTCAAGGAAGCTATCACGATTGGGTTTGGAGTTGATACACTCTACCAAGTTGGAGAAATTCCACTGGGAGCGATGACGTGTGATATTATCCGACAAAATGAACTATGGCACTAGAGGTTTGGAAACCTCACTACAAATCCCTTCTTGAAGCAAGGAAGGTGGTGACAAGGATGCCCGAGTTAACAGATGATCATGAAGGTGTATGTCAGGGTTGTGTCGAAGGAAAGCACACAAGGGGACCTTTCCCGTCAAGTGTCACAAATACATCTGATGTCCTGCCATTGATACTTTTTGATCTGTCTGGTATGATGCCCGTGACATCCTTGGGAGGATTTTCTTATTATATGACATTGATAGATGACTTCTCTCACAAAACCTGGATATACTTCTTGAAAAATAAGGATGAGACTTTCATGTGGTTCCATAACTTCAAATCCTTGGTGGAAAATCTGACAGGGAAGAATACCAAGATATCGAGGACCGATATTGGCACTGAATATGAGATGAATGAGTTCAAGAAATTTTGTAGAGAAGCTCGAATCAATAGGTAGAAAAAAACTGTCTATACTCCTGAGTAAAATGGCATTAGTGAAAGAAAGAATAGGACCATTGTGGAAGCTGCCCGTGCCATGCTATGTGACAAAGGTCTACCGAAGTTTCTATGGGGAGAAGGTACAAACACTGCTGCGTACATACAAAACCAATTCCTACATTCTACCCTGGACTCCAAATTTCCCAAAGAGGTTTTCTCTGGTAAGAAACCTGAGATCTCACATTTTAGAGTTTCTGGATTTATTGTTAATTTTCATGTGCCAAAGGAGAAGAGGAGAAATTTGGATGCTTCTGGGAAGAAGGGAATGTTGTGGGCTACAGTGAAACTTCAAAGGCCTATAGAGTCTATGTGCCTGGTCAAAGGGAAGTGGAGATATGCCACGGTGTTACCTTTGATGAAGATTTTTCCCTAAGGAAAGTAGTCAATCTTCCAAGATCTGAGGAAGATCGTGAAGCAAGGCCTAGAAATCAAGAAGAACCGAAGGATGAGACGATGCCAAATGTTGAAGGACCGATGGAACCGATTGATCCACCTCCTTCAATGAGGAAAAGACCATCATGGATCAGGGACACTCTCAAGTATGCCAAGGGGCATATGGCCTGAAGGGGAACATTTCATGAAAGCAAGAAGTCGAATAGATACCAAGGGTATTTAGCAGCGATCAGTACTATCGTACAATCTGAGCTTGGATCTTTTGAGGAAGCCATAAAGCATCAATTCTGGAAGGATGCTATGCACGAAGTGTAGAAATTATATACAAGATGCATGCATATATCCATATTCTCCCGATCTAAAAATATTTTATCTTCTTCCTAAACACAAAATCCTTCCATTGTTAATCTTTCGCAGAAATTAAAAAAAATCAATTGCAAACACATGAAGCAATAAAAACAGTTTCACATAACACAGTTGTTTAACGGGAAAGCCTGAAGCTGAAAACCCCAACTATAATATATTATGTATCATGGAGATCATGTAACAATCTCATACAAAGTTTAGTACATCAAGCTCTCTATACAATCTAGATTCATTACACACTGTCACGCAGAAATTTGCATCTCCATGCACCAATTTCTTGCCTACTGACAACCTGCCTCCACTGTGCAATCCCTGCTGAAGATGACCCCTGAATGAATTCAAATATACCTTTCTTGCACTACGCAATCCTCATTGGCAACTCCAATGTGTGTGTGGTGCAATCAATGCATCACTATAGTCACAACAGATAGTCCATCTTTCCCTTTCACCTATCTCTCCACTGGGTCTCCACTGGAACTGACATGCACTGTAGTTAACTGATGTATTTGTTCAGTTGATTAATGAGTTTCTATTTGTGAATTAATTAACTAATTAATTCACTCCACTCTCACTAGTGTATAATTCAGTTATACTAGATACAACTAGCTCAATTGAGTTAAACTGAATAACAACTCCATGAACTACTCTTCCAACTCTGTCATAACTTTTCCACTTCAGTTATAACTGAGTCCTCCATGCATGAACCACTAGTAAACTGTAAGAATTGCGTAATTCCTTCAACCCACTGATTTGACAAATCTGTACACTGAAATTAAGTGCTCCAATAGAATAAGTTGATGTTTATTGTTGGATTATTATTAAGAGCTAATAACAATCGACACTTTTATTTTTAGACCAATGATCTATAAATAGAATTTGCCCAATATTCTAAAAATATAATTTCATCTTTTTTTCAAACTTGACAAACGATCCACAAATAGCATCCTTCAACGTCTGAAATATGATCACCATGTCTAAAAATAGACATAGTCTAAAAATAGAGTTACACCTAAAAATAGCCTATGGGCCCACTTAGTGAAGGTGACTATTTTTACTAAGCTCATCATGTTTTTTAATCTCAACACTCCCTCTCAACAATATAGGGATTATCCTTCACCTAGATCCTGCCTCTATGGTATTCGAATTTGCTCCCGGTGAGTGCCTTCGTCAGAATATTTGCATCCTGATCTTCCATAGGAATGTACTGAAGCAACATGATATTCTGCTGCACACAATCTCTGATATGATGATACCGGATATCAATATGTTTAGATATATCATGAAACAAAGGATTAATCAAGAGTTTAATGCAACTCTAATTATCACAATGTATCACTATAGGATCTAAATGTGAACCGAACAAACCAACCAGGATCTTCCTCATCCAGATAGCCTCACATGTAGCTTGACTTGATGCCATATATTCTGCTTCCGCTGAACGAAGTGCCACAGATCTTTGTTTCCTGCTATACCAAGAAACTGATGTAGATCCGATACTGAAAACCCCTCCTGATGTGCTCTTTCTGTCTGTTGGGCTGCCTGCCCAATCTGCATCTGTGAAGCCATGCAACTTCACCTTATCCGTCTATCTGTACCATAAGCCATACTCAGATGTTCCCCTGAGATATCTTAGGACATGCTTGCCTGCCTTTAAAAAGAGCTTGGTAGGCTTAACCATCCCTTGTGAAAGCTGGTTCACCGCATAACATATGTCTAGTTTTGTATTAACTAAATACATGAGCGAACCCACCAACTATCGATAAATAGTGGCATCCACTACCTATGCTGATGTAGCACCCTATTTCCTCCAATTTCCTGGAAGAGGAGTATCAATAGGCTTGCAGCCTTGCATGTGAAACTTCTCAAGTATCTCCTGAGCATACTTGCTTTGAGACACAAACAATTCACCTTCTCACTGCCATATTTCCAATCCAAGGAAATAATGAAGGAGGCCCAAATCCTTCATCTCAAACTCCTTTGCAAGATCTGCCTTGCATGAGTGTATCAACTGCTCATCACCTATTAGTATTAAATCATCAACATAAATAACAATGATTAAAATCTTACCCTCCACCTCAATTTGGTATAGGTTTGCATCCACCTCACTCTTAGTGAAATCAAGTCTAGTGAAATAGCTGTCAATCCATGTGTACCAAGCATGTGGTGCTTGTTTCACCCCATACAATGCTCTTTTGAGTCTGCACACATGCGACTCATTGCTGAATATCTCAAATCCTTCAGGCTTCTCAATCTACACCTCTTCCTCATTCATCCCATTAAGGAATGCAGTCTTCACATCCATCTGATGAATGTGCCAACCCATCTGTGATGAGAGAGAAAGGATGGTCCTTATGGAAGAATACTGTGTGACAGGTGCAAAGGTTTCTTCATAATCAATCCCCTCGATCTGTGAGAAGCCCGGGGAAAAAAATCTTGCCTTATACTTCTCGGCGCTCCCATCAACAACTTGTTCTACCTTGTAGATTCATCTTGATCCTACAACTGATTTACCCACCGCCCTTGGAAAAATCTACCAACCACTATTTCTGAAAATGGAATCATACTCCTCCACCATGGAATCTACCCATGTGGGCTCCTGCACTGCTTCTTCAAAAGAAGATGGCTCTGTCATGATACACTTGCTCATGAGAGCCATGTATCCAGTAAATTGGTCAGGTGACTGTCTCTATCTGCGTTGTGATGTAGGGACTCCTACATTCTGTGCTGCATCAAACTTCAATATCTTAGCTTTTGTGTTATGCTTTCTACCTTGTCTGATGTTTGGTTCCGCATGAGTGGACTCCTCCACTCCATGAATCTCCTCCTGTGGCTGATCCACATCTAGGGGCTCATCTTTGGGAACAAGAAGTTCCTCCTCTGTATGTAAGTGTAGCTCCCTCTCAAGCGACAACTTCATGGCTTTCACCTCATTGAATTTTATATCCCGTCACACCATAGTCATCCGAATGTTTGGAAAATACACACGATAATTATGGGGTGTTTCTATGTACCCCTCAAATATCCCAACCTTTGCATTCGGCTCCAGCTTCTTCCTGGCGTCCTTTGTCACATGAATGTAAACAAATTAGCCAAAAATATTCAAATGAGAAATATCAGGCTTCTTACTAGTAAAAGATTCTTCATGTGTACTCATGCCAAGTACTCTATGAGGACAATGATTTTGCACATAAACCGCAATGTTTCATGCTTCTGCCCACAGGTGCGTCGGTAGGCCCTGGTCATGCAACATAGCTCATGCAACACCCACGATCGTTTTTTTCTTCCTCTCCATGACCCCATTCTGCTGTGGGTTATGAGGCGCTATGAGTTCTTTTCAAATTCCTTCTTTGCTATAGAAGTCTTTGAATTCACCCGAGATATATTCACCACCATTATCGCTCTGTAGAGCCTTCACTTGCTTCCATGACTCCTTCTCCACCAATGATTTAAACTCACAAAACTTTGAGAATGTTTTGCTCTTCTTCTGCATGAAGAAGATCCATCATCTACGATAATTGTCATCAAAAAATATAAAATAATACCTGTGTTTTGCTGTTGAAGCAACTGAGAAAGGTCCACACACATCTGTGTGAATTCTCTCCAGGATCACCGAAGCACGGTTCTCCTTCTCATGAAAGGTGGTCTTCACAAACTTACCCATATTACATCCCTTGCACTGATCTGAATATGCAAGAGTACCCTTGGGAAATCTAGTAGAAATCTACTACAAAATATTCAAAGCACCATGGTGAAGATGGCCCAATCTCGTGCGCTATAATTCTCCCTCATCCCGGCTCACCACTTCTTCTTTTTTGCCCATCATTGCAGCACAGCCATCTACCTCCAGCTTGTAGATATTCTTAACTCAAATCCCTATCCTCTTGGTTTAACCCATTGTTTTATGTTGCAGGAAATCTTTTCCATCGCTAAAAACAACGTCATAACCTTTGTCTTCCAACATTGCGACCGAGACCAAGTTCTTCTTTAGACCTGGAACATGCATAACATATTTCAAAAAAAATGGATTACCTGACTTCCTCTCAAAGGTAATGGTCCCAATTCCAGTCACACTGTATCGACCATCGTCGCCCATCTCAATATGCATTTGGAGGTCCTTCTCCTCCAAGTCACTAAACAACTCCTTGTCTCCTGTCATATGGAAAGACGCACCACTATCAAGATACCACACCGATCCCATTGAGCTTGAAACCAAGCATGCAATAAAACATAAATCAAGTTCAAATTGTGAGGCTAAGGCCTCTCCAGCTATAGCTCCAGTAGCCTTCTTGTTCTTCTTATTCTGTGGGTAGTTAGTGGCGAAATGCCCATGTTCGTGACAGTGAAAACACTTCACCTTGGAAAAATCCTACTTCTTGCCTTTAGCTTTGGATTTGGGATGGGATTTCTTCCCCTTCCCTTTCCTTTCTTTGGTATCAAAATTTTAATTCTCTTCATCTTAATTCTTTGATGAAGAGAAATCCTTGGTACTTTGCCTTATCTCCTCCTGCACAAGATCCGACCAAAGTCGCTTCCATCTTGGAAGTTTTTCTTGTCCATTGACAGAGTCTTCGTAGCTATGCCAAATCTTCAAAAGCCTAAGGAAAGCCAAGCTCACCAAGTCATCATCATCAACAATAATCACCACACTTCAAAGTTCATCCCTATAGTGGACAAACTTCGTGAGATATTTTGGAATACTGTCCCCCTTCTCCATTTTTATTTTTCTAAGATTATCTTTCAGCGCCAACTTCCTCTGGTCGCTACTTATTTGGAACAGATCTTTCAAAGCCTTCCACATTGCAAATGGAGTGGCTTTCCCGTGAAGGCAGGACACAATATGGTCCTTCACACCTTCCAACATAATTCTTCTTGTCTCTGCTACCTTCTTTTTCCATGTGTCAAGTAATGCAACATCACTAGATCCCAACTTAGGAACATCGCTATCGATGAAATCCTTCAATATATT
This sequence comes from Pinus albicaulis, assembly GCA_034641835.2. Taxonomy (NCBI): domain Eukaryota; kingdom Viridiplantae; phylum Streptophyta; class Pinopsida; order Pinales; family Pinaceae; genus Pinus; species Pinus albicaulis. The sequence continues at coordinate 1,615,651,697 of CM076570.1, read as the reverse complement.
ATCTTCCATCACCATCTCCATCCTATCCTTCCAGGCTATGTAATTCGAGTTCCCATCAAGGGCATACTCCAATCGTAACCTATTGAAAGACATTTCAATGTATACTCAACTGTCGCACCAAGAAATTTTTGCAGCAAATTTGAAGCACAAACTCAACAATTCTTCATAATTGCAATCTTCAAGAATTAACACTACTTTGATACCATGTAGAAATTATATACAAGATGCATGTATATATCCATACTCTCCTGATCTAAAAATATTTTATCTTCCTGCTAAATACAGAATCCTTCCACTTTCAATCTTTCGCGGAAATTTAAAAATTCAATTGCAAACACACGAAGCAATAAAAAAAATCACACATAACACAATTTTTTAATGGGAAAGCCTGAAGCTGAAAAATGCAAAATATCATATATTATGTATCATGGAGGTCATGTAACAATCTCATACAAAGCTTAGTACATCAAGCTCTCAGTACAATGTAGATTCATTACACACTGTCATGCAGAAATTTGCATCTCCATGCACCAATTTCTTGCCTCCTGACAACCTACCTCCACTGCGCAATCCCTCGCTCATAGAAGACCCCCGAATGAATTCGACGATACCTTGTAATGACTGCGCAACTTTCATTACAACTTCAATGTGTGCAAATTAATGCATCACTATAGTCACAATAGATAGTCCATCTTGCCTTTCACCTATCTTCCACTCGGTTCCACCTGAACTAACGTGCAATCGTAGTTAATTGTTGTATTTGTTCAGTTGATTAATGAGTTATTATTTGTGAATTAATTAACTAATTAATTCACTCCACTCTCACTAGTGTATAATTCAGTTAGACTAGATACAACTATCTCAACTGAGTTTAACTCCATTAATTGAGTTAAACTGAATAACAACTCCATGAACTACTCTTCCAACTTTGTCATAAATTTGCCAATTTAGTTCTGACTGAGTCCTCCATGCATGAACCACTAGTAAACCCTAGGAATTGCATAATTCCTTCAGCCCACTGATTTGAAAAAACTGTACACTGAAATTAAGTGCTCCAAGAGAATAATTTGATGTTTATTATCGGAATATTATTAAGAGCTAATAATAATCGACACTTTTATTTTTAGATCGCCGATCTATAAATAGACTTCACCCAATATTCTAAAAATAGAATTTCATCTATTTTTCCAACTTGACCAACCATTCAAAAATAGCATCCTACAACTTCTGAAATATGATTACCATGTCTAAAAATAGACTTACACATAAAAAAATCCTGCGGGCCCACTTAATGAAGGTGACTGATTTTCACTAAGCTCATCATCTTGTTGAATCTCAACACGAAGAGTATGAGTTCATAATGAAGAATGATGTCTTGGATTTGGTTCCAAGACCAGAGGACAAAGCAGTTGTCACTTCAAAATGGCTCTACAAGATCAAGCATGGATTTGATGGAAGTGCTGAAAATTTCAAGGTAATATTTGTTGCTTGTGGCTTCTCTCAAAAGTAAGGCATAGACTGTGATGATATATTTGCACCTGTGGCTCAATATACCACCATCCAATCTATCATATCCCTTGCTAATATGCAAGGATGGAATATTCATCAGATGGATGTAAAGACCGCATTTCTGCATGGTGCGATACAGAAAGAGGTGTATGTGGAGCAACCTCTGGGGTTCGAAGTCTAGGATCAGGACACCCGTGTTTGCAGGTTGAAGAAAGCCCTCTATGGGTTGAAGAAAGCACCCAGATCTTGGTACGAGAGGATAGATAGCTACCTGATGAAGCTGGGCTTCACTTTTATTAATTCTGATCCGAAACTTTACTTCAAGGTTGATAGAGAAGAGCCTCTCATTCTGGTTCTATATTTGGACGACCTCTTCCTGACAGGTTCTGACCCTCTCATTCATCAGTGCAAGAGGGACTGATGCACTACTTCCTAGGCTTGGAGGTCTGGCAAAAACCTGGAAATATTTTCATTTCTCAAGGAAAATATATTGTGAAGCTTCTTCTTAAGATTTGGTATGGTGGAGTATAAGTCAATGTCGACTTTGATGGAGCTCAACTTTAATAAAGTTGAGTGGCAGCATTGCTGGGCCCATGCTAGCAAATCCTACTGAGTATCGTCAACTTGTAGGGGCCCTCATGTTCTTAGTGAACACCCGTCCGGACGTATGTTTTGCAGTGAACACTTTGAGTCAACATATGGTTGAGCCTCATCACTTTTACTGGGTTGGTGCCAAGAATCTGTTAAGATATCTTTGGGGCACGATAAACCATGGGCTGAGATATAATGTCAGGAGGATGACACTCCATGGATATAATGATGCCTATTGGGTTGGCAATGTGGTGGATCGTAAGAGCACATTGGGATGCTACTTCAAACTTGGTTCTGCTTCGATATCATCGATGAGAAGGAAGAAAAATTCTATGGCATTGAGCACTATGGAGGTCGAATACATTATAGCAGGTATGGCCTATTGTGAAGCAGTCTAGTTGCAAAATATCTTTAGTGAGATGTCAGGGCATGTGCTAGATACCACCATGATACTTTGTGATAACCAGAGTTTGATTCGGTTGTTCGAGAACCCTATGTTCCATGATCGATCAAAGCATATTGATATCAGGTACCACTTTATCTGGGATATGGTATAGCGAGGCACTATAAGGCTCGATCATATAGGAACTAATGAGCAAGTTGTGGATATTCTCACAAAGCCCCTGGGGAAGTTCAAGTCCCTAACCTTCCATGAGAATCATGGAATCGTGGAATGACCCTATTCTGAGGGTCCTATTGGATGATGAGCTCTGGGAGCTCTGGGGGGCTTTGGGGATAGCTTCTTGGAGCTATAAGCACTCACAAGGATAGAATTTATGAACCTTGTGGTGCTTCCACCCCATCATTATGATGTTTGAGTTGGTTCACCTCTCATGATCTGTGCCCCGTATGTATCCTACCCATTGAGTTCAGGGCTCATGGGATGTACCTCTCATTTGGCTAGTGAGGTGGGAAGAGCTAGAGAATAGTAGAAAATACTAATGGATGCATGATAGATTGTCATAATCTCTATCTAGGATGGAACATGTCCAACCACTTGATCTAGGATCAATTCTAATGAGGTTTCAGACCTCCTACTGACTTCGGGTCAGATAAACCAACTTCGGTTTGGTATGAGATTTTGAGCCCTATAGAGGTTTCATACCTCTGGGCCGAATCTATCAGCTAGGAATGATGTCTTTTTGACCGAACCACCTTTGTTCTAAAATAAAGAAGCTAGCAAATCAAGTTATAGCGGGATGACGCAGGATGTTTGGATTGCACAGGTGGATGGAGTTCTCCCTAGTTGAGAGGGAGTGTTAATTTTGGACAACTAGGTCCAAACTCCATGTTGTGATGCTCAGATGAGGATGCCAATATTTTTATTGGAATCCTCTTTCGGAGAGGTCCAAGATCGATCTAAACATCATCTTGATCCGAGGAGCAGAATATTTATTTTGAATTTATTCAAAATATGTGCAGGTCAACCTGAAGGTTTGCAGCCCGAGCAGTTGTGTCACACACCCTCATTGATGGATATAAATTGGTCAATGTTGGAGGACATTTTCACTCATCTCATCCTCACACGTTTCTCTCTCCTCATCTGATTGGTTCGATCACTTGGAGGTTCTTCTCTTCACACGTGGGAAATTGTAGCAAGGAGACTTTTATATTTTCAGCCTAGGGTTTACCGCAGCATTGACTAGCATTGAATTTGGTCAACTCATGGTCAAATTCACTTGAATATCTCCCAAAATTTGGATTTTTTGAATCTACATTTTTTCATAATTCCTGAGACTAGACTTTGACTTTGACTTGACTGCATTGACCTTGTTGCTGCTGCTATTTGCATTGACCCTTGAATGAAAGCATTGAATTTTGTTGAATTTTGGGGTTGAATATTTTGAATGTCCTAGAGGGTTGTGTGACACTTCTCGTTGGTTGACCGTATTGAGAATTTTCTAGTTGAAGCATCCTGTTGACCGCTGTAACGCACCAACACACTTATATATTATGGCTTGTCTTCTGTCAATCTACTGGTATGTTCTATCAAAATTCTACTTTATTGTTTATATGATTGCTGACTGATATTGGGATAAAAAGTAAAGTTGCATCAAGCATAGAAATTATACAAAAATTTACCAAAATTGGGTCATATGGCTAAGCATTATCATAAGAAGAAATATGATGAATGTTAATAGAGATACAAGAGACATGTAGGAAATTTTGCATATTTTGCAGATGATGACAATAACCAAGATCTAAGATTATTCATGGCCTAATCTGATGAAAAGGATGAAGCAGATATGTGCTATGTGGATTTAGGAGCGTCCACCCACATGAAAGGCAACAGGTAATGGACTGAGGACATCAAGGAAACTAATGCTGGAGCGAAAATCTACCTTGATGACGATAGAGGGCACCCAATTAAAGGACATGGTATCGTTCTTGTAATTCTACCTTATGGTAATACTAGGCTCATTCCTAACATGATGTATGTACCCGAAATTAATAAGAATATAATTTTTGTTTCAATGATAATAGATCAAAATCTTAAGGTAGAATTTTATAAATCATATTGTGTTGTTAAATATTTGTTGGATTTTATGAAGACCATTGCAACAGGGATTCGTCTGGGTGACCTTTACAAGTTGGATGTGAAAAGTGTGCGACATCAAGCCTTGAAATCATTACGAATGTCTGTAGAAGAACTGTGGCATTAGAGATTTGGTCATATAACTTTCAAATATTTTCAGTTAATTCAAAAGAAAGGTATGGTTACTGGTCTTCCTTATTTATAGCATAGTCATGTTGATTGTGAAGTGTGTGCTCTTGGGAATATGCAGACAAATGAGTTTCCTATTAATGTTAATATAAAACAGAGAGATATACTTGAGTTATATACTTGAATTAGTCCACACTAATTTATGTGGGCCAATGTAGTCAAGATCTTTGGGAGGTTCATATAAATTCTTATTGTTTGTCAATGATTGTAGTAGATTTATGTGGGTATATTTTCTCAGCAAAAATATTCATGATTTTTAATACTTTAAGCAATTTAAAAGCATGATAGAGAAGCAGATAGGAAAATACATCAAGATTCTCCGCTCAGATCAAGGGGGAGAGTACAGGAAGGTTGATCTCATCAAATATTGTAAATAACATGGAATTCTACAATAGTATACAATACCCTACACTCCTTAGTAGAACAGGGTTGCAGAAAGGAGAAAGAAAGCCCTCATGGAGTGTTCCCGCAGTATGCTGAGAGGTAAGAATCTTTCTAATTGATTTTGGGATGAAGTTATAAATACAGTTTCTTATTTTAAAAATAGAATTCCTACATCAAGTTTGGAATCTAAAACACCTTTTGAAGCCTTATTAGGTTTCAAGCCTTCAATTAATCATTTGAGAGTTTTTGGTTCCAAAGAATTTTCCCATGTACCAAAGGAAGACAGAAAGAAACTTGATGCAAAGGCCATCAAATGTACCTTTTTTGGGTATTTTACCGAGTTTAAAGCTTAAAAGTTATTTAATCCCTCTATTCATAAATTTTTTTGGAGTAGAGATGTAGTGTTTCATAAACAGGTGTATGATGGAAACAATGCAAACAACAATGATGATTGGGACATTCCATTGTTGGTGGAAGAAGGGAATGGTGAAACAGAAGAAAGCTAGGAGCAGCAGGAGTAGAAGCAGAAATAGCAGCAGGAGAAACAACAACATCAACAATAGAAATAAGGAGATATTTCAGATGAAATCATTGAACCAAGTCCATTAAGAGATGATCAGAACAAGTTGGATGTCACTCCAACTCTCAGAAGATCAAGTAGGAAAGCACAACTACCTGCAAGATAGATAGATAATGATTTTATAACTAGCCTGTTAAGTGTTGTTGAACCCGATAGTTATAAAGAAGCAAGTAAATATAATGAATGGAGGGCAGCCTGGAAGAGGAACATGATTCAATTCTTAAAAACAAAGCTTGGTAGTTAGTTGAATTACCTCAGGGAAAATATACCATGGGTTGCAAATGGTTATACAAACCCAAATTTAAAGCAGATGGGAGCATAGATAAGTATAAGGCTAGGTTGGCTGCATAGGGGTATTCACAAAAAAGAAGGTATAGACTATGACGAAAACTTCGCCCCCATAGCTAAACTTAATATAATCATAATGTTAATTGCCTTAGCTACTAAACACCACTAGCAAATGCACTAGATAGATCTTAAGTATACTTTCTTGAATTGGGAGTTGAAAGAGGAAGTCTATTTAGAGAAACCTGAGGGGTTTATCAAACAGGGAAAAGAAAATTTAGTCTGTAGATTAGAGAAATATTTATATGGACTAAAAGAGGCTCCAAGATCATGGTACGATAAAATTGATTCATTCTTCTTATAACACAAGTATAATAGAAGAAAAAATGACCTCAATCTCTATATTGTGTTTGATGAAAATGGGAGAATAATTTTGATTTCTTTATATGTAGATGATCTCATCGTTATAAGAAATGAAAATAAACGCATTGAAGAAATCAATGTTTATATGTCACAAATGTTTGAGATGAAAGACCTTGGTGGGCTTCACTACTATTTGGGTCTAGAGATCTCAAGAGGTTTGGGACAAACCTTCCTAGCATAGAGTAAGTATGTCAGGAATCTTCTGAAAAAGTTTAACATGGATCAGTGTAAGGCTGCAATAGTACCTCTACAACAGAACACCAAACTTCAGTGTGATGATTCTTCAAAGGAGGCAGATGCAACATTGTACAGGCAGTTGGTCGGTAGTTTAATCTACTTGACCACTACTAGACCAGATTTGGCCTATGCAGTCAGTGCATTAAGCCAATTTATGTCCAAGCCACTGGATTGCATCTAAATTCATCTTAAGGTATCTACAAGGAACCTTAGACTATGTAGTTTTGTATATTGATTCTTGTGATGTGAAATTGGCAAGATTTTCAGATTCTGACTAGGCTCGAAAAGGAGATGACAAGAGATCCATTACAGGTTATGCATTTAGCATTGGGTCCGGGGTAATAGCATGGAGTAGTAAAAAGTAGAACACAGTTTCCTTGTCTTCAGCGGAAGAAAAGTACCAAGCGACATGTGCAGTGACTTGTGAGGCAGTTTGGTTGAGGCAACTTCTCCAAGATGTAGGAGAAGAAAATAAAGTTGCAACAGTGATCAGATGTGACAACCAATGCTCCATCAAACTCGCAAACAATCCGGTATTCCATAAAAACACTAATCACATTGATACTCAGTTCCACTTTGACAGGGAGAAACTTCAGTCTCAAGTAATTCATGTTGAATATTGTAATAAATATGATAATGTTGCCGATATTTTTACTAAGCCCCTTGGTAGAATTAAATTTGAGACTTTTAGGGACATGTTAGGAATATTTGGAAATGGATGTCATTCCTTAAATACAATGAAATTCTTTCTCTTTATTATAGAGTGATTTGTCCAATTATTCAAAAAATAGCAATGAGTTTTTTTTTAAGTAATCAAAATAGAGTATTATTTATGGATATTACACAATCACCATTAAAAAAACAAAAAACAACTTATACTATTATTTAAAACCTCCATAAACAAAATTTTTCATATAAGAAATATAACATACAATAATATTTTGTCATATGAATTATAAGCCTAATGATTAGTGCACATGTGAATTATGATGTAGAGCACTATTTGCAAAAGAACAAAAAAATATTATTATTTTTTCAATAAAAATGAATGTTTAAAGTTACCACTGATTGAATTTTTGACAATATGAAATCATGCCCACATTGAATAATTTTTTATCCCTAGTGCCTATTTTCTCGTGTCATATTAAGTTGGCATAATGAAAACATGTAGGTAATATTAATAAATGTAAGCAAGCAAAGAAAATAGTATAGGAAAGCAGGTGAAGTAGGTGGTAAATACAAGAAAGTAGAGTAGGAAGTAAGAAAATTTACAATGGGTGCCATGGAAGCTTGGTCGGTACCATTTCTAAATTTAAGGAACAAGAGGATGGGGAACCCTTTCTAAATGAATTTATTTCTCCTCATCGAGGAGCAAAATAATTTACCACAATCTGAACATTAGATCTTCAATGTCCACTACTAAGATGTAATTTTAATAAATAGTTGATACATCCATGCATGATAATATTTATTTTTTTGAATTATGATAATATGGCGAAAAATTGTCACAATTTTTTTTTTTTTTTTTGTTAATTGTTACGGTATAGTAAAAAATGATTAATAAAGAAAAAAATGTGCAAATAATAATAACTACAAATATAATATGTTATGAAAAGTTTTCTTACTTCTCAATTGAAAAATTTCGAAACTCTTATTTCAAATTTGAAAAATAATTTTTTTTATTTTTATTTTCATTTGCATGGAAAGTAATTTTATGTCTTTCTATAAATAGCAAGAGATCTCTTCAAAAACAACAACCAATTTAATTTTGAACCCTATTAAAAACATGTTCTTAATATTTCCAATATAACTAAAAATATAGAGGATTTTATACACATATTCTTCAACAAATCAATTAGTAAACAAACTCAAAATCAATATCTGTTCAGGTTACCTTTGATTTACTTTTCACCCAAAAAAATCATTCAAGTTACATTTGCTTTATTTTTCATTAAAATGAAACTTTTAATTCAAGAAATTATAATTCAAAAGTGTAAGGTTATGATATAGTTGAGTTGGCCATCTCAGTGTTACACATTTTTAGTCCAAAATATTGGAACACTTTCACATAATTGCAAGTATTTAAATTGACGCTAATGTTTCAATGTAACACTTTAGACGTATATACAACATTATAATTTCACACTTGTAAATGTACATAGTATGTTACTATTATTTGTTTTTTTTTTTTAAATCATTTTATTAGTTATTTTTATTTTATTCTCGATTTTTGGAATATTTTAAAATTTAATTGATAAAAATATAGTTCAAATAAAAATTATATCATGTGGTATATGATGTACAATCATTGTTCAAATTGTATTCCAAATACTCTATAGAATTTAATATTCTTTAGTTATTCTTCTAATTGTGTCCCTAATCTAATAAAAATGATATAAAGATAAAGATGAGGGTCTTGAAAGATAATTTAAAAAAAGATAATATAAAAATAAAATTAATAACAAAAAATAATAATAAGATTCAAAATAATATAAGAAATGGTCCAAATTCATACGTGGAAATGATCCCCTTCATTAATTTTTAATAACATGTGGCTTATCCACCTTATATAAGAGACCTTCTCTTCATCCATATATGTGATCCACACATAATGTTCACCTTAATGAGGCCGAGGAGGTTCTTTGTTCAACCCTACCTATCCTTGTATTTTCTTAGAGGAGGTCCTTTTAATTGAGTGTTTTTAAGTATATGATAATATGAAAAATGGAAAAGTTAAAAAATTTAGACAATTTGTTAAGATTATTTGATATTTATTTGAACATTTTTTTCTCTTCCATTTTAGTGGACTCATAGACACCATATTCTTCAAAGCTATTATTGAACCCTAATACTAAATTTGTGAAATATGTTTACATATTTTGAAAATACCATGCAAATTTACCACATGGTATGGAAAGCATAATTAATGAAAATATATGTCTACTCATTCACTACTTAAGCTTTTACATTAAAGTTTGCACTAAGAATCTATATAAAATATTTACATCCTTTAAGCATAAAGTTAGTTTATCCCATCATTATGGCCACTTATTTATAATTTACGCATGATATAATTATTATAAAAAGGAAAAATATTTTTTTATAACTAATATGTTAATATGTTATAATGAACTATCATTATTTTATTTCTTATTATAATGGACTTATTATTATTTTTTTAAATGAACTTATCTTCGTAATGGAAGAAACCTAGCTCCCTCTATTTTTTTTTAAATTATAGTTTTTAATAAATATAAAATAACATTTCAATTTTTTAATTATAATTTTTAATAAGTATAAAATAACATATCATTTCAATATAAATAATCTTTATTAAGTAAAAAAACTTTAATAATTTCTTACAATTTTATATATTTTTTATTATAAATTGATTTTTAGTAAAATAAAATATTCATTATAACTATTTATAATTTTATATATTTTTTATTATAAAGTGATTTTTAGTAAAAGAAAATATTCAATTTAACATATATTGATATGATAATTAAATTTTATTTAGTTACAAATTATTATTATATTAGAAATTTATTGTTATTTGACACACTTTCAAAAAAATTTGGCAATCTCTCTTCTCTATGTCCAATTACCTTTTGAGTGGTTAACTTGATATGTGAAATGGTAATTTTATAAGTTATGTTTAATTGTAATTTGAGATATTTTCATTTGATGTGATAATTTGATATGTAAAATGGTAAGTTGGATGGAAATTAAAATTCCTTTGACTAAGTTGATATGCGGAATGGTAGTTTAAGATGAAGTTTGAAATTCCTAATGCCATGTCAATGACATTGAAATTTCACTATAACACTCTTTTCACATACCTATATTATAACTCATATTATTAGATGTCTTTTCACAAACATATATTAGATAACTAATATTCGATGACTCATTGATAGAATTTGAGATTCATTAAATCCTAATTACATTCCATTTAGATACAAAATTAGAAAACTAGTTTTCGATGGTGATGTATTAATAACCCATGTGAATTAATTTTCATTTTCGTATATCAACTATTATAATGACATCATTATATAACAATGTTTTATTATTACGTAAATTGTTCTTTTGTCCTTGTATGTCTTATAATTATGATAACATCAATTTATTATTAAGTAGAATATTCTCTCGTTCTTTGTCATTGATTCAGGGCCTCTCAGATCGCTGCAAGTTGCAACCTCCAAAAAAAAAAAACAAATTCATTCATTGTCATATCTGCAACCGTATTTTTTTGGACCTCTCACAGGGGCTGCACCCTCCCAAGATGAAACAAACTGACAGCGACTTTGCATGCAGTTTCCAGAAAATTGTGCAATAATTACAATGCATTATTGTAGATTTAACGTGGAAGCCACTTGCAAGGAATATGTATATAAAAATGAAATGGTACATACAAATCTTCCATGTACACTTCAATTTAGTCATAATGTATAAAAAAGCCATGGATTTTTGGGTGTTTCATATATTGCTCACTTCAAGGTCCTCTCGACTGTTTGTGACCCACTCTCCTATAGTAGGTAAATGGTAAATTTGTGTGTGTATAGAGACAATGTGAGTAGTACTGTGAAAACAGACAATGACTAAATGTGAGTACTTCTTATTGACTAAAGGAATTCAAATGGTCTCCAAGTTCTTCCCTACTGTGTAACTATTAACAATTTAGTTTAGAATTAGTTTTAGTTTTAGTTTCTACATAACTGTTTCAGTTTCTCCATAACCGTCCGATTGCATGTATAAATAATTCACTTTAATAAATCTAGATAGTGTGTGTTTCTCTAGCAATTCATTCTGTTCTCTGTTGTTTTCTGCTTCTCTTTTGTCAATTTGTCATGGTATCGGAGCTAAGTTGGTTTTCAATCCTAGTTAGGATATCCATTGCTTGAGAGCTAAAGCAGAGTCCTTGTTGTTTGAAGTTGCCTGCTTCATTTCCCGAGAGCTGAAGCAGAGTCCTCATTGTTTGAAGTTGCTGCCTGATCTTTTACTGCTGCGTGCTTTTCGATTCTTGCAGGTGCCTGCAAGACGCTATTTGACGCTACGTACAGAAAGGAATTTGTAAGCCCTTAATTGAATTTAGCATTTGAAGGTGCATGCTTCACTGTTTTAATAGTTTTTGTAATCCAACATTTACCTTCTTTCAAAATTTTGTATATGCGATCATCTTATTGGATCAAAACTTTGCATAGTTTTATTTTTAGTTGATTGGTTTGGCTTTTTAGCCTATAGCAAAAAGGGATTTATTTAATGTATATTAATGAGGATGTTGAAAGGAGAGGAATGAGGATGTTTGATGTTGGTGTGAATCTTCAATGATGGAATTTAGAAAATTAAGGTGTTGAAGTTAAGAAGAGTTAAAAACAATATAGTTTTTAATCACCATCATCCAAATTCTATTTGTGCTATATATTTCGAAGTGTTTTAAAAAGAGTTTTTTTTTTTTTTTTTTTTTCCAGATTTTTTTATTACTTCAAACATGGCCTCGACAAGTCAATTTGCAATCCCTACGCCTCTATTTAGTGGGAAGAATTATGATTTTTTGAGCCTTAAAATGCAATCATGCTTACAAGGTTTAGGTTGTTGGGAATAAGTAGAATTGGGGTTCACAGAACCTGATGCAAATACAATTGCTGGAGTGAGTGTTGCTCAAAGAAAACAATTTGATGAAATTAAACAGAAAGAAGGTAGAGCAAAGTCATGCATTTTAAATTCATTAGATGACTCTATTTTTCCTAAAATCACTGCTGCTAAAACTGCTAAATCAATTTGGGATATACTTAAGGTTGCTTATCAAGAAAATGATAGATTAAAAATGGTAAGATTACAGACTCTCAGAACACAATTTGAAACACTTAAAATGACCGAATCAAGAAACATTGATCAGTTTATGACTAAAGTTATGGGTGTTGTTAATCATCTTCGGATAAATGGTGAAGAAATAGAAGACCAAAGAATTGTTGAAAAAGTTCTTCGATGTTTGCCTAAAAAGTTTGACATGATTGTTACTGTTTTTGAATCGAGAGAATTAACAAAATTATCTGTGGAAGAATTAACTGGTTCTTTGTTGGCTCATGAAGCAAGAATTAATTTAGATGTTAGTAATTTAGAGCATGCATTCAAATCTAAAGCTTCTATGGATAGAGGTAGAGGCAGAGGTTTTCGTGGTAGGAGAGGAAAAGGTAGAGGACAGTCTTAGTCTGATGATAGATCATAGGTAACTCAAACACATTCAGAGAAGTCTAAAAATTATCATGGTCGTAGGTGGATAGATAAATCTAAACTTCAATGTCACCACTGCAAAAAATATGGCCATTATAAGTTTGAATGTCGAAAACTACAATATGTTTTGAGTAAAAACAAAGCCAATGTCACAAACACTGAATGTGAAACATCAGATGCTTTATTTTTGGCATGCCAAGTGACTGTGCAAGTACCTAATAAAGATGTTTGGTTGGTTGACAGTGGATTTAGTAATCATATGACTGGTCATAGTGATTGTTTTTCACATCTTGATACATCTTTCAATTCCTCTATTGGTTTGGTTGATGATCACTAGGTTAAAGCTTCAGGAAAGGGTGTTGTACCTATCTTAACCAAACAAAATGTTGTGAAGAATATATATGGTGTTTATTATGTACCCAATTTCAAGCATAATTTGTTGAGTGTTGGTCAGTTAGATGCACATGGTTATGATGTTAGCTTTCACAACACTACTTGCACGATTTCTGATAAACATAAGTCTCTTGTTGCAAATATTCCTATGACAAAGAATAGTTTGTATCAATTACAGTTGAAAAGTGAGAAGTTGTATGCACATAATGTTTCAACGCCAACTTATTCTGATCTGTGGCATTTGCGATATGGTCATTTACCTATCAAAAGTATGAGTTTGTTGCAAAGAGAGTCTATGGTGAAAGGTTTGCCTACTTTGTCTGAACATATCTCTTCCTGTACAAGTTGTATAATGGGTAAACATAAGCAAGATAGTTTTGCTTCAGCCTCTAATAGAGCCCAAGAACAACTAGAGTTAGTGCATACTGATTTGTGTGGTCCAATGCAAGAAAAAGTAGTTGTTGGAAGCCTCTATTTTCTTACTTTGATTGATGATTTTAGTAGGAAAATTTGGGTGTATTTCATCAAATACAATTCTGAAATATTTTCCAAGTTTAAAGAGTTCAAAGCTGAGGCTGAAAAATAGAGTGGCAAGTTTATTAAGGTTCCAAGGTCTGATAAAGGGGGTGAGTATGAATCTAACGAAAGTCATTGATTTTTGCAAACAACATGGTATTAAAAAACAAATGACAACCAGTTATTCTCCACAACAGAATGGAGTCGCAGAAAGAAAGAATCAGACAATTATAAAATATGGCTCGAAGTTTTCTCATAACAAGAAATTTGTCTAAATATTTATGGGAAAAAGCAGTTGCATGTTTGGTATATATCTTGAATAGATCACCAACTTCCAGTGTTCAAATTTTTGTACCAAAAGAAGCATGGAGTGGACAAAAGGTAATTGTTTCACACTTTCGTGTATTTGGTTGTATAGCTTTCGCTCATGTTCCAGAAAAATTAAGAAAAAAGCTTGATGATAGGAGAAAAAGGTATATTTTTATAGGATATAGTGATTAATCTAAGGCATACACATTGTTTAATCCTATAACTAAGAATTTTGTCGTAAGTCGAGATGTGAAATTTCTGGAAGAAAATTCTTGGAATGAAATGGAGAACAATAATTTTCCTAATCCTTTTATTTTGTTAGAAGAACATCAAGCACTTGCAACAAGCACTCCAAGATTACAGGTTCAAGACAAAAACAGTATTAGTTCATCAAGCAGTAGCATTTCATCATCTTTTGAGTTTGATTCTGATAATCCTAAAATGAGAAACTTAAGTGATATTTATGCACAAGATGATGTTGATGATCTTGTAAATTTTGTATTTCTTTCATTTCAACCTACTTGTTTTGAAGAGGCTATAAAGGACAAAGAATGGGTAGATGTTATGAATAATAAAAACGATGCTATTGAAAGAAATAAAACTTGGGATTTAGTTGATTACCCTGATGATAAAAATTCTATAGGTGTCAAATGGGTTTTTAAAACAAAGTTAAATGAGAGAGGTGAAGTTGATAAGCACAAAGAAAGATTAGTTGCCAAAGTTTTTTCACAGCAACTTGGCATAGATTATGGTGAAAAATTTGCACCTGTAGCAAGAATTGATACTGTTCGATTTGTATTAGCTATTGCAGCACAAAACAAGTGGCCGATTTACGAAGTGGATGTAAAGTCTACTTTTTTGAATGGTGTTTTGAATGAAGAAGTGTATGTTTATCAGCTACCTGGTTTCAAAATAAAAAATTAAGAACATAAGGTGTACAAGTTGAAGAAAGTGTTGTATGGCTTGAAATAAGCTCCAAGAGCTTGGTACAGCCGAATAGACCATTACTTGTTGAATAATGGTTTCAGAAGGAGCGACCATAAGCCCACTTTGTATATCAAGAATGATCATCAAGGTAATATTTTGATACTATGTCTTTATGTTGATGACATAATTTATATAGGTAACATGCAGTTAGATGAATTTAAAGCAGGAATGAAAAATGAATTTGAAATGAGAGATCTTGGATTAATGAGATACTTCTTAGATATCAAAGTGAAACAAACACACGATGGTATGTTTATGAGTCAACGTAAGTATGCTACTGATATTTTGAAAAAGTTCAAGATGGAAAGGTGTAAACCTGTGGATACTCCTATTGAAGTTGGTACAAAGTTAAGTAAATATGATGTGGGTACTATTTTTAATGCAACTTTGTATAAGCAACTTGTTGGTAGTATTATGTATCTTACTGCTACTAGACTTGATATAACATTTGCAACTAGTTATATTTCCAGGTTTATGGAATCTCCTAAAGACTGTCATTGGAAAGCTAGAAAAAGGGTGTTAAGATACATTACAGGTACATCTAATCATGGTTTATCGTATGAAGCCTCTACAGACAATAAGCTTGTTGGTTATACAGATAGTGATTATGCAAGATGTATTGATGATCGAAAAAGCACTTTTGGCTATGCTTTTCTATTTGGCATAAATTTGATCTCGTGGTCATCCAAAAAGAAACCCATATTTGTGTTATCTTCAACAGAGGTTGAGTACGTTGTAGTGAATTCAGCATCACATCAAGCAGTGTGGCTAAAGAGACTTCTCTCTGACTTCGGATAAACAAAAAATGAACCTATTTCAATCCTATGTGACAACACTCCGCTATTTCCCTGATAAAGAACAATGTGTTTCATCAAAAGAGCAAACATATTGACACTCGTTTTCACTTCATTCGTGAACTCATCAATAATGGTGATATTGTTCTCAAATTTTGTGATTCGAAGGAGCAGTTAGCGGATATTTTGACAAAGCCGCTAGGAAAAGTTAATTTTGAATTTCAATGTCAAAATTTAGGAATAAAACATTGTAACCCTCAAAATTAAGGCGGAGTGTTAAAAATTTAGTTTAGAATTAGTTTTAGTTTCAGTTGCTACATAACTATTTCAGTTTCTGCATAACCGTCAGATTGCATGTATAAATAATTCACTTTAATAAATCTAGATAGTGTGTGTTTCTCCAGAAATTTGTTCTGTTCTCTGTTGTTTTCTACTTCTCCTCTTTTGTCAATTTGTCAGTAACAGGCTACTTCCATCGAAGAAAAGTATTATATGGAGTAACACCAGCTACAACTCGACATTACAACATGAGATCAGAGAAATCCGTAACAATGCAAAAGGTAATGCTTCTTAGACTGGTTGCCTTAATCACATCAGCCCATGTTAGGTTAGATTTAAACATATTTTTAGAATACAATAAAAGAACCTCTTTCCAATCAAAGTACGAAATATTTCCAAAATTTACAATTTAGATAAAAATATATCTCAAAATAGTAAATTCTATTATGGATTTCTTTATACGCAATCAACCTTGAAATTAAAACAAAAAAAT
This sequence comes from Pinus albicaulis, assembly GCA_034641835.2. Classification (NCBI taxonomy): domain Eukaryota; kingdom Viridiplantae; phylum Streptophyta; class Pinopsida; order Pinales; family Pinaceae; genus Pinus; species Pinus albicaulis. The sequence goes on along the minus strand of CM076570.1, from coordinate 1,615,634,955 downwards.
TTTACATTACGGGAATTGAGTGACATACAATGTATTTTCTCAATTGGTTTTGAGCAATTGAGTAGCATACAATGGATTTTCTCAATTGGTTTTGTGAAGTGTTTAAAGATTTAAAAGCATAATTCTCCTGGGCTCTCGAGGCTTTCAAAACTGTATTTGGAACATCTTCTGTCCTTTCAGCATCAGCTCAGGTATGTTAAGAATTTAATTTAAATTAAAACAAAAAATTTATACATTACGGTAATTGAGTAAGATACAATGTCTTTTCTCAATTGGTTTTGCGTAATGTTTCACGATTCAAAAGCATCATTCTCCTGGTCTCTTGAGGCATTCAGAAGTGTATTTGGAATATCTCCTGTCCTTTCAACATCAGCTTAGGTATGTTAAGAATTTAATTTAAGATAGGCAATTTTTTCTCAACACACAGAGTAGCAGAGACAGCTTAATCTAGACAATAGTCAATCATATGAGACTTACTACAAAGCGGCTAAAATTAAAACATAGCAATTTACTCACATTAGAATAAAGTAAAACATAATGGTTACTGTAAAAAGTAGGCCTAAAATTTTCATAAAGATATCTAGGAAAACAATACTTTAGATTATAACTTCAAAGCAAAGGAAATACATTTAATTGGAGAACAATATTTTTTACTGAGACTTACACTCAACCAACCCAAAATTTGCTCCACTATTTTCTCCCATTGTCTTTCCAGAACAATATATCTCTATAACATTAATTCATGAGAAGACAAAATTAATACACGGGATGGAATACCATTATTTCTAAACTTTAGGGACAGTAAATAGAAATTTAGGAGTAAATTCTTGCCAATGCATTTCTACTAGCCATTCATAAATATCTATTTCAATTTTAATTATTTAAGCTGTTGCCGAATGGGTAATTGTACTCTACTTTAGAACTCGATTTAAACGACATCCTTGCCTGCAAAAAAAATCAACAACTGAGTTAATTTTCCAACACTTCACCTTAATAACAACTCCAACCCTTGACCGTTCCAAAACAATCTCTGAGATAATAAAAAATTTCCACGTACCAATGGATTTGTGAAGATGTTTGCATATTGTTCTTTCTACCTACAATGCTACAACATAATCGCACCATAGTTAACTAATTATCTTATTTAATGATATTTAGCATCAATGTGCTTTGTCCTCTTGTGAAAAACATAATTAATTGATAGTGCAATTGTGGAATAGTTATCATAGAAAATAGTTGTTGTTCCCTCTTGTTCATGGCATGAATCCCTCAACATCCTTCTCATCCAAACTATTTGGCATTCTACTGCTGTTGCGACAACATATTCAACTTCTATTGTTGACAGTGACACTATCGGTTGCTTCTTGGAGGTGCATGAAATGGCTCGCGAACCTAAATGAAGAACATATCCTCACGTGCTCTTTCTATCATCAACACTTTGATGGCAGTGTGGGTGCAGGCTTTAAGGAGAGTTGTTCGAACTTTTGTACAATGTTCTCTAACTCTGGAGGAATCACATCCTAATCCCCTTTTCCACTCTCATTCAACAAATTCTTTAAAATCTGAAATATTATTTGCACATTGGAAGCTAAAAGTCCCTTTATAATGTTAAGGTTTATAAACAATGTTTACCCCTTTCGAAACCTTTAAACCCACTTTAAACAAAGTTAAAGTCCTTTTGGAATATAACAATTCACCTTGTAATAAATGTATAATTTTTTTCATACTCTTTCTCTCCTGGAAATTTTCCCCTTCTAGTTTAAATGCAACTACTCCATAAGGGCTGATTTTCAACACCCAAGTTTCCACCCCTTCACTTATTTAATTCCATTAGAGGGCAATTTAATAATTCCAATTTAAAGTGCCACTTTAGTAATCCAAGATATATATGTATATACTAATATATACCTGGGTATTCGACATCCTATCCATAGAAGTCTAAAAGGCAACTTTATTAAATTTCCCATTTATACCAAGGTTTGGTTATATACATATATATATATATATATATATTTATATATATAAATATATACCTAAGTGCAACTTTATAAAAACAACGTATATACCAAGGCTTATTCCTTTATATAGATTTAGATCTATATATCTAAATTAATAGGTATTTTCTATTATACCCATACAAAATTCTACATTCGTCTTGCTCCCCTTTATAAAGGTTTATGTGTCGACCTCTATACACGTATATTTTTATGTAAGTGGGAATTCGCCTCACCATTAGGGTCATATCGGTCTCTACAAAGTTTAATCCCGCGCCTAAGGTACGGTTTGACTCATTTCTGCACTCATAGCATATCATGCCTTCATTCCATTGTGATTCGAAAAACAGGCTTGGCGTTATGATGGGTTCCGCCATATACATGTGATAGTCTAATCTGACAGGATATGTTAAGCCGGCGTAATTTATTTTTTTATATGGATAACTTACACCATACGCGGGTATTGCGGTGGCGTGGTTGTGTTACAATTTTTTTTCATGTTGGCGTGCTACCATGGATAAATAACCTCCGCCCTTCGCAGTGCAGGTACCATACACAGAAAAAAGCAGCATGGCCGTGATCTTGCCGCCTTATGTGTGCGTACCCGCCAGAGGTAGGATTGCACGTCTGTTCACCACGTAAGGGTTTTCTTTTTCCTGAGATCGAATAGGTGTTGGAGTGTACCAGTGGTGCACCAGAGGAGGCGGCGGTCTGCATCCTCCTCGGTCTTCTATATATCGTTTAGATCACTTTCAGGGACCAAAGGACACACGCATCCCGTGTAGACCTACTCATTCTGAGTTACAAAACCCTTCTCGGGATTCAGCGATACCAGTGATCGACACGGATTAGGGTTGGTTTTATTGGAACTGTACGCAACCTCTGCAACGCACTTTTATTGCAGATTTAGGGTTAGGGCTTCGGTGCATATTTTAAATCCTCCCTCGTGCATTATCATTTCATTTCCTGCGTTCGGCTCAAATTTCTCTCTGTAGAATAGCAACCCAGGTTGTAATGGACAAGCGCCGGCGTGGTTTCATTGATGCAGGAGACATCTGTTTCAGTGCGTGTTCGGTCATCTTCTGGAATAATGCCATGCTCGCTCTCAGGCTTCCCTCGAAATTCCGATGGTAACCAGTTTCTTTCATTTCATGTCGTTGTGTTTTTTTTCTCCATTTTCGTTTCAGAGATTTGTTTACGGATACAAATGGAGGTGCAAGGTGTGTAGCTTGAATTCGACTTAATGTTGACGTGCAGGTTGCTACTCTGCGTGCACCCTCGCGTTTATAGCGTGACTATTCCCACTGCGTTATTATTCCAGTTGAACACGTCACTGTGTTTAGTGGATGAAACCGTTTATAGTTGTCTGCGCTTCTAATGCTGTGGTGACAAGCGTTTATCTAACCATGTGAACCTCTGCGTTCCAGAAATGCTCGACCGGTATTATACTTATGACATTTCCTATTTTCGCACTGATTGAGGACTAAAGCAAGGCTATTATAGTTTTAGAGTTACTGCGACTGACATCGTGTTTTGCTTTTCGTTCTTACTGTTATCTTATAACTACCTCTGTTATCCCTGGTATTCAAAGTTATTAACCCTACCAGACTTGTAACTATTTTTCGTGATTTACTGGTCTTATTCTGCATAATTTTAGGCGTCCACTTTTGTTTGGTTTTTCTGACCTTAATATCTCTGCAGGTGTGGAAGCGGGATCACCAGATCACCTCCTCAAACAGATCTCGGATGTGGAACAAGTTAAGGTTTATCGTTTCCTTTTGATTTCTTCACTGGCCTATCATCGGGCGTTCACCCAGTAAGGATCACTCACTGGTTACCACTGGATCTACTCGACCCTACGAGGTCACACAGTAAGGGTCGGGTTATCATTATAATGCCGAGAACGCTAAGCTTGCACCCATTCTTTTACATAGACTGTCACGCCTACGTATGGCTCATCTTCTCCATTTCTGATTCGTCTTGCCTCTGTGTAATTAATCGCCAGAGGTTCTTTGTGTTATTTTCTAACTTGGTTCTGTGTATAAAAAATACTGGAACGTCGCCGCCTTCCTAAGTTCATTGACTTACTCTGTATGTTTACGAAATCGTTATACCTCGACTACGAGTCAACAGAACCTCCGTATCTCGTATGGTTGTCTGCTCAACCAACTCTTTCTCTGAATCGACACTTCAAACAACTAATTATTTTTCCTGACGTTACCTATTCTATTTTCCGGTGTACTCACGTTTGCCAGTATTGCAGTTGGTTTGAACGAAACAAAGGTCAAGGCCGCGGCATGTTCATTTGGTTTTTGTGTATTCGGATATATATGAAAATCTTACGTCCCCATAAGATGTTTACAGTAATGTTCGTTGGTTTTGACTTAAGTTTGTAGTTTATTATAATTATTCACAGTCATGATTTACCGTAACTCGCTTCCATAATTATACGTGGTGCCCTATAGGAATCGCATATATATATATCTCCTTTAATATATATATATATCGATCCTTCCCTATAGTCCCCTTTTTGCATAAGGGTTCGATTCAAATAGAACATCAAATGAGTTTTAATATTTCGGTTTAATATATATATATGTCATACTTATAGGTAAGCATAGAACTCATATAGCTATAGTTCATTTGAATTCAAATAGTAAAATCTTGCTAATGGTTGAGCGCTAGGTGCGCACTTTCGGGATTTCCGAGGCATATGCCGATCCGATTTATAAGAACGCAACAGAATAAACACATAACCAAATACAAGAGATGCAACGGAAATAACACTTCATTTCATTAATATCAAATAACAAAAGATGCTTACAGACATAATGGAAATAAAATAGCCAGGTGCCGGTAGCGAATCTCTCGAGAAGAGATGTGGCTGCTGCACTTCCGAACCGAGTTACAATGAGGCTCGAGGGCCTATTTATTATTATAAAACAATGGAGAGCCTCAACATCCCAAAAACCTAACCCTAGAGATGAAGCGCCAAAACTATGGGCCCCGTTTGGGTAAATTGGTGTTTCAACTTCCTGTAGGACGGAACTTTGGCATACTATCTTTGCTTCACGACATGATACATCATTAGAAAGCTCTATCCGAGGACTACAACTTTTGTGATGATTGATGATCAAAATCGCAACAAATTTCATACCCAAAAACGTCGCTAGGCCTCAAAACGGCTCCCAAGTTCGAGACCCGAAAAATCGCTAAAAACAGTTATGCCAAAATCCGAAAACTTGAAGAGACAATGGTGGGGCCCAAGTGGAACAGGGGTTGCACACTAACATCCACCCTCGGGATCATTCCTCCCCAGGAAGCAATGGTCCCTATCATGCTAAGTTCCTCCGTCAGAGATGAGGAAATTTCGCCGAACTGGTCCCCGGTGAACCACTTTCCTTGGCAGAGTTGGCCATCTTCTACAACCCGATACAACTTGGATCTCGCCGTCGACGAGTGTTCTTGATTTGCATGTCCATGATACACCGTGGGTGGCCTGCTCCATGCGTCCGGGTTTAACTCTCGTTGGTGTGAGTTGTTCTCGTAAATGTCCGAGGTGTCAAGTAGAGGTGGAAAGTAAGGACGAAGGCTATCCACATTGAAGATCGGGTGCGGCACTAAGGAATGGTGGAATACTAAGCTCAAGGCATTGTTACCTTACAACCTTGGTGATGGTGTACGACCCGTATCTGAGCGCGGCTTGCGAGGTCCCGTGAGGCGCTCCTTCGTAAATGTAGCCATACTTTGTCGCCCACCCGGAAGTGGTGTGGCACCGTGTCGATCATGGCGCCGCCGTTTCGTACTTCGCATCGTCTCCGTCCAATATATCATGAACTTGTCGAAGTGATGTGTTGAATGCGCCGATGAAGCTACTCGTTTCGTCAACTTCGACTAGACATGAGTCGAATCTACTGAGTAAACAGAACGAAGATATTATGTCAATGGGACAATGGCCGGAATCCTGCTTCCCACCGTGGGGAAGGGCTATGGCCAACTTGAACTGGTGGAGAGCCCGTTATAATCAAGTTATGGGCGATGGGGGAGGCCTCTGGCCCCATGTGCGTGGATGCTTTTGAGTTGTACATGCGTTGCACGTGTATAATCATTCCGTTGACGACCTCCGTCCGGCCATCCTGCTTGGGGATGGAAAGCCGTGGACTTGGTGAGCTTTGTGTCCAAAATTGACCAGTAGGCCGGACCAAAATGTGCCGAGGAACCTCGCTATCTCGATCCGACAGATGATGCACTGTGGGATCCCAAAGTGCACCCACACTCGTTCAAAGAAGAGCTAGCAGCGGGCTTCCGCTCGTGATATTCTTCTTGCTGTGCCGCCATGATGGCCATCTTCAGAATCATTAACGACCACGAAAACACAATCATTTCCATTCTTAGTAGAAGGTACAGGCTCAACATGTAATCCATGGAGATGGATTCTACTACGACTAGGGGTAGGTAGTGGAGTATATAGGCCTTGCTTCTTGATTGCCTGGTTTGGCAATGGCACAAGGCAGGATCTCGATGTGCTTCTCGACATCCTTTCGAAGGTTCGGCCAATAGAAATATCATAAAGACAGTTACCGTTTTCGACCACGAAATGCCCAAAGCGACTCGACCGTAGTGTGCTTCCCATATCATCTGCACGCCGTCAAGGAACACAAAGGTGTCCTGTGACATAAAAGTGCATCTTCGAGGTGAAAATTTCAAACTCTGTGTGCCCCCCAGAGTGCCTTGTAAGTGTGGCCGAATTCTCGGGGTCACTCTCGCAGAAGCGGCCAATCAGGTCTCGTGCCCACAAGAGTTGAGCACGGTGGGTGAGCGCCACGATCGTGGTCACCGAGGCAAGCCCGCAACATTATTGGTGCTACCCTTCTTGTACTTCGATGTTCAAATGAAAAACCGTTGCGTATATGTGGACCACTTCGATGGCGATCATTCCGCAACATCCCTTGTGTCCGTATGAACCCAGGCCGGTGGTCCGTGTGGATGATTGTTTCCTTCCCCAAAATGTACGTTCCATCGTCGACACAAGCCTCGCACAATGGAATACATTTCTTTGTCATAGGTGGGATACGAACCGTCTCGTACAATGTCTCACCGTGGATATGCCACCGGATGCCCCCGTTGAGTAAGAACCGCCCCAATAGCATAGTCGAGGCACCGTCTCGATCTCAAATGGTCGTCACAAGTCCGGTAAGGTGAGCACCGGGAGCGGCATCGCAGGCGATTTTTCACTCCGACACCTTCGTTGAGGTTCCGACCAAAAGAATTTTGCTCTCGCTCCTTCCTTGGTGACTCGACTCAAGGGCCAAGTGATATGAGAGAATCCCAACACGAATCTACGTAGAAATTAGCAAGACCCGTAAAGTCGCGAAGCTCTATTACAAGTAGCCTGGCCGCTTTTCGAATCCCGAATGACTTGGATCTTGGTCAGATCCACATGCACCCCCTTTCATCAATAATGTATCCCGTATATTGAACCCGGGTCACGCCAAACGTGCACTTCAAATTGGCACACAACTTGTGTTGCCACAAAGGTTTGAGACTTGTCATATGTGATGAAGGTGCTCTTCCCAAGTCTTGGCCGAAGATCGAATGGTCCAAGTACACCACTACGAATGAGTTGGTGAATGGCCGCAAGATGTCGTCCATCATCCTCATGAAGGTCATGAGCATTTCTCCGTCAACCCGAAAGGCATGACCACCATTCAAAAAGGCCTTCCTTAGCCATGCGCCTTCCACACATCGCAGGGTTCAATTGGTAACCGGTGATACCCGCACTTCTCGGTGTCGATCTTACCGAAATATTTTTGCACCTTGGAGTTGGTCCGTAAGGTCATCAATCCGTGGGATTGGGTACCTATTCCCGATGCTGATCTTGTTCGGGCCGCCCCGATAGTCACGTAGTCTCCACGTCCCATCCTTCTTCCTCGTACCAACACGATCGGTACCCCACAGGGCGATGAATCTGTCCGATGTGACCTTTCCGCAATGTGCCCTCCCGAATCGCCTTGATTTCATCATTTTCCCGCAATCGCAGCGTCGATAGATCTGGCCCATCGGGGTAGTGGTGCACTCGGGGTCGATCAATCGCTTGACCTCGGGCAACAGAGAGGAACCCCCGTGGGTGAGGTGAAGATGTCCTCGTACTCCTCCACGACCTTATCCATTTGTTGCTGTCGCGCAGGGGCCCCCGTCTCGGAGGTCGTGGCCACGTTCTCTTCTTGCCCGCGATCATCGGGGAAAACGAATTTCGGGCTTGGGAAATGAGCTTACTACATTGTTTTGCGCAACCAAAGAGATAGTCGTAGGAGGTGGTACCTTCCGGTATCCCGTACAACTGCTTCCCAAAGTAATAATACCGCACGAGGTCGAGACTCCGTCACGCATGACGCTTCCACAAGTATGGTTGTCCTAATAATACATCGAAACATCATCAGAGCAACGCCACATAATACCTCATCCGTGAAGGGCTTGATGCTATAGGAAGGCGGCACCGCCGGGCCGACGCCGAGATCTCGTCCTTGGAGAAGCCACCCGATGGTGTATGGATGTGGGTGAGCCGTGGCTCCAGCCCAACCGCTTCACAAATACCATCGAAATGAGGTTCTTGGCTCCCTATCATTTACAATGAATCGTATGGGGGAGCCCTTTACCCACATCTAGGAGTGGAAGAGACGTCTCTCCCTCCGGGATCTTCCGGCTCTTCCTTTCCGGACCTTTGTAGTGGCAACAAAGTGGTGTTGGGCCTCGCATCAATAATCCGTTTCCCTTTTCATTCCCTTTTCAAAGTTCTCGATTCTAATCGTACATGCATCCGACTCCTTTTAAGCCCTCATCTCTACTAATTGCCAGCGATCGCTTGGCTCGACACTCACTTGTGTTGTGAGTGGAGCTCTTATGGAACCCACACCACCGTCTCGCATCCCGATTATGCGTGTGAACGCAACAGAATAAACACATAACCATAAATACAGAGATGTACGAAACACTTCATTTCATTAATATCAAAGAACTCGAAATTTGCTTGGCGACAATGGAAATAAAACTAGCTAGGGCAATCGGTAGCTATCTCCTCGAGAAGAGATGTAAAGCACAGACTCGAACCGCTTTACAATGAGGCGAGGGCCTATTTATTATTGAGAAACAATGGAGAACCCTAAACATCCCAAAACCTAACCCTAGGAGATGAAGGCGCTAAACTATGGGCCCCGTTTAGTAACCGGGTGTTTCAACTTCCCAGGGACGTAACTTTGGCATACTATCTCCGTTTGACGCATATGATACATCATTAGAAAGCTCTATCCGAGGACTACAACACGGACGAATTTTAATGTAAAATTAGTTGGCGCTTTCGTACCCAAAAAACGTCAAGCCTCAAAACGCGTCCGAAGTTCGTGACCCGAAAAATCGCTAAAAACAAAAAGTTATGCCAAAACGTAAAATCGAAAGAGACAATGGTGTGGGCCCAAGTGGAACAGGGCTGGCCACCAATATCCACCGGATCATTCCTCCCCCTTAGGAAGCAATGGTCCCCATTGCGTTAAGTTCCTCCATGAGATGAGGAAATTTCTCGCCGAACTTGGTCCCCGGTGAACCACTTTCTCGGTGCAAGGAGTTGCCGCCACAACCCGATGCCAGGCTTGGATCCGTCGTTGACGAGTGTTCTGATTTGCATGTCCATGATACAATCCGTGGTGTCCCGTTCCATGCGCTCCGGGTTTAACCTCGTTGGTGTGAGTTGCTCCCCGCAATGTCCGAGGTGTCCAAAGCAGAGGTGGAAAGTAAGGACGAAGGCGATCCACATTGAAGACCGGGTGCGTACCAAGGAATGGTGGAATACTAAGCTCGAAGGCATCGTTACCGACAGCCTTCTTGGTGATGGTGTGTGTACGGCCCGTATCGAGTGGGCGAAGCTTGCGTGAGGTCCAAAGCAGAGGCGCTCCTTCGCAAATGTAGCCATACTTTTCGCCCACTCGGAAGTGGTGGCACCCTATGTTGATCATGGCGCTTGTACTTCGCATCGTTCGTCCAATATATCATGAACCCGTTGGCGGATGTGTTGGAATGCGCTCGATGAAGCTGCTCGTCGGTCAACTCGCACCGGACATGAGCCGAATCGGCCCGAGCAACCGCAACCCGCATGGCTATGTCAATGGGACATAAAGGGTTGGAATCCCAAGCCCACCCGAAAGGGGCTATGGCCAACTGAACCCGTGGAGAGCCCGGTTATAACCGTGTTGTACATAGGGGAGGCTCTCGTCCCATGTGCGTGGATGCTTTGAGTTGTACATGCGCGTAATGTGTACAATCATTCTCCGTTGACGACCTCTGTTCGGCCATCTCGTTTGGGGATGGAAAGTCAGACTTGGTGAGCTTTGTGTCCAACATTGACCGCAGGCCGGACCAAAATGGGGCCGAGGAACCCGCTATCTCGATCCGATATGATGCATCGGGATCCCAAAGTGCACCCACACTCGTTCAAAGAAGAGTTTGTGCGCGGGCTTCTTCGTGATATTCTTCTACAAAGCCGCTCATGATGGCCATTCGAGAATCTCGACAACGACCACGAAAAACACAAATATTTCCATTCTTAGTAGTGTTGTGCTCGACATGTAATCCATGGAGATGGGATTCCCACTTCTGCCGACTGGTGGGGTAGTGAGCATATGTGCCTTGCTTCGATGGCCTGCTTGGCAATGCTACTGCTGGGCAGATCCGATGTGCTTCTCGACATCCTTTCGAAGGTTCACAATAGAAATACTTCCGTAGTAGTGCTACCGTTTTCTCGACCCCAAAATGCCCAACGACTCGACCGTAGTGTGCTTCCCCATATCATCTTGGCACGCTCGCTTGAAGGAACACAAAGGTGTCCTGTGTGACATAAAAGTGCATCTTGGAGGTGAAATTTGGAACTTGCTTGCCCCCCAAGAGTGCCTTGTAAGTGTGGCCGACTCCGGGTCACCACAGAGAAGCGCCAATCAAGTCTCGTGCCCACAAGAGTTGAGCACGAAGGGTGAGCGCCACGATCGTGGAGCCCGCCGAGGCGGCCTGCAACATTATTGGTGCTACCCTTCGTACTTTGATGTTCAAAATGAAATCGTTGCGTATATGTGGACCACTTCCGATGGCGATCATTCTGCAACTTCCCCGTGTCCGTATGAACTTGTGTTTGGGTGAACCGTGTGGATGATTGTTTCCTTCCCCAAAATGTATCAAAGCCCATCACGATGTGCTCGTACAATGGAATACATTTCGTCATAGGTGGGATACTTGCGAACTCGTACAATGTCTCACCGTGATAAGGCCACCGGATGTCCCCGTTGAGTAAGAACCGCCCCAATAGCATACGAGGTGCATCCGTCTCGATCTCAAATGGCCGCCGTGTCCGGTAAGGTGAGTACCGGGGCGTACGAGGCGATTTTTCAATTCTTTGAATGCCTTCGTTGAGGTTCCGACCAAAAGAATTTTGCTCTCGCTTCTCCTTTGGTGACTTGACTCAAGGGCCAAGTGATGAGAGAATCCCGCACGAATCTACGATAGAAATTAGCAAGACCTTAAAGTCGCGAAGCTCAAGTATAAAGAGCCACCCTCGGCCAATCCCGAATGACTTGGATCTTGGCCGGATCCACATGCACCCCCTTCATCACGATCCCGTATATTGAACCTACCGTGCCAAACGTGCACTTCTCCAAATTGGCACACAACTTGTGTTGCCGCAGTTGTTTGGAGGACTTTGTCGGGATGATGAAGGTGCTCTTCCCAAGTCTTCACGAAGATCGAATGTCATCCAAGTACACCACTACGACCGAGTTGGTGAATGGCCGCAAGATGTCGTCGTCCATCATCCTCATGAAGGTTGCGGAGCATTCGTCAACCCGAAAGGCATGACCACCATTCAAAAAGGCCTTCAGCTTTGAAGGCAAGCCTTTCCACACATCGAGGGTTCAATTGGTACTCGGTGATACCCGTACTTCAGTCGATCTTACCGAAATATTTTTCACCTGAGTTGGTCCAAGGTCATCAATCCGTGGGATCGGGTACCTATTCAGGACAAAGGATCTCTTTGCTCGCCCGATAGTCAATACGTAGTCTCCACGTCCCATCCTTCTCTTTCCGTACCAACACACTGCCCCACAGGCGATGAACTTGTCCGATGTGACCTTTTCTCCGGGCAATGCCTCCCCGAATCGCCTCTTGATTTCATCATTTTCCGGTATCGCAGCGTCGATAGATCTGGCCCACGGGTAGTGGCGCACCCGGGGGTCGATCGACCGGTGCTTGACCGGCGTTGCGTATGAACCCCCGTGGGTGAGGTGAAGAGGTCCTCGTACTCCTCCACGACCTTATCCATTTGTTGCTGTCGCAGGGGCCCCCGTCCGGGAGGTCGTGGCCACGCTCTCTTCTGTCTCCGGGGGCTGATCATCGAAAAACGAATTTCCGGTTTGGGAAATGAGCGACTACATTGTTTTGCAAAGAACCAAAGAGATAGTCGTAGGAGGTGGTACCGGTATCCCGTACAACTTATTTCCCAAAGTACACACAAAAGACGAGGTCGAGACTCATGAGCATGACGTCTCCACAAGTATGGTTGTCCTAATAATACATCGAAACATCAATAGGAGCAACATCACATAATACCTCATCCGTGAAGGGCTTGATGCTATAGGGGAAGGCGACACCGCCGGCCGACGCGAGATCTCGTCCTTGGTGAAGCCGTCCGATGGTGTATGGATGTGGGTGAGGCCGGTGGGTCGGCAAGCTCAACCGCTTCTCACGCGGCTCCCCCATGAAAATGAGGTTCTTTTTGGTTCTACTGTCGACAATGAACTGCATGTAGGGGAGCCCTTACCCACATCCGGGGAGGAAGAGACGTTCCTCCTCCTCTCGGGATCTTCCGTTCCTCCTTCCGGACCTTTGTAGTGGCAACAGTGGCGTTGGGCTCCGCATCAATAATCTCGTTTCCCTTTTTCATTCCCTTTCGGTGTCTCCGATCTCGAGGCCTGAGCATGCATCCGACTCGGTAAGCCCCTCATCTCGCCACTAGCGATCGCTTGGCCCGACACTCACTCGTGTTGTGAGTGGAGCTCTATGGAACTCACACCACTTTCCCGTGTCCTTCTTTGGCTTTACTAGTGTTGTTCTTTTCTTGTGGCTTTGACGGTTGTCTTTAGCCGCCATGCTCGTCCTTTGTTCTCGCGGCTTGGAAGCACCTTTTCCTTGCTTTTGATTCACGTATCCAAAGTCTCGCTTCTTCGTTTGAATTTCGCTCAATCTTGGCAAAGATACCTAAGATGCCGGTACTGCCAAGCGAGGAGATGTCGAGGAACTCCATTTCCTCCCGAATGGTCTCCGTGCAGGCTACCGCGATACTTTAGCACCAAATGTTTCTCTCGAATCTTTGATACCCAACTTTGTGCGCAGGCGGGGAAATGCATTCGTCGCCCGTGCACATCTTGATCCCTTTGTTGTCGCAACGTGGTCCATTGTATGTACTTGTCCTCATAGCTCCCTGACGAGATAGTACTGCTCCTTGACTCGTCTCTGAAAGAATTTCCAAGTTGGTGCACAATGAGAACAGTAGAGGGTTCTGCTTAGTCCTCGTTCTCACAGAGCCTCTACCGCCTAACATGGGGTAGCTTTGAGAGTGCAAAAATAATCTTCTTCCCGTCCGAAAAGTCGAACAAGAGAAATATCCTTCTAATAGATTCAACCATCTATCTACTAAGATCTCTGCGTCTATTTGACCTCAAATATGGGAATGTCAAAAATTTACTCGTACCTAAAAGGAGTCGCAACTCCCGCAGTGGCTACTCGGATGCGTATGCGCCGCCGTGCGCCCGCCGAAGGATCCGAGCAAAGCTATCCATCATCGCGTTCCTTTGTTTTCTTTCTTTCGAGGGCCTCCTCGAGCAATATTTTGATAGGATCTCCGCTCCTCATCTTTCTTTTCGTCCCCTGCGGGGCGTTCGTCGAGGGTTTCAGGCCGATCTTGCAAAGGTTTCACTGCATCAAGCCCTAGCCTTATACCCCGACCTCGTTGGGGACATGCAAAGAAGGATCGAGAAAAAGGTGACCGCTCCGATACCACCGATCCGGATTTACGTGTGAACGCAAATCAGAATAAACACATAACCATAAATACAGATGCAATGAAATAACACTTCATTTCATTAATATCAAAGAACCGAAATTTGCTTGCTGCACAATGAAAATAAAACTAGCTAGGTACCTGCAGCTACTCGAGAAGAGATGTGGTGGCTAAGGCACTGAATCGCTTTACAATGAGGCGCGAGGCCTATTTATTATTGAGAAACAATGGAGAACCCTAAACATCCCAAAACCTAACCCTAGGAGATGAAGCGCCAAACTATGGGCCCCGTTTGGGTAAATGGTGTTTCAACTTCCTGTGATCAACTTTTGGCATACTATTCCGTTTCGACGCATAAGGATACATCATTAGAAAGCTCTATCCTCGAGGACTGCTGTACTGTCAGACGAATTTTATCCGAAAACCCGCCGGCGCTTTTCGTACCCAAAAAACGCGTTAGGGCCTCAAAACGGTTCGAAGTTCGAGACCCGAAAAACCGGCTAAAAATAAGTAAGTTATGCCAAAACGGAAAAACCGAAAGAGACAATGGTGGGGGCCCAAGTGGAATATGCGGGTGGCCACCAATATCCACCTGGATCATCCCGTGTCCTTCTTTGGCTTTATGGTGTTGTTCTTTTCTTGTGGCCTTGACGGGTTGTCTTTAGCCGCCATGCTTTGTCCTTTGTTCTGCGGTTTGGAAGCACCTTTTCCTTGCTTTTGATTCGCAGATCCAAAGTCTCGCTTCTTCTGTTTGAATTTCTGCTCAATCTTGGCAGCATACCGGTATGCCGTACCAAGCGAGGAGATGTCGAGGAACCCCATTTCCTCCTGAATGTATCTGTGCAGACAGCTGCGATACTTTAGCACCAAATGTTTCTCTGAATCTTTGATACCCAACTTTGTGCGCAGGGTATGGAACAGATTCGTCAGCTCGCGCACATCTTGATCCCTTTGTTGTCGCAGCGTGGTCCATTGTATGTACTTGTCCTCATAGCTCCCTACGGGATAGTACTGTTCCTTGACGGCGTCTCGGAAAGAATTCCAAGTTGGTACAGCCGAGAACAGAGAGGGTTCTGTCTGGTCCTTGTTCTCACAGTAGGTTTCCCACCAGTCCTTAACATGGGGGTAGCTTTGAGGAGTGCAAAAATAATCTTCTCCCGGTCTGAAAAGTCATGAACAGAGAAATATCCTTCTAATAGATTCAACCATCTATATACGGCATCTGCGTCTATTTGACCCTCAAATATGGGAATGTCAAAATTTACTTGTACCTTAAAAGGAGTCGCGCCTCCAGAGTGGCTGCTGGATGCAGATGCGCCGCCGGTGGGTAGCCGTTGAAGGATCTGAGCAAAGTTATCCATCATTGCGTTCCTTTGTTTTTCGAGGGCCTCCTCGAGCAATATTTTGATAGGATCTCCCGCTCCCTCATCTTTCTTTTCGTCCCCCATGGGTGTCCGTCGAGGTTTGCGAGGCTGATCTTGCAAAGGTTCCACCAGATCGAGCCCTAGCTCCTTATACCCCGACCTCGTTGGGGACATGCAAAGAAGGATCGAGAAAAAGGAGACCGCTCTGATACCACTGATCCGGATTTATGCAGGAACGCAACAGAATAAACACATAACCATAAATAAAGAGATGCAGCGGAAATAACACTTCATTTCATTAATATCAAATAACAGAAGAATGCTTACAGACATAATCGAAATAAAATAGCTAGGGTGCTGGTAGCGAATCTCTGAGAAGAGATGTGGTGGCTACAGACCTCTGAACTGAGTTACAATGAGGCTCGAGGGCCTATTTATTATTGAGAAACAATGGAGAGCCCTCAACATCCCAAAAACCTAACCCTAGGAGATGAAGTGCCAAAACTGTGGGCCCCGTTTGGGTAAATTGGTGTTTCAACTTCCCAGGGACGTAACTTTGTCATACTATCTCCGTTTGATGCACATGATACATCATTAGAAAGCTCTATCCGAGGACTACAACTTTTGTGACGATTTTGATCAAAATCGCAACAAATTTCATACCCAAAAAACGTCGTTTAGGGCCTCAAAACGGCTCCGGAAGTTCAGGACCCGAAAAACTGCTAAAAATAGTAAGTTATGCCAAAACTGAAAAACTAAAAGAGACAATGGTGGGGGCCCAAGTGGAATAAAGCAAGTGGCCACCAATATCCACCCGGATCATATTCATGTGTACCATATTTGCTTGTTATTATGTGTAGCGATAACATACATTCTTGGCCCTAATATGTATTTTGAGGAGTAGAGATGGACTCCCCACTGAAAGTTGTAATATCTATATAATCTTTAGGTTGGTAAGAGTATAGTTCTAGATTCTAGCTTTTAAAGTATATTTTTCTTTTGATGTATACCCATATGCATTGTCTAAATGCTGGACTATAGGACCTTAATTATGTTTTGAGTTTTTTTTTTTATATACTGGTTTCAAGGCTCAAGGATAGATCTAGAGATGTAAGATATACATTTATAACTTCTAAAATAATCATATAGAATAGAATCATGCTTTTCCTATCACAAGTTGGAATGTAAGATTCTACTATCTTACTTTCTTTCCTGTTTGTTTTGCACCATGTAAACTTCAGTACCTACTACCATATGGTTCTATTATACATATGAGCACAATTTTCACATTTGTAGTTACAGAAAGAAAGATAATATTTCATTATCCATAGAGACTAAGAAACTTCAGATTTATACCACAATTGGTTTAGAGCTTCTGGGGTTTCTACTCTATGGATTTCTGGTCTACAACTAAACAGAATCTGGAAGGTGAATACCTTAGGATGGATTCTGTTAAATGTAGTACTAACATCAATCACACCATTTAATTTATTTTTATATATGTAGCCAATTCATACCATCAGAAAGTAGAATAACAAAAATTTCAGAACATACCACAATCTGCAAATGACCAACCTCCCAACCTTAGAGTCCTCTTTGTCTCCTAGGACTCACCCCCGAGCAGAGATCACCTCCTAGAATAGATCAACCTCTGATCTGCTTAGGAGCACCTTATTTAAGCTCATAATTCCCCAAAGCATGTTTCTAATTCTGCGTCCAGAATAGCAGGATGCTTTCTTTCCTGTTTAGCCTAGGCTTCCCATTTTGGGATTCTTTAAAGTTGTTTTATGCTTTTCCTCAGCTTTTCCAGCTTTTCTTTACCTCTTCCCAACTACTCCTCTTCATTGGGGAAATTTAGATTCCTCCTCAAATCTAAATTAATTTCTTTCAAGGATTTTTGAAAGATTTTTTTGGGGATGTGTTGCCTTATCCATCCTCATGGATTTGGCAAGTGATCTCAAATTCTCATCTTGGTCAACTTGCACAATCATTTTATTTATTTCCTCAAATAAAATATGCAAATACATTCACACATACTTATCCCTTGGGGTCCACCCCCTTTAGGATTTAAGTTCAATGTCTAACTTTTTAAAAATTCAACACACAAATTGGGGGGTATTACACCTCTCAGACCTTTAAACCACTGGAAATATACTGCACTCCACTTAAACCTATAGTAAATAAACCCTTTCTAGAATATATCAATTGACTTTAAAATAGTGTTATAATCCTTCGTAAATGATATTTTAAACCCACGACAATGTATATCCGAACTTCAATCCTATGAATAAACTCTATTTCATAAGCATTCGGGTCCACACCTTATTTAACTTCATGCATCTCTCGCCGCGATTACCATTAGATCTCTACAAGTCACGATCTATGGTGGTCGCGTTCTCATCCAACCCCCGAATCCCTTTCTCTTTTGCAAAAGGAACTCAAACAATAGCCTGGCACCGTGACGTGTCGAAGGTTTAATTTGATCACGTTGATTTCAATCAAACCGCCCGTCAGTCCAAAAGCCGTGCAAAACACATACAGCTTATCCGAAAACCACTTATCCTCAAAATCGTTAAATCCTCACGTTTAAACACAATTTTCTGCTTTTCTCGTTGTTCCTTTCGTTTAATTGTTGTTCCTTTCCACCGCAACTCCACGAGTCTTTGTTGTTCCTTTGCAATCGCAACGAATTGTGATGATAGTCATTGTCCGATCTCAAAACAAACCCCGATTCTCTTCAATGATTCTCGATTCTATATATATTAATACACTCGCATCCTCCTTCGCAGAGAGTTAATCCACCTTTAAATTCATACACCTGAGAACATGAATTTTAACTTCATTTCGCAGAACTAAAAACACCCATTCAAACATAGACTAATACACTCAATTACACAGAGAATATATAAAACTCGAATGGTTTCGCAGAGGTGAAACCCTTTCGAGGAATTCTTCAAGCTTTCATACGTACTTTTAAAAATTTCATAAATTTATTAAAAACTAAGGGAGAACCCTCTCAATCTAGTATTTTATAGTAAAACCGAATTCCTCTTTTGCGTAGGTTACAATTTATAGATTTTTTACATAACCATCAACCTCCTCTTCGAGGATCGAATTCTCAATTTTAGATAAAAATCCTAATTACCTAATATATCCCTTAAATCTATGAACCGAAGCTAAATAAGCTAAAACAAATCTAAATTTGTTCAACCTTCCTAAATACTAGTTCAACCCTCATCTAAGAAAGCCGGAAATTGATAGCTACAGTACCAACACCTTTTCTTGGAACATTTTTTGGATTTTTGGAATAATTAATGAAGCCTTGTTTTTCTAAGCCTCTGTGCCCTCGCACTGTATCCCGAGGACAAAAATATTCATGGCTCCTCGTCCATGAGCTCTTCGTCGTAACCGCCCTATTTCTACAGCGCATGGTTTCCGTCATCCAGTAAAGATTCTTCAATTGGATGATCCTTCCACTCTCGATCAAGCATTGAAAATAATCCTCGTCCTCCGGTTTTCTTAAACACTTTCTTGTCTAAGATCCTCTCTCAAGTTGTAATGGCTTTTACCGTAGGTAACTATTTACCTAATCAATCCGCTCGTTTCTTTCCGGTCCTTCATCCGTGCCACCATCTTCATATCTCCGTACAAATCAAGAACATTAAATATCGGAGATATTCCAATATCGTAGAAGGCAATTCAATTTCATGTACTACAGTAAAACTTCTTCGCATCCCGCATGGTCCTATATTTTTGAATTTTAATTTGTTATACTACTTCTTTGGAAATCTTTCCTTCCTCAAGTGTGCCAAAATTAAATCACCAAATTAAAAATTAACTTCTTCTTCTCCGCTTCAAATATGCTCTATTCTTGTATTTGATACCGCTCGTCTTGTAGCTACTTCTTTACTCCTCGTTCATGTATTGCTTGTATCTCTCGAAGCAAATTCTTCTCCACGCACTCCTCATTTCTCGCTTTTCCCAAGTTCCTCAATTCAAATACTCCTTCGCACATTCCATAAACTATATGGAATGGACTCGTCTTGTACTTCTCGTTAGGTGAATCATTGCATGCATATTCGCCCGTGGTAAAATATGATCCCATTTTTTAGGATTTTCTCCTATAAGACTTCTCAAAGATTACCCAAACTTCGTTCACTACTTCCGCCTATGCATCAATCCGAGGGGTGATGTCGAAAATAAAACTCGCCTTAGTACCAAGCTTCTTCCACAATGTCCTCCAAAAATGACCAAAAACCTTGTATCTCTATCGTAAACAATACTTTTAGGTAACCCATGTAATATAACAATTTCCTCGAAAACAAATTGGCAACATGAGCAGCATCAACGGTTTTATAACATGGAATAAAAATGTGCCATATTTGAAAATCTCGTCAACAACAACAAAAATCGCATCATTTCCTCTCTCGTGTCTTAGGCAATCCTAAAACAAAATCCATACTTACCATGTCCTACGTCCGTCCGGAATAGGCAATGGAATGTACAACCCCGCATTCCGGTTTCTCCCCTTTGCATATTGGAAAATTTTGCTATTATTCACAAATTTTTCCACTTCGTATCTCATCCTTGGCCAATAATAAAAATGAATTAGTCGTTCATAAGTTTTATCAAGCTCAAAGTGTCGAGCAAGTCCACCACTATGCTTTTTCCTCGATTAAATTCCTCCCTCATGGAACAATTTGGTACACACAATTGATTTCTTCGAACAATAAGCCCTCTTGCAAGAAATAATACAACCACCGGCTTCGTCTATCAACACATGGTTACAACATGCCTCAAATGCTTCTTTGAAATTCAAATCGTTTTATAAAGTTCCTTAAAATCAAATCCTACCATCAAATTGGTTTTCTTGGAATAAGCATGTTTTTCCTACTCAAAGCATCACTACTTTTTTCGTTTGGCCACTTATATGTTTCAAAACAAAGTTAAAATTTTGAAGATATTCCACCCATTTTTCATGTTTTTTATTCAATTTAGTTTGCCGCATAATATACCGTAAAGCATGACTATCTAAATATAGCACAAAATCCTTAGACATTAAATCTAGCATCACCGGTTTTATAACATGGAATAAAATGTACCATCTTGGAAAACTGTCAACAACAACAAAAATTGCATCATTCCCTCTCCGTGTCTTAGGAAATCCTAAAACCAAATCCATACTTACCACATCCCAAGGTCTATCCGGAATAGGCAATGGGAATGTACAAACTCCGTATTTTGATTCTCCCTCGTAGCATATCAAAAAATTTTACAATTCTTCACATAATTTTCCACTTCATATCTCATCTTTGGCCAATATTAAAAATTACTTAGCCGCTCATAAGTCTTATCACCAAATGTCCAAAATAAGTCTAGTACCATGTTTCTTTCCTCAGACAAATTTTCTCTCACGAACAAATTGGTATGCACAACTCGATTTCTTTTGAACAATAAGCCTCTTGCAAGAAATAATATAACCATTGAATTCGTCTATTAAAAATGTGATTACAAAGATGCTTCAAATGTTTCTTTGAAAATCCAAATCTATTTATATATTTCTTTAAGAAAATCAGACCTACCACTAATTCAATTTTCGAACAAGAATGTTTTTTCGCGCAAGGCATCGCCGACCTTGTTTGCTTGACCACTTATATGCTTCAAAAGAGGTTAAAAATTTGAAGATATTCCGCCCATTTTTCATGTTTTTGATTCAATTTAGGGAGTCGCTACATAATATACTATAAAGCATGACTATCTAAATATATGCACAAATTCCTTAGACATCAAATAATGTCTCCATTTCTTCAATGCTTGTACACCGCATAAAATTATTTATCATAAGAAGAATAATTTTTTCTTGCCTCATTCACCTTCTCACCGAAATATGCTACAGGTCTATCTTCTTGACTTAATACAACCCCAATAGCTTCTCCACCGGCATCGCACTTCACTTGGAAAGGTTTATTAAAATCGTTATAATCCAAAACAAGTTTTTTAGTTATCTTTTGCTTTAAAAACCGAAAAATTTCTTCTACTTTTAGCATTCCATTGAAATGGATGGTTGTCCTTCTTTATGGTTTCAATGATAGGCATTAATCTTAAGTAAAAATTCCTTATGAACTTTGCAAAAACTAGCAAGTCCATGGAAACTTCTTACCTAAATTTTTTTTTTAGGTGAAGGCCACTCCATAATTGCCTTTACCTTTCCTGATCCATTTTTAATCCTTCACAAGTAGGAACAACAAACCTAGATATACCAATTCTCTTTCTTTTGTGAATGAAAACTTTTAAATTTATCAATAATTTTCGATCTAACTTCCTTAAGACATAATTAAGATGTCTCGTGTGTTCTTCCTTTTTTTTGCCGTAAATTAATATATCATCCAGTTATACTATTGTAAATTTACCAATAAATTCCTTCAATACTTCATTCATAAGCCTCATAAAGGTACTAGGTGTATTTGATAAACCAAAAGGCATTACCATCCTTTCATAAAATCCCTCCTCTGTTTTAAAGGTTGTTTTCCATTCATCACCTTCCCTTATCCTAATTTGATGATACCCAATTTACAAGTCTAGTTTTGAAAAATGTCTTGCTCCACTCAAAAAATCCATCAAATCTTTAATTCTAGGTAAACAAAATCTATACCTGATTGTTATCTTGTTAATTTCTCTTGAATCAATCCACATTCTCCAACCTCCATCTTTCTTCGGACTTAATACTGTAGGTATTGCACAAGGACTCAAACTTTCTCTGATCAAACCTTTGTTAACAAATTACTGCACTTGCTTTCTGATTTCTTCCTTTTCTGTAGGAGTCATCCTGTAAGCTGCTTTGTTTGGAAAATTTGATCCTAGAATCAAATCTATCTTATGGCTAATTCTTCTTACAGGTGTTAATTCATCAAGCAAATCATCCACAATAATATCACAATAATTCTCCAACATTTCTTGAATTTCAATTGGAAAATCATAAATTTTAGTAGAAGTAAATACTACCTTAGGTTTGCAAACTAAAGAAAATTTTACCTCATCATCTTCAATTTGCTACAAGTATTATTTTCCACTCAATAATAAAGTCTTTGGATCAGACATTTTACTTGATGTGCCTTCTTCCTCCATAGATAACAATGTTTGATTGATACCATCTTTGAAAAACTTGTAAGTGTTTCTCTTCCCATCATGTACTGCTGCTCTGTCATACTGCCAAGTTCTACCCAGCAATATGTGACACACATCCATAGGCATCACATCACACATGATTTTATCTTTGTAGTTGCCCATTTGCAATTCTATTTCACATTGTTTCTTTACTATCAGTTGATGTCCTTTCTGAAGCCATCACACCTTGTAGGGTGTTTGATGTTCCTTTGTCTTCAATTTCAACTTCTCTATCACCTCTGTAGATACCAAATTATTTTTACTGCCACTATCAATTACCAATTAACAACATTTCCCTTGAACTTTGCACACACTTCTGAACAAAATCTTTGTCTCTGTTGGTTCAGCAACTTCCTTTGTTTGTTTTAACAAAACCTTGTTAACCACCAAAGATTATCCTTTCTCTGGCACAATTTCTTTCTCTATTTCAGGAAACTTTGCTGCTTCTTCTCCAGTCTGAGAAACAATTGCATTTCTCTTGTTTGTCCCCACATTCTCTTTCTTTGGACATACATAGGCTCTATGTCCTAATTTGTTACATCTGTAACATCTGACTTCTCTTCCTCTGTTTCTCTCTCCTCTTCCTCTATAAGGACTCCTTCTGCCACTTGTATCACCTTCTGTGGGTGGCTATTGAGGTGAGTTGCTGTTAGCTCCATCTCTTGGTGCTGTAGATCTTCCTCTACCATCTTGACTTCCTCTTCCTCAGAAAGTACCTCTTCCTTTGGTAGATTTCTTTCTTAGGAGTTTTTCTTCAGCTTTTAAAGCTATCTGGTAAGACTCTTCTACTGTCTTATGAGACAATATACTTATCACATCTTGAATCTCCATTCTAAGACAATTTATGTACCTGGAAACCTTCTCTGTTGTATCTTAAATTTTTCCTGCTCTTATGCTCACTTTGTAAAATTCTTCTGTGTATTCTCTTACTATTATTAATCTTTGTCTAAGATTCTGCATTTTTCTAAATAATGAAAGCTGATAATCACTAGGCAAAAACTTACCTTTTAGCTTTGCCACCACTCTGTTCCATTTCTTGATTGGCTGCTTACCAACTCTCCTTATTTCTACTTGCACTCCATCCCACCAAAGCACTGCATGTCCTTTCAACCTTGTGACAACAAACTTAACTCTCTTTTCTTCACCCATCTCTTCATAATAAAAGCATTTATTCATCTCATTGATCCAGTATATCAATTCTTCTGGATTCAATCCTCCTGCAAAAGCTGATAATTCAAGTCTAGGCTTGGATGTAGAGCCTAAAACTGATTTAAAGAATCCAATATTAGGATTAATATCAACATTTTCTTCTTCTTTTTCAGCTTCAGGTTCACTGACATCTTCAGGATATCTATGTTTTCCTAATTCAATTGCTTCTAATCTTGCTTGAATCTACTGCACAGTCTCCCGTACTTCTGCATTTCTAACTGGTCTACCTCTTCTTCTACCAGCTCCACCTCTACCAATTTTGACAGCCATGCTGGATTTCTTTTTCTGACTTTTGGAAGCTTGTTCAGTGTCTGAAAAATGCTCTGAAGACTTCTTTGATACAAAAAATGATGGTAGTGTGGGTGCAGGGGTTAAGGAGAGCTGTTCAAACTTGCTTACAATGTTTTCTAGTTCAGGAGGAATCTGATCTTCATCTCCTTTTTCACTCTCGGTCATCAAAATTTATCAATTTTGTTGATAGAATTAATAAAATGCACATTCGGAAGCTAAGCCCCTTATACATTCCTAACATAATGTTGCACTTTAAAAAGTGTTAAACCTTGTAAACAATGTTTACAACCCTTCGGAATGTATTATAACCCACTTTAACCAATGTTTTAATACCCTTTGGGAATATAATAATTGACCTTTAAAATAGTGCTTTAAACCTTTTAGAAATGATGTTCTAAACCTTCGCCAATGTAATATTATAATGCATTTTAAACAATGTCTAAATACATTTCGGAAATGGTTCTCGATTTCAACATTTAATAAAACTCCACTTCATAAATTTTCAGGTCCATACCTTGTTTAAACCTCCACATGATTTATGACGTGACCACCGTTGGATTTTCCACAGATATAATTAGACGGCTATTGCGCTCAAATCACCTCCGGACTTTATCACCCAAATGTTACGCGAAACTGGTGGTTTCAATAACGTGACGTGTCGCATTCCAATTTTGTCACGTTGATTTGAATAAAAACCACTCACAACCCCAAGGCTGGTCAAAAACAGTGGTTTGGTTTCTCAAAACCACTAACCTACAAACTTTCAATTCCAATCGCGTTTGAAGTTGGATTCTTTCTGGATTTTAGGGTTAACTTCAATTTCAATGGAAAACCTCCTTTTCACTGTTTTAATTAATAAACATAGATCAATTGTTGACTTATTCAATTTCAAATGAAAGAACCATAATCTTTCGTATTATTCCACTCCTTTACACAAAAAGTAATACACTCAATTATAAACAGGGAACATTAATTCAATGAAATTTCGAAGGGATAAACCTTCGGGAAATTTCCAAGTAACAACAGTTAAACAAATACTACAATCTTATTAAAACATATCAAAACCTCTCAATCAATTCTTCTACGGAAAAATTCTAAATTCCTCTTCCTGAGAGATTACAATTTATAGGTTCTTACATAAAAATCGACCTCTTCTTGAGGATCGACTTCTTCTATTTTTGACAAAATCCTAATTACATCATAACCTCCCTAAATCTATCAACTGAAGGCTAAATATGTTGAAACAAATCTAAAACTGTTCAATCCTATCTATTACAACTGTAAATTGACAGCTAAAGGTACCAACACCTTTGCTTGTAGCTTTTTTTGGATTTTTGGAATAATTAATGAAGCCTTTTGTCCCTAAGCTTCATGCCCTTGCATCAAGGAATTATAAAATTAAGCACTTTTCAAAATTACCAATAACTTTGAAATATTTTTTTTTCTCAATGCGAGGAGTTTGTTTTTCAGCTTCCATGTCATAATTGGAAATTGATAAAAAAAAAAAAAAAAAATATATATATATTCTATATATTGTTTACAAATTTGGTGATTATGTTTTTAAATATAATGTAAAATGTGTATCTTAATATTTAAAATTGAAAATAATTCGGGGAATTAGTTGGAATGATTGGTTATTTATTTATTACTTTTTGAAGTTTTAGAATAATTCAAAATATAAATATGCAATGGATTTAGAAAGGAAATTAAAATTTTATTAAAAATAAACAAAAATTATCATGTGACTTTCAAATTTAATTAATGTTTTGGTATTTGATACCTTTTCAAATATAATGAATGTTTTGGTACTCAATTAATGTTTTAATAAATGTTTGGGTACTTGAATGCTTTGCGTGACTCCCAAATTTTGGTACTCAATCATACCATTTCAATAGTGATTCATGTTTTGGAAGTTCATTGCATATTATAAGATGTGTGTTGTCATAGATGTGCCCTAAATTTCAGTCAACATACTGCTGTCGATAGCATTCGTGATCGGTGAAACTTGTTATCATACACCTTCAACTTGGTCTGTCCAATTTTAGGCTCATTGCTAGTCAATTATGATTTGATTTTTTATTCAGTACAAATAAAACCTGCAATATATTACCCATTTATGGGCTTGGACCGATTGTTGAACAACGGGGAGATTGATTTCAGCAATAAATTACTATCCATATAAAATTTGGAAATAAAAGACAAATATAAAGGAATGTCGGCAACATTTTCGTGATAAAATAGGATAGGCAGAATTAATAATGGAGTGATTTAATATTGGCCAACGTAGTAAAGAATATTTTTTATACACATGTGTAATATCCCGTTTCGGGGATATCTCTAAAACACGGCAAAACTCTAACCAGAGATAGACTGGGAGGGCATTTACCAGATATGTCGCCTCTAAAAGAGTACAAGATCCAGAGGCTACCTGGCCCTTTCCAGACTCTGTCTAAGAGTGATATAAAAACACACCAAGTGGTATAGAACTATAGTGCTCAAACATAATAATAGAAATAGAAAGAGAATACAGCAGCTACGGCAACCACGGCAACTATGGCAACTCAACCAGAAAACATATAAAGAAAATGCTGAGCCATTTTATTAATCTAAGAAATGCAATGAAGTACAAGAGGTGATCTTGCGCAAGGCAAGTGAGAAAACACTCTCAGAAAAGACAAGAAATGGATTCTCTAAGAACTGCACCCTAGCTGCTGAAAAAATGTCGTGTAGCTACTACTGTTGGAAGCGACTAAAGATTAGGGGCTGATCCCCTTGCCAGAATGAGATGAAAATCAGAAAACCTCCTCTCCTCAACAACCCCGACAAGGTCTACAAACCATTCCAAGAATGGCCAACCCCAGAAACAACCAGAAACTGCCTCCCCAATGAATTACGCTGGCCTCCAAGGGACAGCACAGTAGCTGGATAGAAACAACTAAAATACTGCCGAAAAATCTTCCAAAAACATTCGATAGGAAAAAGCTTACCCTCTGCTCAAAATACCGGTGAACAAACCCAAACAATGAAACAACTCACAAAACATGGAAAAACAAACCTTGCCGGAGCAGGCACTCGAAGTCCCCCGGGGCTAAGGGTGAGATCTGTGCATGGAGACACTCGGTGCACTAAACAGTGCTGCAGACAGGCTAAATAGCCAGCGTGCAAAACAAGACCAAAGTCTCACTCCAAAATCAACAAAGCCAGAATGATCCAAATGAGGAGGCTCCTCCATCTTTTATAGCATTGGTTTCCCTCCAAAACAAGTCGTAACTTCTCTCTACTCCACATCCTCATCCTTATCTGCGCAGAAGCTTCTAGAGTGCACGTAGGCCCCCTCCTCTACATGGTGTGTGGCCCCGCCTTGACCCCCCTTGAGTCACAACGTTGTGCTACTAGGTGGATGTCTTATTCTACTAAAGTGAGTTAGACCCTCTTTACTCACTTTTTATTTATTTACAACCCATAGACGGAAAAACTATACAAAATCGTATATTCTAATTAGCTATCACTAATTAGGAATATTACAGTCCCCCCTGGCAAAATGTTGCTTGCCCTCAAGCAACTGAAGTGATGGACGCTGCAAAATCTTCTCGCTCTCCTAAGTGGCATCCTCATTTAACAAATTCTTCCCCTCTGCATCACCCCGATATGAATGGATCTCTCAATGCCAGGATCCCAAACTGACCTCTCACAGTACTAGCCAACCAATAATCTTCCCGTATCCCATCGCCACCATGGCCAATAATTGCCCAAGTCCCATGGCTCGGACTGTGCACTGCCTCTGACTATAACTGATTCTCTAAGAGGTGAAGACCACCAAAAAGCATCACTGCCCCCGGGCTCCTGCTGTGATGTACCTGTAACTGCATATGCTGCCCCTCCAATTGCATACCAACTCATCACCTCTCTCTAATCCAAGTCCTCACTCAATCCCATGCTGATCCTGCTCTCCTGAAATCGGGAAGGAGTCCTGAAGTAACAACAACAGGTGCCCTCCTACCAACTGGGATCTGTAACATCTACTATGTCCAAGGGCCCCTGCTCCGCTGTGCTCCCTATGAAGAATGTTGTACCATCAAGAGGGTACCAACTCATGATCTCTCGCTAGTCCATCCTGGAAGAAGAATCTGATCTAGCAACAACAACGGCATATGGAACACGCCTGGAGTGTTACCGCCAGCCCGTAATCAACTCCCGCTACTCTGCCATGTCTGCCAATGAAAGCTGCCTATAGAAGGAAGCCCCTCTCTCTATAATGGGCCAAAGTGGGAAAGATATGCTACAAGCTCCATCAATGTACTCCTGGAGAGTGCTAGCCACTAAAAACAGTGCAGCTCTGCTGACTACGTGTACATCTATCTGTGCCTCATCTATGTGTCGACCCACAGATGGATACTCCACCATATCCAACAGCTCCTCCTACTGTCTACTGGCCCCCTGTAAAACAATCCCAACTACCTCCAACACCTCCAGAGGATATGGATCTGCAACTGCTGACACCGTACTCGATGTCAGGGAATCTTACTGCTCCTCCTCAATGGCTAACCCCAATGTTAGCTGCATATCTCTCATCGGCTCAATGTGGGTGCCCATCTGGCTCTCCCCGAAAGGAATATCGTGGCTGATGTGAATAATGTCCTCCTCTGTCGACTCAAGCTCCATCACCTGCTGCTCTAGCTGAATCATCACAAGTGACTCTTCACCTAGAGTATCTCCCGCAGAGTCCCATGACTGCTCCCCCTGGACATTGGAATGCAGCTCCGGTCTGCTGTCGCCATCTCTGCATGACTGCTCTCGCTCCCCAGAAGCGACCTCAACTGATCCTATGGACTCATATGAAAAAGAGTCCTCACCCTGGCATACAGAAGGAATGCCCTCCTATTCTACCTCTGCCACCTCATCTGCATTGAATATGCCATCCACCCTCTCGATGAAGTGTTGATACAATATCTGTAGTCCAGATGCATGCTAGGATGCTACGTCTACTAAACCCAGTATCCTCTGCTCATGCATGATCTCAACATGCCCTGAGGGAAAAATGATGCATGTCTCCCTCATGACCCGCTCCTCGGGTGTAGGCTCAGCGATGACCAATATGCCACCCCTGCAAATGATCATCTCATCCCCTAACCTGTGGTCATCAACTAGCGTATCGACCCAGTGCCATTGTCGAGAAGTCTCTCCCCTAGGGTGCTGGGTGTCATCCAAATATCTTGGGTGAGCTTCGCGTACCCCGTTGCTCATGCCCAAAGTGCCCAAGGACAACAAAAAAATCGACTGTTCCCGTGAGTGATGTAGAAGAGGGTCGAGTTCGTGAGTCCCCACTAATACCATCAAGTATCGTTCATCTGTCTCCCCATCGATCCTAGGTGAAATACCCCCAAAGATAAGCCTGGTGTCCCTGTCCGTGAATCTTCCTGGAGGCAATACTCTAATACCTTGCTGTGCAGCACAGTATGCCCTCGCATACCACCGATCATCCATGTACTCCTCAACATGCCACTGCATACTAAGGCATACCCCTGTATACTGCTAGATACCCCATGCTACTGTTGTACCACCCTGTACCGTCTCGTGCCATGACTGTGTCCCGTCATCGGTCACTCCTTGCGTGCTCTCAATGTGATGTAGGACACTCCTACTCCACAATGCAGTCCCACACACTACGGTACACCACCATGCAACTCCATGTCCATTGGTAGTCCACTACTCAATGCTAGAGGCTCCGACACATCCATGGATGTGATGACCTAGAGCTGTGCCTCTACATGTCAGAATACCCCCAATCGGTATCATCGTCTCCACCGTCGCATCACTATACCCATCGACGAATGGATCATCACTCCAAACCCTCCTCGAGGGGTTCGAGAAGTGAATCTCCCTATGTTTCAGTAGTGTTACCACCACTGCTTGGCTCTACTGCATCCTCTGTGCCCCACAAAAAGGTGAAGAATCCTTCGCCCCATACAAGGCACCATCTAGTGGCCTGCCATGCCACCTCCTCGGACCAGCTCCTGCTAAGGTATGTTGACCACCCCATGATCCCGTGTATAAGTGTCATACCAAGAAAACATAGGGAGTCTGCCCATAAACTGGTTGGCCACTGGAGCTGACCAAAACTCCCATAGCGAATGCACATGCTCTACTGCTAGGCCAACTGTACCCTCCTAGACATAGTCAACTGACCTGTCTGGGAGATGATAGGTGATCCCACCTAGATCCCAATGCCAATCTGGGGTTCCAGCACCTGGAAACTCCTACTGAACTATGCTCAGGCCCACCAACATCTCCATAACCCACTCCACCAGCTACCAACTCAAAATTTCTCGCCATCCAACCTCAACATGTGGATGTTGTACCCTGTGCAACTCGGGTCATCTCATACCGCTATCCAAGTCAACGTATGATCTTTGACTAGGTGGCTCTCCCTCTCTCTCTCCAATGGGAAGAGGTGACCCAACAATGCTCCTAGTCCCGTCCATGCATGCCTGAAGGGGAATGATCTGACGCTCCAACTTGCCCTCTGGTTGTACCATCAGGGAATCCAGTCGTTCCCCAATGTGGGCCAACTTGGCCGCCGACTTGGCACAAGCCACTCTCATGCCATCCAGCTCCTTGTCCTGCAACAAAATGGCCTCCCATACTGATGTGGCCTTCCCTTTCAAAACTTGAAGGTCCGTCCGAAGTCGATGATACCACTATCTGCGACCACCATCCAATACCTCTGTATCTCCTAGTGCCTCATCGTAGGTGGATACATCTACTGACACCCTACCCATCTGTCATGTGCTGCTACCACCCGAAGACTCGGACATGACTCCGATCATCACCTCAATGGGTGGCTCTACTTGGGTAGGCTCTACCTTCTCCACTGCGATATCAACCGACACGGTCAAGGAGGTCTCCAATGAGGGTGATTCTTGCGTCACACTAGGTGTATCCTTGAACTCCCTACAATCCTGTGTGCCCTCATCCTCCAAGTGCGAGGTAACCATTTTGGTCGTTTCCCCTTCTGATACTCGGTCAAGCTGGAAAGAGGTATCCAACTCCTCCACCCAAGCTTTTTCCAAATGCTTGGATGACCCGTCAAATGTTGGTAGATGGGATCTATCCACTATGCGCTGTAAGCCCCCATCATGTGAGTGCCTGTTCCCTTTGTGAAATTTGCGGCATCTGCTATCCCGCTGGAGCTGAACAAAATCTTTGAATGGAAGGGCATCCCTGAATTCCTGCCCATATGCCTGATACTCGGTGAAATAATCACCCATGTGGCCAAGCTCTGGCTTCTGTTGTGCTCCTGCCCTTGTGTCTGCACCCAGAAAAGTGAGCATAGTAGAACATGTGGGTGTATGTGATGCCATATGCTGAGTGGCATCATGCTCCAGAAAATGGTGGGATGTGCCTGATCCCTCACCAATCTGGAAGCCCCTTGGGGTTTCACGCTCTCTAGCCTCCACAGCAGTGAATCTCTACCCCATTACCTCAATCTTCCTCGACAGATCCTGTACTGATTTAAGGAGCATCTCCCCAAATCTCTTCGCACCATCATCACCTGCCATCGGCTCCTCCTGCTACGTGTCTACAGGCTCCTCAGAAACTGCATTGCTGCTCCAAAACTATATTGTTGCTTGACTTCGACCTCTGATTTACCCACTAAAAACTACTCAGAAAATTCTAGGAATTTGGGAAGGTGATCCTTGCCCAAAACCCAGAAAAACTAATGATCCAGGTGGATATCGGTGGCCTCCCACCTATTCCATTTGGACCCGCAGCATCAATTCTGTCAGTTTTTCAGCTTCAGCACAGCTTACTATTTATAGCAGGTTTTCGGGTCCTACACACCCGGAGCCGTTTTGGGGCATTAATAATCCGTGTGGATATGTGGCCACCCATCGAGTCCATTTGAACCCCCACCATCGCTTACTTTTTTTGTGTTTCGGCACAACTTACTATTTTTAGCAGCTTTTCGGGTCTTAAACTTCCGAGGCCGTTTTGAGGCCCCAAAACGACGCTTTTGGGAAAACGAGAGCAACATGGCCAGACCCATGTTGTCGGCTAAATTTTTACTCCCCTGACAGATCTTTCTAACGAGCCATTGAGCGCGTCAAACGGAGATCGGATGCCAAAGTTACGCCGGGAAGTTGAACCACCAATTTACCCAAACGGGGCCCACAGTTTTGGCGCTTCATCTCCTACGGTTAGGGTTTTGGACGTTTCGGATTCTACATTGTTTCTCAACAATAAATAGGCCCTCGAGCCTCATTGTAAGACAGTTCAGGGGGCTGGGAGCCGATACATCTCTTCTCAGAGATAAGCGCTACCAGTTCCCTAGCTCGCCGCATCTCCATCATGTCTGCATTGTAACACAGTTCAGGGGCTGGTAGCCGCCACATCTCTTCTCAGGGATACGCTGCCAGTACCCTAGCTCATATATTTCCATTATGTCTGTAATAGGCCTGCGAGCCTCAATGTAACACAGTTCAGAGGCCTGCGTACGCTACATCTCTTCTCAGAGATACGCTACCAGCGCCCTAGCTTGTTTCCATTATGTTTGTAAGCTCATTGCAGTCATTCTTTTATTAATAAAATGAAGCATTATTTCCGCTGCATCTCTGTATCTATGGTTATATCTGTATTTTGTTGCGTTCCTGCATAAAATTCGGATCAACTAAGAAAGCGTTTCGTCTAATTCCAAACTTCAAAATTTGACTCTTTGTATTTTGGCCCTTTTCCAATTTCGTTTTTTGGTATTGCAACTGCTACTGTTAATCGTTTCTCTCCAAAATCCTAGCAAACCTCTGTATGGTCTCTTTCCCAATGTCATAGACAATAGGCTGAGCAAGAACTATGCTCTGATACCACTGTAATATCCTGTTTCAGGGATATCTCTAAAACACGACAAAACTCTAACCAGAGATAGACTGGGAGGACATTTACCAGATATGTCGCCTCTAAAAGAGTACGAGATCAGGAGGCTACCTGGCCCTTTCCAGACTCTGTCTAAGAGTGAGAGAAAAACACACCAAGTGGTATAGAACTATAGCACTCAAACACAATAATAGAAATAGAAAGAGAATACAGCAGCTACGGCAACCACGGCAACTATGGAAACTCAACCAAAAAACATATAAATAAAATTCTGAGCCATTTTATTAATCTGAGAAATTCAATGAAGTACAAGAGGTGATCTTGCACAAGGCAAGTGAGAAAACACTCTCAGAAAAGACAAGAAATGGTTGCTTTAAGAACTGCGTCCCATCTGCTGGAAAAATGTCGTGTAACTGCTACTGCTGGAACCGACTGAAGATTAAGGGCTGATCCCCTTGCCGGAATGAGATGAAAATCAGAAAACCTCCTCTCCTCAACAACCCCGACAAGATCTACAAACCATTCCAAGAATGGCCGACCCCAGAAACAACCAGAAACTGCCTCCCCAGTGAATTACGCTGGCCTCCAAGGGACAACGTAGTAGCTGGATAGAAACAGCTAAAATACTGCCAGAAACTGCGCTAAAAACCTTCGACAGGAAAATACTAACCCTCTGCTCGAAATCCCGGTGAAATCACTGATAGAAACCCCAATCCGAAGCTCCGCCACAAGGGACTACGTCCTCTCTCCTAGTGACTGTGTAGTCTCTCTAAGCTCCAGCTCCGCAAAAAACCCAAACAATGAAACAACTCACAAAACACTGAAAAACAAACCTTGCCCGAGCAAGCACTTGAAGTCCCCCGGGGCTAAGGGTGAGATCTCCACACGGAGACACTTGGTGCACTAAATAGTGCTACAGACATGCTAAACAACAAGCGTGCGAAAGAAGACCAAAGTCTCACTCCAAAATCAACAAATATTTAATGATCCAAATGAGGAGGCTCCTCCATCTTTTATAGCATTGGCTTCCCTCCAAAACAAATCGTAACTTCTCTCTCCTCCACATCCTCATCCTTATATGTGCAGAAGCTTCTAGAGTGCACGTACGCCCCCTCCTCTACATGGTGTGTGCCCCCCCTTTACCCCCCTTGAGTCACAACGTTGTGCTACTAGGCGGATGTCTTATTCTACTAAAGTGAGTTAGACCCTCTTTACTCACTTTTTATTTATTTACAACCCATAGACGACAAAACTATACAAAATCGAATATTCCAATTAGCTTTCGCTAATTAGGAATATTATAACATGATTCATCTCCATAGGTCCAAGAGCCATCAAATATAGATTTTCAAAACTTTGTGTCCTTGTGGACTCAGTTCAGATGTTGTTGTTTGGGCCATATTCTTTGATGTCTGAAATCAAAAGTGAAAACCCTTAAACATATCCAAGTACAATACATGCAAGTCATAAATATTCAAATATATAGCTGGAGTATCCATTCCCATGACTATATTGTTGATGGGGCTCTAAAGAAAAAATAAGACTTTCGAGCGTACACATTAAAGTTTCGCAAGTCCTTAAAGTTTGTGAATGCCACTGCCAACTCTGGTGGACTAATTTCCCCAGTTTTATGTTTTAATTGGGATGTAGGCCCGATAGTCCATACACTGTCTATATATTGTTTCTATCTTAACTTGGAGAGTTGCAAAAATTGTAATCCATTTTTGTCTAGATTGCATTTTATAGAATTAAACCCCAAAAGTATAGCATTTATTAGTCTCTTTTTGTAACAAATAAATTCATTTGATACTAAATTTCTCAAAATAATGATATATCAAGTCATACACAAGATATCACTAGAACTTTTGAGACAGTCAAGTGAATTTCACTGTACAATTCACAACTATATCAAATGTTCGTTACTATTCTTAGTTTGAGGTTTTATAGTTTTATGGTGTTCTGTAAGTCTCTGGGATTTATTGGTTGTCGCAACTTTCATGCATCTGTATCATATGGATTTACACGTTTCCATAGTGCTATACTCTCTTAGTAATTCAAATTCCTTCAAGCTCACCATTCAATTATGTTGCATCTTTGTCATCTCGCAGCTCTAAAGAACAACCTACAATAATGAAACAACAACAAACATCCCCTGCAACTGAATCAAACAAGTAAGTACATTTGAAACAAATTTTTATAGGCCTCATTAACATGGCATTTATATTGATCAACATCGTATTTTACTTCTAACTGTGTCTTTTTCCACATCAACATCATCAATACATAGATCGAAAGCATCATCTTTAGTTCCAGTTACAATTGAAGAACTAACATTCGCAAACCGGGAAAAATGTCCAATGGAGATTTCATGGTCATTTATAGCACATACCTTCATAAAGTCCATAAAGCACAACAAATACTACGTGCAGATTTGACAAATGCTGAAGGAATCATGGCTATCATATTTTCCATACCAACTGAGCTGATTGAAGAACATGAACAAAAAATATCATTAGGAAAAACAATATCAATTACAAATTTTAAAATTCTCCTTGAAAAAATTATGACGACGGTGATTGTGATTGGATTCTGTTGCTGACTGAATCAAGTACCGTAGAGAGCATACCACCAATTTGTAAAGATTACAAATTCATTCCATATACAACAATAAAACACCTTATAGAAAATAGAGAAACATATTCAATTGGAACAATTGCTGCAGTTGTCACAGCTGCACAGAAAATTGGTTTGCAGTATAAATTACAAACTAAAGATGGAAATTTCGATGACAATAGAACAACGGTAACATAAATTACTTTGCATTTTTTTTATATTACTAGTTCCATCCTGGATTTAAATTCTCTTTGAAACATTTTCACCACTCTACAATGAAGTTGAACAAGAATTGGAAAAATGGCATTTTCCACCACTCTACCATTTACACTTTGAAAAATAGTTGCATTTGTTTGAAACATTTTCACCACTCTACAATGAAGTTGAACAAGAATTGGAAAAATGGCATTTTCCAATTATGTTATCCAAAAACATAAAAAATAGGAAAGATGTCAAAGAAAGAACACTTCGAACAACACAATCAACATTCATCAAAAAATTGAATGCAGAAGCAACAGAAGAAGTTAGAAAATTGAGCCCTCCAACATTCTCTGTAAGTACACATAAAACAATACCTCTACTTCTCCATATGTAATTGTTTTTTCATTTCTTTGCATTTTAACATATACTACTTGTCCTCCTCTATGAACAGATAAAAGGAACATTGACAACTGCAAGCATTTACTCTACGCCATTTGAGCCACTTTGTCTTGGATGCAATTCGCCAAACCAACCTCTACAATGATAGAGGAGATAACTGTTAACTACCTTAAGTGCAATAAAAAATCCTCCTTTTTCTATTCTCAATGTCTTAATTGCATAATCAAGTCTAACAACACTATCTTGCAGTGTTGCATCAGAAACAAATTTCTCTTGAAACATTTACTTCACAGCCTAGCACAAATGTCTTTTGAATATTATCTTCAAAAGAAAAAAGCAAGCATGTGTATGCTATGGGATTTCAAAATAAACGGTACATTTAAAATCAACGAAGACAACGAGATCTAATGTGTTGATAACAATGGAAGCCCTACCAAAGCTAGGTATTCTTCTAATTATCCTTCATCTTTTAAGTAAAAATCATATATATGCATTTTAAATATGTTATCCAAAATAGAAAGATTTGTACTAATTTTTCGCTTTTCTTTGCAGCCCCAACACTTCTACACACATTAGCTACAACAAGAACATACCATAATCTAGAAATCACTCCAATGCTCTTCTTAGTTTTTGTACCAGATTTTACTGATTGGATCCTCCTCTCTCAACGTACAACGTGTCTGCAAAATTTTGCTAGAACAAGAAAGCATACAAATGCACATACGACAACAAAGTTTTTCTAGAGTAATTAGGAACAAAAATCACTGTTTATATTAAAATCTTTTGACACTTAGTACAAGTATCTTTAACGCATAGAGTCTTTCCTCTAGGTATTTACAAATACTTTGAGACTTAATACATATATTTTTAAGGAATAGAGCATCTCTTTGTGGTCTGACATTAAATATATAAATACTATAAACCTATTTAAATATCTCCAAAATTCATTTATAATGCAAATAGCAAGGATTTATATTTTCCAAATTTCGAATTAACTCATAGGGAAAAAATTTTAAGCCATAATAATATGTTTATTTTATTTTCCAAAATTTTCTTTAATTGATAGGGGAAAATGTTAGGCCATAATTCTATGTTTATCTCACTTATGCTAATGTGAAAATAATTGCGTCTAACTTTGAAACCAAATGCTACCATGTTTTCAAAGTGTAAATGGTGAAAATAATTGCATCTAACCAGATGCTACTATCTATTCAAAGTGGAAACGGTGAGAAGTGAATTCACATTGGAAACTTGAGAAGTGAGAAGAGCATAGCTTAAATTAATTTCTTTCTATTTACGCATTGCAATTTATGCACAATAAAGATAACAACACTGACAACTACAACTTCAAAATACTTCTAATCTATTTATAATAGTTATAATAATTTTGGCATAATTGTTTGCTTCAGAATACTTCTAATTTATGTATAATAGTTATAATAATTTTGACATAATTTTTTGGTTGTTATGTGTCTAATTTGTTTATGTTTTAGACAATACAAAAGGGGTTGGAAATACCCATGTTATTAAGTACGAAAAAAAGAGGGAGTAGACATATTTGTATTATTAAGCAATAAAAATTCTTTGTAATTGAAAAAAACAATATTAAATGTATATATGTTATTAAGTGATAAATTCATTTTTTAGTAAAAATTTCTAATTTAATAACCCTTGTTATTTGTTTCCTTCTTCATTTTCATTTTCCATTTTCCACATAAATTCTTATTCGTTTTCTCATGTTTTTTTAGAGTTATTCTCGAATCCCCTTATTCTCATGTTTTTTAGTGATTTTATGTTGTCTGAATCCCCTTATTTCATACGGCCCAAAGCATGAATCTTGCGATGCTTTATTTGACTTCCTTTACTTTTTCCAGACCAATGTCAAGCATACTCCCATGTTATAATAATGATGAATAACTTTTACATTTTCTGGGACCAATTTCTATCTTGTATGTCTTTGCATATATAATTAAATTAACCTTTAGTTTTTCTAATGTAAAAGATACCCCCTGTTACAATAATGATGAATAACTTTTATATTTTTCTGGGATCAATTCTTATCTTGTATGTGTTTTCTTGTATAATGAAATTAACCTTTAGCTTTTCCAACTATTAGTCAAATCACAAGGTGGTGGAAAGCATATATATTAACCATCATTGTGTGATTGGTATTTACTTTGTTAAATTCATCTTCTACTTTGTTTTTTAAACATAGAAATTGTAGATTTATTATTTTATTATTAACTGTG
Organism: Pinus albicaulis; assembly: GCA_034641835.2. Taxonomy (NCBI): domain Eukaryota; kingdom Viridiplantae; phylum Streptophyta; class Pinopsida; order Pinales; family Pinaceae; genus Pinus; species Pinus albicaulis. The sequence goes on along the minus strand of CM076570.1, from coordinate 1,615,596,512 downwards.
TTCATTAACAAAAGTATAATTTCAAATTTATATTTAATTATTTGTTTTCCAAATTTTTTTAAAATTTTGTATATTTAATAGTTAAGCATTTGTTTTTAATAAATTTATTTTTTATTTAATTGGTTTAGTTATATTATTGTAATTAAGATTAATATTTAAATTACCCAAAAGAAACCATTGTATTGGTAAGTATTACTAAACACCTTAATAAATGGCATATGTTCTTATAAAATAAAAAATTTAACATAAAATATAAATAATTTCTAATCACACTTAGAATATTAGAATTTCAACGTTAACAAATTTAACATTAATTATAGAGTAATTTATTAAATAATATATGTTTCTATCTTTTAAAAAAAAGAGGACAAATTTAAATTTGAAAATGGCATACTTGTCAAATTTAATAATACTAATTGTATGCTTTAAGTTAACATTACTATTTGATATTATCAATTCAGAATAATATTTAAAAAACATACTTTATAATATATCTTATATCATAAAAAACATACAAATTAACTAGATTATAACTTTAGTTAACAATAATAATAATAATAAACAACTTCATTTTAAATTATAATCATTAATATTAACTTACACAGATATAAGAGATAAACATTTACACATTTAAAAAAACAAGTAAAAATAAAAACATAATAAAGCAATAATAAGTCAGAAGTGTTGCATAGTAGTTTAGTCACCATGTAAAAGTAAGAAAAAGAATAATGAGTATTTAAATTTCATATAACTAAGTACACTTTCTAAAAAAATAACTATTTATTCATAATTAAAGAAAAGTGGGAACCTTTCAAGCATCTCTCTTTCTTGATTTACATGTGAATAAGATTGTTCTACTTGCCAATTTTTGTTGTATGCTAAATTAAGATAGCTTTGATTTGGAGATTTACGAATTACAATATACTTGGAGATATAGGATTTCCAAATTCTGATATTCAATGGTGTTTTCATGTCATATGTTTAACAACATCTTATAATATGTTTAACAACATCTTGACTATATTGTAAAACACTTGATAGATTTATGGTTATGATCAAGTTTTTTTAAAAGCATTTTTAGAATAATTTTAATATAGTGAAAGAATAGAGCAACTTTGAAATCAACTTTGTTGCAAAGTAACATAAACATTTTCAAAATCACATTGTAGCATTACTATATTTAAATTAAGCTAAACTACCAGTAGTAGCTACCTTGTAGTGTTTGCTCTAACATTAAATAGATAAATAAAGAATTAAAATAGATACCCCCTCCAAATGAAATTGCAAATCAATTCTTCCATAGTTGTAATTCATGCAATAGTATATGGATAGTGGAAAGTGGATACGAACCTAAAAAAATTTGATGATCTCATTTGTAACGGAAAAATATCCATTTATCGTATAAAATGGGATTGCTGTCGTGGTGATTTGAAAAGTGAATGAAAAGGAGACGAATTTTCTCTGAACACACAATACTGAAAGGATGTTGACAATGATTTTAATTCACAAAACTACACATAATCACGTAACAATAAAGGCATAACAAAGGCATCCGACAGCCCATAAATGACAATGACGATGGGAGGAAGTCATATCGTGACACTCCATTATTTTTCACATTGAACATGCAGCTCTACACTATTTATGCGTAAGTAAACATATCTAGCAGTATAAGTTGGAATTGGAGAGGAGATACTGCTCCACTTTCTTCAACATGCCAAAGCTATCTTCCTTTATCTCTTTAAATTTTCCTTTGTCAGGTTGAACAACAGGAAGATTTCTATAGTTACAGGTCGACCTTGCTACGCATCCCCCTTATTTCCTAGGAACCAATTTGACCTCAAAGCACGTAGAGCTGAGTTTCTTCCCCAGGGGTCCTCCTTCGATTGTTGTATACTTATACACAAAATTCTCCTAATCAAGTTCATCCACTCGCTTCTTGATGAAGCTGAAATCCTTCTTACCTGTCACAGCAAAGTGAAAAACCTTGCAAGTGTTAAATAGTAAAATAATCTTCAACCCCATCTGCATCTGCTATGCTAATTCATGGAGGGGAATAATTAGAAGTGGAAGTATAGTGATGTTAACCATGATATGTGATCAAAAAAAGTATGTATGGGAGTTATACCAGGGGCAAAGTTGAGCTGCTTGACGGTGCCGACGTCTCCATCTCCTTGAATTTCTTGGAATTTTTGAATATTTCGAACACACAGGGAGAATAAAAATTATCCTCCTTTAACACAGAGAAATACGAACAATTTTTCGCCCACTGGACATAGATGGCACAATTTGAAAACTATTTCATTAATAAAGCACAAAATATTACAAAATGATGGATTCAATCTTCAGAATGATGTTCTGGTTACACAAGGTTTAGCTGCTACAGACGCAGCATTACCAATTTTCTTCTCCGTCTCTCTTTCTGCCTTCGAGCATTACAAATCATAATACATAGTCTGTTTGTGCGAGACAACAACATTACCTTAAAAAAAACAACTATGCTCTATTGAACCTTTTTATATGGCGTGGTTATATTAAGAAACATAAACCAAAACAATATTAAAACATATTTGCGAAACCCTTTCCTGTGGGTCCTTGCGGAGGCACTCTCCCTGGGGTTCAATAGATCTTCGTTTTGCCCACGCACTAAATCTCCACCATTGATCTCTGGTCAACATATTATGCCTTGGTCAACTGCAGGGGCACCCGGAAGTCTTTTGAAAACCTTTAATACACCCCCATAAAACTACATTTCATCGAAAAACATAAAACAATAAACCCAAACTTCAAATCAAAATTAAGCTGGATTGGAAACTTTTCGCGTTAAAAAACTGTATGTCATCAGCGAGCCCAAAACCTGTGCGAACGGCCTGTGATTGGCTGAATGTTGGGGCCCGCAGAATTCAAATCAAAACTGAACCGGAATTCATAAAATCTTTGCGTAACACTTTGTGGTGGTGACGTCATGGGTAAAACAAACGGGAATAATCGTGATTGGTCCACGTGGCAGTGGGACCACATCGCATCGGTGATTGCCAGACAAGCGGAAAGGTGGACATGAACTTTGGACTTAGCGATGATCGATGAGCGATGAGGAGACATTGCGATGGCATGATGAGAGATGTGGGGACCACATCGAATCGGCGCATTGCATCGGCGAAAGACATAAGAGGATGGTGGAACAAATGTAGACTTGCGATTGCGATGTTATGATTTGCGCGATTTATGATGAGCGACATTGGCATCGTCGCATTGGTGATAAACCTCAGCGCATGACATATATGAATGGATGGAACGGTGGTTTGGCGATGTGCGATGTGCGATGGTGGTAGGGACCACATCGCATCACGACATCGATGGTAAAATTTTTGCGATGGTTTTAAAACTCTTTCCTGTTGCGATATGTGATGTGTGATATCGCAACATCGCATCGCATCGGCGCTTCACATCAACAAGACACAAAACTTTGGCTTCGGTTATTTGCGATGTGCGATGGCGGTGGGGACCACATCGCATCGCGACATCGGCTTTGAACAAAACCGGTGGGGACCACAAAAAGACTTGGCCCACTCAAATAACTTAAAAAACCTTTGGTTCCCGTGTTAAAACAAAAAACGAACGGTCGACCTATTTAGACTGTGACGGCTTTAAAAGGCCAAAACAACTTTTGATCAAAATAGAAAGCGGTCATGGTTGAAAAACATGAAACAAAATTAGAAATCGATTGTGTGCGGAACAATGAATTACTCCTGCACGGCCTCTACCGTGGATGTACATTCTGGCAGTTGAAGTTAACATTTCAACAGAAGTAAGGTGACAGAAGTAAAAAATTCGGGAAAAATCTTTGGCAAGAAGTTGTGGCTGTCTTTTGTTTTGGTGTTCCATAACCTCCTTGCCTTCACTTGAAGTCCATCATGGCTTCCCATTCAGGATGCCCACTTGCTTATACATAAGTTTGTGGATCAGATCCATGCATCATATAAGCATGCATGGGCATGGATTTCTCCATATCTAAGAGTGCTTGCAGATCTTCCTCAAATATAGGGATAGAGGAAAAATCATAAAGGATATCACTCATGCTACGCCATTTTTGTGTTTAAGGTGGTCGAAAATCTTTCGAACTACATGCGGAAGTATGATCTCGATGTTTAACATCTACTGGTCCAATAGGCGACATAGGAAAAAACTCATCTTTATTAGAATTCTGCTCTGAAGTTTCATCTACATACTCATCAATGAGTGGTGATGGAAACTTGGGAACAAGTTCATCCTATGGTGCATGAAAAATATCTTCATCAAGCTTTACAATCCTTTCAATAAAGAGCTCTTCAGTGTGGATATCAAGCAATCTGTACCCTTTGACTTCATTATAATATCCAACAAACATGCATGCTTTACTTTGAGGCTCCAAAGCCTTTCTCTTCTCTTTAGGAATGTGGGCCCATGCTCGAGATCAAAAAATGTGGAAATGACTAACATCAGGTTGCATGCCATTCCAGGCCTCAAAAGGTGTTTTTCCAGTAACAGATTTATGAGGAGATCTGTTCTGGATGTATAAGGCACAATTGATAACTTCAACCCACAATTTCGATGGAAGATATCTTGCATGCAACATGCAATTATCCATCTCTTTCAAATATCAATTTTTCATTTCAACCATGCCATTTTGTTGTGGAGTGTAAGGACATGTATGTTGCAACTGCATGCCTGCTTCATTACAAAGATTCTTAATATCTTTGTTGACATATTCTGTCCCATTATCTGTGCAGGGTATCTTGATGTGTTTTCTGGACTTATATTCTACATGCACTTTGAAAATCTTTAGATGTTGAAAAACTTCAGACTTGAGTTTCAAGAAGTAAACCCAAGTGAATCTCATGTAATAATCTATAAATGACAACACATATCTTTATTTTCTCATTGAAAGCACTGGAAATGGACCCATGAGATCATTGTGTACAAGTTCCAAAGATGAAGAGGCTCTCTATGCATGCCCCATCTCGAATTTGTCTTGTGGATGCTTTCCAAGAGCACATCCATTACAAAGACCATTTGAAAATTCAATGGTCGAAAATCCTTTGACCATCCCTTGATTGCTAAGTTGTTGCATATATCTTGAACTCAAGTGCCCAACTCTCTCTTTCCAAATCCTATTTTCTTCATTTTCATGCGTAAGTAGCAAAATGGAATCTGATTGAGGAACAAAATCAAAAAACGTATACAGACGGGAATGATCATTTAGCTTTCCAGATGCAATCTTCAAGTTGGTTTGCATGTCATAAAGGCTCATGGAATCCGGGGTAAATTCCACTTTCCTTCTATTTCCTGTGTGTGCCATCTAATACACTGAGAGAAGATTCACAGAAAGCCTTGGAATATGCAAGACATTCTCAAAACATCCATCCTCGAATTTCACTCTTCCTTGTCCAGTTGCTGCAATTGCAAAATTATCCCCCATGAGAATAGCAGGTCCTGAGTATGCATGTAGAGAAGAAAAGGATTACTTTGAAGAAGCCATATGATATGAAGCTCTTGAATCAATGATCCATTCTTGTGGTGCAGAATGAAGAGAAATAAAAGCATGCCCATTACCTCTTGGATCTGGTGCTTTTTCTCTAGACTTCTTCTTGGCTTTCTCAGGAATCTGGTATCCAAGATTGTGTTGTTGGAGTGTCTATGCCATAAGATCTATAGTATTCTTCATGCATGCAGATTCAGGGTGAAAACCATGGTGGCAATAATTGCACATTGATTTCCCTTTCATTCCTTTCCTTTCCTTTGAGCTAGATGATCCATCAGGGGGTTTGGGATTTCCTCCCTTTCTTGCATCAGGATCCTTCTTCCCTTTTCCTTTCTGATGGTCTTTGTAATTTTCCTTTCCTTTTGCATGCACAGTAAGTGCATTCTTTGGAATTTTTAAGTGTCCCCATTTTGATGATCTTATCTTGCTCATGCATCAAAGGCTGAATAAAAGAATCTAGTGAGGGCATCTTCCAAGCTGCACCAGTTGCAGATCTTACTGTGTGGAATGTAGAGATGAATACTGCATACTCTGGACCAAGTTTTGATAAAATGGAAAGAATCAATTGATTTTCTTGCTTGGATTTGTCAATCCTGCATCCTTTCAGCTGAAGCAACAAGGCTTTATACCTTGTGAAAAAATCTTGAATGTTCTCAAAATTTCTCAGATCTAATGAGTTTAACTCATTTTCGAGAATTTGACCTTGCATTTCATCCTGTTTTCCAAACGATCCTTTCAAAGTTTTCGATACTTCATTCGGAGTTGAACATGATTCAACATGAAATAGCAGTTTTGGAGAGATAGATAAATATAGGATGCCGAAAGCCTCATCCATGCGATTTAAATATCTTGTTTTCTCCATTGCCAATGTTGGTTCAACTTCTGTTTCCATGGTTATTCGAAATAATCCCCTACTTCTGAGATGAAGTAGAATCTTTGGCTTCCATTTGAAGTAATTATATGGAGTAAGAATTGTTGATTGTGGAAACTCCAATTTAGACTCCATTCTTTGTTGTTGCTTCAATATTCTGAACCTGCAAATAAAATTTTCTTGTGCACTGATTACAAATCCCTGCGCTCTGATACCATGTAAGATTTTGAGGTACAAAGATCTAGATTTGCAAAACAATGAACAAACTTGAAAGAGAAGGAATGAGCGAGCAAGAATAGAGAAAAGAATGAAATTGATTCTTAAATATTAGTTTTTGGAATAAATACATAAAGGCAACTAAGTTAAGCTTAGTTGTACATGCAATAACTATGGATAGTTAAAGCTAACTGAAGCTAAGTGTGCTTTATGTTCTCCTAATGTGCACATGCACCACATGCAAGCAGTAAGTTAACTAACTAAGCAAGTGCACATTGCTGCAAGCAGTAAGTTAACTAACGAAGCTAAGTGCACATCACATGCAATATTTAGAGTTTAACTAAAGCTAATCTAGGTGCATATACACCAACATCATCCCTTAAGCATAACTTAGGTGAGTGTGACGCAAAATGAATGAGTCCCAGAAACACGGCCATTTTAGGTACCCATATACAATGCATAAAAAGTAGGAAAGAGGGAAAACACAGTGGGAAGAAAACCCCCCCTCAAAATATAATGCAAAAGTAGAGAAAAGACAACTGCTAGGCAGTCGTGTCCTTCACCTCGAGACGATCTAGCAGGAATCGAAACTTCTACTCAGTGAAAGTCTTGGTGAAGATATCAACAGTCTGCTCAGAACTAGGATAGTACTGAAGATTGATGATCCCATCATGAATGAGTTCTCTAATGAAGTGCATGTGGATCTCGATGTGTTTGGTCCATTGCGCTGCACTAGATCTATGAAAAACTTTAGCGTACTTTGATTATCACACCAGATGACAATTGGACGATGGACAATGATCTCAAGCTCAGATACGAAATGTTGTAGCCAAATGGTCTAAATAGTGGCATTGACAACTCTATACTTGGCCTCTACTGATGACAAAGCAATGGCAGTTTGTTGCTTGCTTGACCAACAAATTGGGCTGGATCTCAAACTAAGTACATAACCAGAGGTGGACTTGCAAGTTTTGGTGTAACGACAAACCTATAAATGGTATCAGAGCTTGGACCCAGGTTCAATTCCCCCGAGCTGCGTTTGAGGGGTGTATTGATTCCCCGAGTTGTGTTTGAGGGGGGGTGTTGGAGTAATCACCGCACCTCTATGGAATCCATAATTTCCATCTTGGGGATCCTATGGTTTGGAAGTTTACCAACACTTGCAAGTTTTGGTGTAACAGAAAACCTCTATAGATTTGTATCTCGCACATTATGATTTAGTAACTTTTTGCTTAAAAAGTGATGGGAGGGATGTGATTTAACCGTTTTTCCAAAAGTGGTTTCCCGTCCATTTTAAGTGATTCAGCCACCTATTATGCCGACACTTGCATTCTGCCCCCTTCAACAACCCTCCCCTTGCTGCACCAAATATATCCCCACACATGCCTCTCTGTCTCACCCAACATCACATGGCAATGGTTAGTTTTTTTAATCGATTTCCTTAATATTGATCTAAAATATTGGCTTTAATATTACTCTGGGATCGCTAGCAAAATATTGAAAACATAAGAAAAGGTTATCAGCGAAGGGATTGGAACAATGGCTTAATTAGACTTCTCTTCAAGTTGTGGATTGAACAATTCTCTTTTCCAGAGTGACCTGTGTGATTCATCCATTTCCTCCACGGAATCTCGATCATCCAATCAGTGGATTGAGTGCCTAGAGTTAAAAAGGTGCCTCCTCTCCACAACACAAAGATTCAATCCATCCGAAACTGATGTTATCGATGACCACTAGAGAAGGACGTATCATTTCTTTATTGAAAATTCAACATGTATAATTAAATTGATAGACCTATTTTTTTGGAATTGGCTACTTTACTCATTTTGCTAATTATTTTTTTTATGTGATGATATAAATTGAAAGATGCTACTCAATCAAGAAATAACTTCTTTGCATCTCTAAATCATATGTTTAAAACCTATTTATATTATTTTTTACCAAACTATTATTAAAAATTTACTATACCTATTATTTATCACCATCTATGAAAATTAGAAAAAAATGAAACTAGTTATAAAAATTAAGGAAAATAGATTTAAAAATAAAAAATACATGGGAACTTCTATTAAAATATGTGCCTTATATTAAAAAAGCGTGTAAGTTTCAATTGGAATTGTGTCATACTTATGCCAAGTGGATTTTATTGTGCTATGTCCATCCGCCTCCATTGTTCAGTATGACAAATGGTACCCTAAATTTTTATCACCGCCTTTGAGGATTCGATATAAATAAGACCATTTATGAAATTTATGGAAAATATATTTAAAAATAAAAAATACATGGAAACGTGACTATGTGTTTTAAAATGTGTGCGTTACATTACAAAACCGTGTAAGTTGCAATTGAAATTGTGTCATTTCCATGAGCTACTACCATTACTACTTATGCCAAGTGGCTTTGATGGTGCAAGACCCATCTACCTCCATTTCTTGGTATGGTAAATAATGATTGCTCAGTCTGACAAATGATTTTGATAGGCGGACCAACATTATTAATTACTCAAATTTTTTGTAACGAACATTTTTAATAGACTCATGGGATCACACTTTCTTCTTTCCCCTTATTGCTTGATACGCTGGTTGATAATTGGGAGTGGAAGAGGCACCAGTTACTCACGACGCTTCCAGTTAGTCACGATGCAATAAATCAATTAGGATGGATGGTGAGACCCTGAGTCATTCTTTCTTTCTCGTTAGCCACATACTATAATGCTAATGCTTGCCTGCTATAGATCCTCGGATGCAATCACTGGAAGGTGAAACTACACCTATAACGATGCTATGAGAAACTACAACTCGATTCCTTGGATGGTTGCGTCTTCTGTAAATAAAAGAAAATGAAAATTGGTGTTCAATATGTCTATTTCGAAACATAGAATTATGATTTGTTACTTTATTATTTCTCAAAACATTTTTAAATGTGGATATGTGTTTTCATTCATTAAGTGACTGACTACAATAGTTTGATCCATCTGCATGTGGTGAGTAAAATTAAATTATAGTTTCATTTGATTAATACTTGTCGAAAACTACTCGCAAATTCTAGTTAAGAAGAATGTTTTGTTGAGATAAGTAATTTGGAAAATTATGGTTAAGTAGAATGCTTTGTTGTAGATAAGTAATTTGGAAAATTATTGTTAAGTAGAATGTTGTGCTGCACATGAGAAATCTGTGTCCATCTAGCAAAAAAAAAATGTTTAATGTAGAAATCCTATCTAACTTCTTTTATTTTCATATTTGGGTTGGACCCTAGGTCAAGTGGGTGGAAAGCACAATCTCGATTCAATCCATCTCTCCAGAAAAGATCAGAGAATTTAAACAAAAGATCATTTAATGGATTTCACTAAAAGGAACAAGAACAAGAAAAGTAACTTACAAAATATTGAATGGGATAATAAAATATGCATGTTACAGAAACCCTGAACTTTCCTCATGTGCATGTACCTTGCAATCATAGCTCTGCATAACTGGAAAAATAAATAGAGAAGGAATTTTAATGAAATTCGAGACAAGTATAACAAAGGGGGTGAGTTTATTACCTGTTAAAAATCGACAGAAAGAGTTTCTATTTGTGGCTTAAATGGGGGTGGGTAATAAACCCAGATGGGAGCTGCTTGGAACCCTAGTTGTGTGTCATTTCTCCTGAGTTAATTGCTCGTTCATTTCATAATTTCAAACTAGCAAATAAGGAAAGTAAGAAATTCGAGTCCAGTGGAAAAAACTACAATGGTATAGTTGATGAGCCGGTAAGTAACCTCCTTAGCAACCGTTGGGTCTCCATGGTTGCATAACCTTGTCTCGCACAGTCAAGATCAGTAGAATGAGAATCTTCCACACAATTTCGAAAGCAAGAACGGTTACCCTAACATCATTTTCTTTCCCGTTGTCGACTGAAACCCTATGCTCTTTTAGCCGTAGATAAAATAACATGCCAATCCCAAGGGAGCATTAGTGCCACTAGGCATAATATCAATGTATATCTAGAAGATTGGAAAATTTGGTAAGGCAAACTTAGCTATAAAAAAATTCAGATTTTGGATTAAACATTTTAATGTAGTTGTTGTATACATTGTATATGGGGTTAGCGATTGATACAATATTTATTAAATAAATAAATAAAATCGATCTATAATAAAAAATCATCATGTTTACATTACTGAACTAGTAAATAAGTTAACTATCCATCTTGTGTACACTTTTTAATAATAATAATAAAATTAACCTTGATTGGAAGGAGTAAATGAGTTAACTATCTAACTTATGTACACTTTTTAATTTTATTTAAAAAAAAATTAACCTTGATTGGTATGAATATGGCTATCCTACGACAAAATTAGATGTAAATGTTAAAGAATGTAATCGCAACCACCTGCTAGGTGCCAAAACCATAATTCCATGTGTACCAGTTCAGTTTCAGTTAGTCCAGTGTAGTCGAGTTTAACTCTAGTCATTTATTGATGATGTTTCCAATGTAACCGTATTTACGTAATTCGTAATATTGTGAAGAGAAATCCTCTGCTCCAATTCTTTTCAGTTTTCAATTCTTGTCATGGTATCAGAGCTAGTTTGCATAAACCTCCCTAGAGAGCAACAACAGAGCCAAGTTGGAGTAGTAGAGAGCAGAGGCAAGCTTGCATACGACTCATTGACAGAGAAACAGAAGTTTGAAGAAGACGCCTCCTATGAAGTAGTAGCACAAGAAACAAAAAGGAAGGTGAAGCCACTAAAGGCATCAAAGAAACAAATTGAAGAAAGCCAATTTGAGAAAATGGCTTAGATTGATAACGCATTGTTTTAAAGGATGCTCAACGTTATTAACGCACCCTAGAAGAGAAAAGAGTCACGTTAGCATTCTTGCTTTAACGCTCTATTTAAGAAGAGTCCTAGCATTACTAATGCGGGAGCCAAGAGCATAGAGTCACGTTAGTTCCATTTCCTTACACCGATTTCAAACTGGCGCAGGACCAGATTAGATCAATTGCGTTAACATAAACGAGAGACAACATTCATTCACCTGTGTTAAGGTGATTTTTGTTTCATTAAACTGATTCAAAGAAATGCACGTGCCACAAAAATTGGTGGCTCAAAATTCATGATGGTATGGAGGTATTTATTTAAAGAAAATCATGTAAGTAGTTTTTACGCGCCACGTGATTTAAAAAAAAAGAAGGAGGAAGCCCTTTTATATGAAGATAGAAAGTTTTTTTTATTAATGTTTTATTTTCTTTAAAACAAAAAACTTCAAAATTTTGCAAATGTTCTATTAAAGGAAATGAAAAGGGTTGCAATTTCTAAAATATATTTTTAAGTCTTTAAAAGAGATAATATTTTGTTGAGAAAAGGATTTTTTTGGAGTTTAAAAAAAAAAAAAAAAACTTAAAATTGTGATGTGAGAAAGTGAAATTGAATGATTAAAAGGCTATTTTTTTGAGGAAAAGAAATTTTTAGAAGCAAGATATTTGATGCATATGTAGACTCATCTATTTTTGGAAGCCAACCAACAAGGTCATGGGCAAAGCCAAGAGGCTAAAGAAAAAATAGAAGATGTTCAAGATCTTTTTAGATCTAGAAATAAAGAGGCAAAAAGACACCTATCTGTTAAAATGCATAAAATGATCTATCGATGACAGCATTCTCCCTCTAATTTCAGATGCCAAGATAGCCAAGGAGGCATGGAATACCCTGGAGAGATGTGTTGGTGCAATGGGGGGCATTGAAGTTGAAGGTGAAGGTGGATCTATAGCAGCAGATCTACAACGAGATGAAGAGTCAGAAGGAGCAGAGAGAGAGCACGAAGATGCTTGTGAACCCCATTGTACACATCTACAAGTGGACGAATATTTGATGATTCCAGCAACACAACTTGCTGATGATGTTTTGATGAATCCAGCGACAGAGCTTGCCGATGATATGGTGATTCCAGGAACAGAGCTTGCTAATGAGGATATGATGAATCCAGCAACAGATTTTGCTGATGATATGGTAAATCCAGTGATTAATATTGTTGATGTAAACTTTGATAATGAATTTTTGGCTAATGATGATTAGTTGCAGATGATGCAATGAAAACATGATATTCACATGATGCTATTTGGTGAGATAACCTCACTTCAGTTAGTGGAAGACAGCGTAATTGCACTAGCACGGGTTAGTGAAGAAAAGACAGAGACAAAAACAGAGAAAGAGGTAGAGAAGGAAGTGCAACAACAGAAAACTCTCATTGCACAACATAAGGAAGAAACAAAGAAAGAAGAAGAGACAAAAGAAAATAAAGAAGTCTGCAAAGGGACAACAAAAATAGAGATAGAGGGACACATGAGAAATCTCTCAGTGTAGAGCAAAAAGACGAGAGCCAATGTCATTCTGAAATTTTTTTTAATTCTAACATTAATTTCCAGTGTGCAGGTATGCATGATGATTATGAAGACGACTTAAAGTTCCTTGAAACATGGCTTGCAACACCATGTCTAGTTGAGATCTACATAGAAGATGTAGATATGAATGTTGAAGATGATATGCATGATGAATACATCAATGAAATTTTCATGCATTGGAGTTTTGAAGAAATAAGATATTATTCTAATCTTATGTTGCAGCAGATGGTGATGAAAAGCGCACTACAGAAGACAATATGTGGCAGCAACCCACATTTCTTGAAGAAGTCTAGGACATGCTTAGAAAACCTCGAACAGCAAAAGACCTGCACTAGAAAATGAAGAAATAGAGGTTTAAAAATACAACAAGAAGAAAATGATGAAACAATTTAGAGGCTACAAAATTTGGAAGAACAGAAGAAGAAAACCAAATCTAGTTGAAAGTCAATTTTTAAATTGTAAGCCTCGCTGAGACATAGACCAACAAGTATCTTAATTAAATTTTTATGTGGTTTGAATTAAAGGGGAATGTTAAAGAATGTAATCCCAACCACCTACTAGGTGTCTAAACCATCATTCCAAGTGTCCCGGTTCAGTTTCAGTTAGTCCAGTTTAGTCGAGTTTAACTCCAATCATTTATTACTGATGTTTCCAATGTAATCTTATTTAATTAATTCCTGATATTGTGAAAAGCAATCCTCTGCTCCACTTCTTTTGAGTTTTCGATTCTTGTCAATAAAATTAATATAAAAAATTAAATTATTTTAATTTTTTATATATCTCAAAATTTTAATATATTTTTCATTTTAATAATTAATTTTCTATTTTTCTTAATTAAAAGAGGTGGTTGTATTATCCGATATATCTTTCATGACTTAAAAAAAAGTTAAATCAATGGGATTTTCATCATGTCCTTTATTAGACTTTCACACTGTAATGCGTGAGACGTTTTATAAATATTATACATGATTTGTACATATTATACATGTTTTGTATATAGTATACCGAAAAATCATTTAGATGATAATAAAGCACCTTTATGTATCCATTTATATTCATGCACATTATTTTTATTCATTTCTTTCATAGGTAAATTAAGTCGAGTCCAAACATCCCAAACACTATATTTTATAACATTGTGTAGATGGGATTTCATTCCTTCGGATACTAAGTTAACATGCTTTGATTCACCCTTCATATAAACCGTTGATTGCATACTTTTCTTGGAGGACTTACGAAATTAACCACTTTTTAAAATTAACAACAAGTGGTTTGATTCACCCTTCACATAGTTTTCCTATTTTGCTAGGAGGACTGATGGGAGTGTGGGTGCAGGCATTAAGGAGAGCTATTAAAACTTGGTTACAATGTTTTCTAGTTTAGGAGGAATCTGATCCTAATCTCCTTTTTCACTCTCGGTCATCTAAATTTATCAACTTTGTTGATAGTATTAATAAAATGCACATTCAAAAGCTAAGTCCCCTATACATTCATAACATAATGCTGCACTGTAAAACATTTTAAACCTTTTAAACAATGTTTACAACCCTTCGGAATGTATCATAACCCACTTTAACCAATTTTTTAATACCCTTGAGGAATATAATAATTTACCTTTAAAACAGTGCTTTAAACCTTTCGGAAATGATGTTCTAAACCTTCGGCAATGTAATATTATAACGCCTTTTAAACAATGTCTAAAAACTTTTCGGAAATTGTTCCCGATTTCAACATTTAATAAAAGTCCACTTCATAAATTTTCGGGTCCATACCTTGTTTAAACCTCCACTTTTTTTTCAACGCGACCACCGTTGGATTTTCCACAAATATAATCAGATGGCTATTGTGCTCAAATCACCTCCAAAATTTATCACCCAAATGTTATGCGAAACTACTGGTTTTGATAATGTGACATGTCGCATTCTAATTTGATCACGTTTATTTGAATAAAAACCACTCACGACCCCAAGGTTGTGCGAAAATAATGGTTTGGTTTCTCAAAACCACTAACCTGCAAACTTTCAGTTCCGATCGCGTTTGAAGTCAAATTCTCTCCGGATTTCAGGGTTAACTTTTATTTCACTGGAAAACCTCCTTTTTCACTGTGTAAATCAATAAACATAGATCAATTTTCAACTTATTCAATTTCAAACGAAAGAACCATAATCTTTTGTTTTCTTCCACTCCTTTACACATAAACTAATACACTCAATTATACACAGAAAACATTAATTCAATGAAATTTTGAAGGGATAAACCTCCGGGAAATTTCCAAGTAACAAGAGATTAAAAAATACTGCAATATTATTAAAACAAAGGCAAAACCTCTCAATCAATTCTTCTACAGCCAAATTCTGAATTCCTCTTCCTCGAAGATTACAATTTATAGGTTCCTACATAACAATCAACCTCTTCTTGAGGATGGAATTATTCTATTTTTGAAAAAATCCTAATTACATCATAACCTCCCTAAATCTATCAAATGAAGGCTAAATATGTTGAAACAAATCTAAAATTGTTAAATCCTCCTAAATACTAGTTCAATCCTATCTATTACAACTATAAATTGACAGGTAAAGGCACCAACACCTTTGCTTGTAAATTTTTTTGGATTTTTGGAATAATTAATGAAGCCTTTTGTCCCTAAGCCTCATGCCCCTACATGAGATGCCTGTGGACAAAAATATTCGTGGACTCTTGTCCATGAGCTCCTCCACAGACCTGCACAATTTCTGCAGCATAGTTTTTGTCATCCAGGTAGCATCTTCAATTGGCTGATCCTTCCACTTGATCAAATATTGAAAATAATCTTGTCTTCTAGTCTTCTTAAACACTTTCTTGTCTAAGATCCTCTCTGGCTATAATGGCTCTACTGTGGGTAATTGTTTTAGTCAGTGAATCTGTTCTCTATCTTATGGTATGTCATTTGTGCCACCATATTCATATCTGTACAAGTCAGCAACATTGAATATTAGATATATTCCAATATCAGATGGTAATTCAATTTTATAAGAATTTGTAGAAAACTTTCTCAATACCCTGCAGGGTCCTATCTTTTTAAATTTTAACTTGTTATACTGCCTCTTTGGAAATATTTCTCTTCTTAAGTGTGCCAAAACCAAATCACCAACTTCAGAATTAACTTCTCTTTTGCTCAAATCTGCTATGTTCTTGTACTTGATGCTATTGTCTTGTACTTGTTGCTTTACCTATTCATGTATTGCTTAAATTTCTAAAGCAAACTCCTCTCCTTCAGCACTTCTCATTTCTGCTTTTCCCAAGTTCCTCAATTCATATACTCCTCTTGGGCGCATTCCATAAACTATATGGAATGGGATCTGCCATGTACTTCTGTTAGGTGAATAATTATATGCATATTCTTCCTGTGGTAAAATATGATCCCACTGTTTAGGATGTTCTCCTGCAAGACTTCTCAAAAGATTACCCAAACTTCTGTTCACTACTTCAGTCTACCCATCAGTCTGAGGGTGATAAACTGAGCTGAAACTTATTTTAGTACCAAGCTTCTTCCATAATGTCCTCCAAAAATGACCAACAAATCTAGTGTCTCTATCAGAAACAATATTTTTAGGTTACCCATGTAGTCTGACAATTTCCTTGAAAAACAAATTGGCAACATGAGTAGCATCACTGGTTTTATAACGTGGAATAAAATGTGCCATTTTTGAAAATCTGTCACCTTCAACATAAATTGCATCATTCCCTCTTTTTTTCTTAGGAAATCCTAAAATAAAATCCATACTTACCATATCCCAAGGTCTGTCTAGAATAGGTAATGGAATGTACAAACCTGCATTTTGACTTTTCCCTTTCGCATATTGACAAATTTTACAATTATTCACATACTTTTCTACTTCAGATCTCATCTTTGGCCTAAAATAAAAATGACTTAATTCCTCATAAGTATTATCAACACTAAAATGTCCAACAAGTCCACCACTATGTTTCTCCCTAATTAAATTTTCTCTCATAGGAAAATTCGGTATGCACAACTGATTTCTTTTGAAAAATAAAACCTCTTGCAAGAAATAATCTAACCACTGACTTTTGTCTATCAGAAAAGGATTGCAGCATGCTTCAAATGCTTCTTTGAAATCCAAATATGTTTTATAAAGTTCTTTAAGAAAATCAAAACCTAACACTTCAATTTGACTTTCTTGAACAAGAATGCTTTTCCTACTCAAGGCATCAGCTACCTTGTTTGCTTGACCACTTATATGCTTCAATACAAAGTTAAAATTTTGAAGATATTCAAACCATTTTGCATGTTTTGATCCAATTTAGATTGTTGCATAATATACTGTAAGGCATGATTATCTAAATATAGCACAAACTCTTTAGACATTAAATAATGTCTCCACTTCTTCAATGACTCTATTATTGCATAAAATTCCTTGTCATAAGAATAGTACTTTATTCTTGTCTCATTCATCTTCTCACTGAAATATTCTACAGTCCTATCTTCTTGACTTAATACAGCCCCAATAGCTTCTCCACTGGCATCACATTTCACTTGAAACGGTTTGTTAAAATCACGCAAAACTAAGACATGTTTCTCAATTATCTTTTGCTTCAAGAACTTAAAATTCCTTTCAGCTTCAGCAATCCATTTAAATGGCTATTTTTCCTTCTTTATGGTTTCAAATATAGGTGCATTGATCTTACTAAAATTCCTTATGAATTTTCTATAAAAACTAGCAAGACCGTGAAAACTTCTTACCTCAAAAACACTTTTTGGTGAAGGCCACTCCACAATTGCCTTTATCTTCTCTGGATCTATTTTTAATCCTTCAACAGAAACAAGAAAAACCAGATATACCAATTCTTATTTCATGAATGAACATTTCTTTAAATTTACCAGTAACTTCTCTTGATGTAACTTCCTTAAGACATAATTAAGATGTCTCAAGTGTTCTTCTTTTATTTTGCTGTAAATTAATATATCATCCAGATACACTATTGCAAATTTACCAATAAATTCCTTCAATACTTCATTCATAAGCCTCATAAAGGTACTAGGTGCATTTGATAAACCAAAAGGCACTACCATCCATTCATACAATCCCTCGCTTGTTTTAAAGGTTGTTTTCCATTCATCACCTTCCCTTATCCTAATTTGATGATACCCACTTTTCAAGTCTAGTTTTGAAAAATATCTTGCTCCACTCAAACAATCCATTAAATCTTCAATTCTAGGTAAAGGAAATATATACCTGATTGTTATCTTGTTAATTTCTCTTGAATCAGTGCACATTCTCCAACCTCCATCTTTCTTCGGACTTAATACTGTAGGTACTGCACAAGGACTCAAACTTTATCTGATCAAACCTTTGTCAACCAATTCCTGCACTTGCTTTCTGATTTGTTCATTTTATGTAGGAGTCATTCCGTAAGTTGCTTTGTTTGGAAAATTTGATCCTAGAATCAAATATATCTAATGGCTAATTCTTATTACAGGTGTTAATTCATCAGGCAAATCATCCACAATAATATCACAATAATTCTCCAACATTTATTGAATTTCAATTGGCAAATCAGAAATTTTAGTAGAACTAAATACTACCTTAGGTTTGTAAACTAAAGAAAAATTTACCACATCGTCTTCAATGTGCTGCAAGTATTCTTTTCCACTCAAAAATAAAGCCTTTCGATCAAAATTTTTACTTGATGTACCTTCTTCTTCCATAGGTAACAATGTTTAATTCATACCATCTTTGAAAAACTTGTAAGTGTTTCTCTTCCCATAATGTACTACTGCTCTGTCATACTGCCAAGGTTTTCCTAGCAATATGTGACACACATCCATAGGCATCACATCACACATGATTTTATCTTTGTAGCTGCCCATTTGCAATTCTATTTCACATTGTTCCTTTGCTATCAACTAATGTCCTTTTTAAAGCCATGGCACCTTGTACGGTGTTGGATGTTCCTTTGTCTTCAATTTAAACTTCTTTATCACCTCTGTAGAGACCAAATTATCTGTACTGCCATGATCAATTACCAATTGATAGCATTTCCCTTGAACTTTGCACACACTTCTGAACAAAGTCTTTCTCTGTGTTGGTTCAGCAACTTCCTTTGTTTGTTTTAACAAACCTTTTTAACCACCAAAGATTCTCCTTTCTATGGCACAATTTCTTTCTCTTTTTCAGGAAAATTTGTTGCTTCTTCTCCAGTCTGAGCAACAATTGCATTTCTCTGGTTTGTCCCCACATTCTCTTTCTCTCGACATTCATAGGCTCTATGTCCTAATTTTTTACATATGTAACATTTAACTTCTATTCCTCTATTTCTGCCTCCTCTTCCTTTATAAGGACTCGTTCTGCCACTTGTATCACTTTCTATGGGTTCATACTGAGGTGAGATGCTGCTAGCTCCATCTCTTGCTGTTGTAGATCTTCCTCTACCACCTTGAATTCCTCTTCCTCAGAAATTACCTCTTCCTTTGGCAGATTGCATTCTTATGATTTTTTCTTCAGCTTTTAAGGCATTTTGGTAAGCCTCTTCTATTGTCTTAGGAGACAATATACTTATCTCATCTTGAATATCCATTCTGAGACCATTTATGTACCTGGAAATATTCTTTGTTGTATCTTGAATTTGTCCTGCTCTTATGCTCACTTTGTAAAATTCTTCTGTGTATTATTTTACTATTATTAAATACTATCTAAGATTCTGCATTTGTCTAAATAATGAAAGTTGATAATCACTAGGAAAAAACTTACCTCTCAGCTTTTCCGCCATTCCATTCCAATTCTTGATTGGCTGCTTACCAACTCTCCTTATTTCTGCTTGCACTTCATCCCACCAAAGTGCTGCATGTCCTTTCAACCTTGTGATGGCAAACTTAACTCTCTTTTCTTCACCCATCTCTTCATAATCAAATCATTTATTCATTTCATTGATCGAGTCTATCAATTCTTTTGGATTCAATCCTCCTGCAAAATCTGACACTTCAGTCTAGGCTTGGATGTAGAGCCTAAAACTGATTTAAAGAATCTCATATCAGGAGTAAGCTCAACATTTTCTTCTTCTTCTTTAGCTTTAGGTTCACTGACATCTCCAGGATCTCTATGTTGTCCTAATTCAATTGCTTCTAATCTAGCTTGAATCTCTTGCATAGTCCCAAGTACTTCTGCATTTGCAACTCCTCTACCTCTTCTTCTACCAGCTCCACCTCTACCAATTCTGACAGCCATGCTGGATTTCTTTTTCTAATTTTTGGAAGCTTGTCCAATGTATGAAAAATGCTCTAAAGACTTCTTTGATACCACAAATGATGGTAGTGTGGGTGCACGTGTTAAGGAGAGCTGTTCAAACTTGGTTACAATTTTTTCTAGTTCAAGAGGAATCTGATCCTGATCTCATTTTTCACTCTCGGTCATCAAAATTTATCAATTTTGTTGATATAATTATTAAAATTCACATTCAGAAGCTAAGTACCTTATATATTCATAACATAATGTTGCACTTTAAAAAGTGTTAAACCTTGTAAACAATGTTTACAACCCTTCGAAATGTATTATATCCCACTTTAACCAATGTTTTAATACCCTTCAGGAATATAATAATTGACCTTTAAAATAGTGCTTTAAACCTTTCAGAAATGATGTTCTAAACCTTCGGCAATGTAATATTATAATGCATTTTAGACAATTTCTAATGGCCTTTCGGAAATGGTTCTGGATTTCAACATTTAATAGAACTCCACTTCATAAATTTTGGGTCCATACCTTGTTTAAACCTCCACATGATATCTGAGGCGACCACTTTTGGATTTTCCACAGATATAATCAGACGGCTAGCGCGCTCAAATCTCCTCCGGACATTATCACCCAATTGTTATGTGAAATTGGTGGTTTCGATAATGTGACATGTCGTGTTTTAATTTGATCACATTGATTTGAATAAAAACCAAGCTATGCGAAAACAGTGGTTCAGTTTCTCAAAACCACTAACCTGCAAATTTTCAATTCCGATCGCGTTTGAAGTCAGATTCTCTCCGGATTTCATGGTTAACTTCAATTTCACTGGAAAAGCTCCTTTTTGCTGTGTAAATCAATAAACATAGATCAATTGTCGGCTTATTCAATTTCAAATGAAAGAACCATAATATTTTGTTTTCTTCCACTCCTTTACACAGAAACTAATACACTCAATTATACACAGAAAACATTAATTCAATGAAATTTTGAGGGGATAAACCTCCAGGAAATTTCCAAGTAACAACAGTTAAACAAATACTGCAATATTTTTAAAACAGAGGCAAAGCCTCTCAATCAATTCTTCTACGGCCAAATTCTGAATTACTCTTCCTCAGAGATTACAATTTATAGGTTCTTACATAACAATCGACCTCTTCTTTGAGGATCGAATTCTTCTATTTTTGAAAAAATCCTAATTACATCATAACCTCCCTAAATCCATCAACTGGAAGCTAAATATGCTGAAACAAATCTAAAATTGTTCAATCCTCCTAAATACTAGTTCAATCCTATCTATTACCACTGTAAATTGATAGCTAAAGGTACCAACACATTTGCTTGTAATTTTTTTTGGATCTTTGGAATAATTAATGAAGCCTTTTATCCCTAAGCCTCATGCCCCTGCATCCAGCACTTATGAAATTAAGCACTTTTCAAAAATAACAATAACTTTGAAATATTTTTTTTTCTCAATGCGAGGAGTTTGTTTTTCAGCCTCCATGTCATAATTGGAAATTGATAAGTTTTTTTTTATATTCTATATATTTTTTACAAATTTTGTGATTATGTTTTTAAATATAATGTAAAATTTGTAGCTTAATATTTAAAATTGAAAATAATTAGGGGAATTAGTTGGAATGATTGGGTATTTATTTATTACTTTTTGAAATTTTAGAATAATTCAAAATATAAATATGCAATGGATTTAGAAAGGAAATTAAAATTTTATTATAAATAAATAAAAATTATCATGTGACTTTCAAATTAATTAATGTTTTGGTATTTGATATCTTTTCAAATATAATGAATATCTTGGTATTCAATGAATGCTTTAATAAATGTTTTTGTACTTGAATGCTTTGTGTGACTCTCAAATTTTGGTACTCAATCATACCATTTCAATAGTGATTCATGTTTTGGAAGTTCATTGCATATTATAGGATGTGTGTTGTCATAGATGTGCCCTAAATTTCAGTCAACATACTGTTGTCGATAGCAGTCGTGATCGGTGAAACTTGTTATCATACACCTTCAGCTTGGTCTATCCCATGTCAGGCTCATTTCTAGTCAATTATGAATTGATTTTTTATTGCGTAGGAATAAAACCTACAATATATTACCCATTTATGGGCTTGGACCGATTGTTGAATAGTAGGGAGATTGCTTTCAGCGATAAATTACTATCTGTATAAAATTTGCAAATAACAGACAAATCTCAAGGAATGTTGGCAACATTTTCGTGATAAAATAGGATAGGCATAATTAATAATGGAGTGATTTAATATTGGCCAACGTAGTAAAGAATATTGTTTCTACACATGATTCATCTCCATAGGTCAAAGAGCCATCAAATATAGATTTTCAAAAATTTGTGTCCTTGCGGACTCAGCTCAGATGCTGTTGTTTGGGTCATATTCTTTGATGTCTGAAATCAGAAATGAAAACCATTAAACATATCCAAGTACAATACATGCAAGTCATAAATATTCAAACAGATAGCTGGAGTATCCATTCCTGTGAGTATATTGTTGATGGGGCTCTAAAGAAAAAATAAGACTTTGGAGCATACACATTAAAGATTCACAAATCCTTAAAGTTTGTGAATGCCACTGTCGACTCTGGTGGACTAAAGTACCTGGTTTTATGTTTTAATTGGGATGTAGGCCCGATAGTCCAGACACTGTCTATTTATTGTTTCTAGCTTAACTTGGAGAGTTGTAAAAATTGTAAGCCATTTTCTTCTAGATTGCATTTTGTAGAATTAAACCCCAAAAGTATAGCAATTATTAGTCTCTTTTTTTATCAAAAAAAATTATTTCATATTAAATTTCTCAAAATAATGATATATCAAGTCATACACAAGATATCACTAGAAATTTTGAGACAATTAAGTGAATTTCACTGTACAATTCACAACTATATCAAATGTTCGTTACTATTCCTAGTTTGAGGTTTTATAGTTTTATGGTGTTCTGTAAATCTCTGGGATTTCTTGGTTATCACAACTTTCATGCATATGTATCATATGGATTTACACATTTCTATAATGTTAGACTCTCTTATTAATTCAAATTCCTTCAAGCTCACCATTCAATTATGTTGCATCTTTGTCATCACGCAACTCTAAAGAACAACCTACAATAAAGAAACAACAACAAACATCCCCTACAACTGAATCAAAGAAGTAAGTAAATTTGAAACAAATTTTTATAGGCCTCATTAACATGGTATTTACATTGATCAACATCGTATTCTACTTCTAACTATGTCTTTTTCCACATCAACGTCATCAATACATAGATCGAAAGGATCATCTTTAGTTCCAGTTACAATTGAAGAACTAAACATTCGCAAAACTGGAAAAATGTTCAGTGGAGATTTCATGGTCATTTATAACACATACCTTCATAAAGTCCACCAATAACGACAAATACTACGTGCTGATTTGACAGATGCTGAAGGAATCATGACAATCACATTATGAACAAAAAATATCACTAGGAAAAGCAATATCAATTACAAATTTTAAAATTCTTCCTAAAAAAAATTACGACCGTGGTGATTGTGATTGGATTTTGTTGCTGAATGAATCAAGTACCTTACAGAACATACCACCAATTTGCAAAGATTACAAATTCATTCCAAATAAAATAGAGAACACCTTACAGCAAATACAAAAACATATCCAATTGGAACAATTGCTACAGCTGTCACAATTGCACAGAAAATTGGCTTCCAATATACATTAGAAATTAAAGATGGAAATTTCGATAACAATAGAACAACGGTAACATAAATTACTTTGCATTTTTTTTTATTGCTAGTTCCATCCTAGATTTCAATTCTATTTGAAAAAAAAATTAACTTTTTGTCTTTTATTGCAGTTGCATTTATTTGAAATATTTTCACCACTCTACAATGAAGTTGAACAAGAATTGCAAAAAGGGAATTTTCCAATTCTGTTATTCAAAAACATAACAAACAGGAAAGATGTCAAAGAAAGAACACTTCAAACAATGCAATCAACATTCATCAAAAAATTGAATGCAGAAGCAGCAAAAGAAGCTAGAAAATTGATCCCTCCAACATTCTTTGTAAGTACACATAAAAACATACCTCTACTTCTACATATCCAATTGTTTTTTCATTTCTTTCCATTTTGACATATACTACTTGTCCTCCTCTGTGAACAGATAAAAGGAACATTGGCAACTAAAAGCATTTACTCTACGCCATTTGAACCATTTTTTCTTGGATGCAATTCACCAATACCACCCTCTACAATGATAGAGAAGATAACAATTAACTACCTTAAGTGCAATAAAAAATCCTCCTTTTTCTATTCTCAATGTATTAATTGCATAATCAAATCTAACAACACTAGCTTGCAGTGTTGCATCAGAAACAAATTTCTCTTGAAACAGTTACTTAACAGCTTAGCACAAATGTCTTTCAAAGATTATCTTCAAAAGAAACAACCAACCATGTATATGCTACAAGATTTCAAAATAAATGGTACATTTACAATCAACGAAGACAACGAGATCCAATGGGTTGACAATAATGGAAGCCCTACCAAAGCTAGGTATTCTTCTAATTATCCTTCATCTTTTAAGTAAAAATCAAATATATGCATTTTAAATTATGTTATCCAAAATAGTGTGATTTGTACTAATTTTTCGCTTTTCTTTGCAGCCCCAACACTTCTACACACATTAGCTACAACAAGAACACATCATAATCCGGAAATCACTCCAATGCTCTTCTTAATTTTTGTACCATATTTTACCGATTGGATCCTCCTCTCTCAATGTACAACGTGTCTGAAAAAAATTTCTAGAACGAGAAAGCATACAAATGCACATATGACAACAAAGTTTTTTGAGAGCAATTAGGAACAAAAATCACTAGTTATATTAAAATCTTTTGACACTTAGTACAAGTATCTTTAACGCATATAGTCTTTCCTCTAGGTATTTACAAATACTTTGAGACTTAATGTATGTATTTTTAAGGCATAGAGCTTTTCATCTAGGCATTTACAAATATTTTGAGACTTAATACAAATATGTTTAACGAATAGAGCCTCTCTTTACAGTCTAACATTAAATATATAAATACTATAAACCTATTTAAAGATCTCCAAAATGCATTTATAATGCAAATAGCAAGGATTTATATTTTCCAAATTTTGATTTAATTGATAGGGAAAAAATGTTAAGCCATAATAATATGTTTATTTTATTTTCCAAAATTTTCTTTAATTGATAGGGGAAAATGTTAGGCCATAATTCCATGTTTATTTCACTCATGCTAATGTGAAAATAATGGCATCTAACTTTGAAACCGAATGCTACCATGTGTTCAAAGTGTAAACGATGAAAACAATTGCATCTAACCAGATGCTACCATTTGTTCAAAGTGGAAACAGTGAGAAGTGAATTCAAAATGTAAACTATGAGAAGTGAGAAGAGCATAGCTTAAATTTTGTTTTCATCTAACTAGATGCTACCATCTGTTCAAAGTGGAAATAGTGAGAAGTGAATTCGAAATGTAAACTATGAGAAGTGAGAAGAGCATTGCTTAAATTAATTTCTTTCTATTTACTGATTGCAATTTATGCACAATAAAGATAACAATACTCACAACTACAACTTCAAAATACTACTAATCTATTTATAATAGTTATAATAATTTTGACATAATTGTTTGCTTCAAAATACTTCTAATTTCTTTATAATAGTTATAATAATTTTGACATAATTTTTTTTTGCTGTTATGTGTCTAATTTGTTAAAGTGTTAGAGAAGACAAAAGTGGTTGGGAGGACCCATGCTATTAAGTACGAAAACAAGACGGAGTAAACATATTTGTATTATTAAGCAATAAAAATTCTTTGTAATTGAAAAAAAAAAATATTAAATGTATATATGATGTTAAGTGATAAATTCATTTTTTAAGTCAAAATTTCTGATTTCATAACCCTTGTTATTTTTTTCCTTCTTCATTTTCATTTTCCATTTTCCATATAAATTCTTATTCGTTTTCTCATGTTTTTTTAGAGTTATTCTGGAATCCCCTTATTCTCATGTTTTTGAGTGATTTTCTGTTGTCTGAATCCCCTTATTTCATATGGCCCAAAGTATGAACCTTGCGATGCTTTATTTTACTTCCTTTACTTTTTCTAGACCAATGTAAATCATACTCCCATGTTACAATAATGATGAATAAAATTTACATTTTTTTGGGACCAATTTCTATCTCGTATGTCTTTGCATATATAATTGAATTAACCTTTAGTTTTTCCAATGTAAAAGATACCCCCTGTTACAATAATGACAAAAAAAATTTACATTTTTCTGGGATCAATTCTTATATTGTATGTGTTTGCTTGTATAATTAAATTAACCTTGAGCTTTTCCAACTATTAGTCAAATATCCCTCTTAAATTCTCATAAAACTTTTATTTCTCATCACAAGGTGGAAGAAAGCATATATATTAACCATCATTGTGTGACTGGCATTTACTTTGTTAAATTAATCTTCTAATTTGTTTTTTAAACATAGAAATTGTAGATTTATTATTTTATTATTAACCATGCTAATTAAAAAAATATAATTTCAAATTTATATTTAAGTATTTGTTTTCGAATTTTTTTAAAATTTTGTATATTTAATAGCTAAGCATTTGTTTTTAATAAATTTTATATTTTATTTAAATGGTTTAGTTATATTATTGTAATTAAGATTAATATTTAAATTACCCAAAAGCATCCATTATATTGGTAAGTATTACTAAACACCTTAATAAATGGCATATGTTCTTATAAAATAAAAAATTTAACATAAAATATAAATAATTTCCAATCACACTTAGAATATTAGAATTTCAACATTAACAAAATTAACATTAATTATATAGTAATTTATTAAATAATACATGTTTCTATCTTTAAAAAAAATACGACAAATTTAAATTTGAAAATGTCATACTTGTCAAAATTTAATGATACTAATTGTATGCTTTAATTTAACATTACTATTTGATATCATCAATTCAGAATAATGTTTAAAAAACATACTTTATAATATATCTTATATCTTCAAAAACATACAAATTAACTAGATTATAACTTTAGTTAATAGTAATAATAATAGTAATAAACAACTTCATTTTAAATTATAATCATTCATACTAATTTACACATATAGAAGAGATAAACATTTACACATTTAAAAGAACATGTAAAAATAAAAACATAATAAAACAATAATAAGTCAGAAGTGTCGCATAGTAGTTTAGTCACCATGTAAAATTTAGAAAAAGCATAATGAGCATTTAAATTTCATATAACTAAGTACACTTTCTAAAAAAATAACTATTTGTTCATAAGTAAAGAAAAATGGGAACCTTTCAAGCATCTCTCTTTGTCGATTTACATGTGAATAAGATTGTTCTACTTGCTAATTTTTTCTATATGCTAAATATAGATAGCTTTGATTTGGAGATTTACGAATTACAATATACTTG
The DNA here is from genome assembly GCA_034641835.2 of Pinus albicaulis. Classification (NCBI taxonomy): domain Eukaryota; kingdom Viridiplantae; phylum Streptophyta; class Pinopsida; order Pinales; family Pinaceae; genus Pinus; species Pinus albicaulis. The sequence continues at coordinate 1,615,568,769 of CM076570.1, read as the reverse complement.
GAGATATAAGAATTCCAAATTATGATATTCAATGGTTTTTTCCTGTCATATGTTTAACAACATCTTATAATATGTTTAACAACATCTTGACTATATTGTAAAACACTTGATAGATTTATGGTTATGATCATGTTTTTTTAAAAGCATTTTTAGAATAATTTTAATATAGTGAAAAAATAGAGCAACTTTGAAATCAACTTTGTTGCAAAGTAAAATAAACATTTTCAAAATCACATTGCAGCATTACTATATTTAAAATAAGCTAAACTACAAGTAGTAGCTACCTTGTAGCGCTTGCTCTAACATTAAATAGATAAATGTAGAATTAAAATAAATATCCCCTCCAAATGAAATTGCAAATCAATTATTTCATAGTTGTAATTCATGCCATAATATATGGATAGTGGAAAGTGAATATGAACCTAAAAAAATTTAATGATCTCATTTGTAACGGAAAAATACCCATTTATCGTATAAAATGGGATTGTTGTCGTGGTGATTTGAAAAGTGAATAAAAAGGAGATGAATTTTCTCTAAACACACAACACTGAACAAACGTTGACATTCATTTGAATTCACAGAACTACACATAATCACGTAATGATAAAGGCATAACAAAGGCATCCGACAACCCATAAATGACAATGACGATGGGAGGATGTCATATCATGACTCTCCATTATTTTGCACATTGAACGTGCGGCTATACACTAATTATGCGTATGTAAACATATCTAGCAGTATAAGTTGGGATTGGAAAGGAGATACTGCTCCACTTTCTTCAACATGCCAAAGCTATCTTCCTTTATCTCTTTAAATTTTCCTTCATTAGGTTGAACACCAGGAAGAGTTTCGTAGTTACAGGTCCACCTCACTACACATCCCCCTTCTCTCCTAGGAACCAATTTGACCTCAAAGCATGCAGAGCTCAGTTTCTTCCCCAGTGGTCCTCCTTCAATCGTTGTATACTTATAGACAAAATTCTCCTCGTCAATTTCATCCACTCGCTCCTTGATGAAGCTGAAATCCTTCTTACCTCTCACAGCAAAGTGAAAAACCTTGCAAGTGTTAAATAAAAAAATAATCTTCAACCCCATCTGCATCTGCTACTCTAATTCATGGCGGAAATAATTACAAGTGGATGTATAGTGATGTTAACGATGATATGTGATCAACAAAAGTATGTATGGGAGTTATACCAGGGGTGAAGTTGAGTTGTGCCGACGCCTCCATCTTCTTGAAGTTGTTGGAAGTTTTGAATATTCCGAACACACAGGAAGTATAAAAATTCTCCTCCTTCGACACAAAGAAATGCCAACATTTTTTCGCTCATTGGATAGAGATGGCACAATTTGAAAACTATTTCATTAATAAAACATAAACTATTACAAAATAATGGATTCAATCTTCAGAACGATGTTCTGGTTACACAAGGTTTAGCTGCTACAGACACAGCGTTACAAATTTTCTTCTCTGCCTCTCTTTCTTCCTTCGTGCATTACAAATCACAATACACAGTCTGTCTGTGTGAGACAACAACATTACCTAAAAAAAAAACTATGCTCTATTGAACCTTTTTATATGGCGTAGCTATATTAAAAAACTTAAAGAAAAACAATATTAAAACATATTTGTAAAACCCTTTTCTGTGGGTCCCTATGGAGGCACTCTCCCTCTGGTACAATAGATGTTCGTTGTGCCACCGCACTAAATCTCCACCATTGATCTCTGGTCAACATATTATGCCTTGGTCAACTGCGGGGCCACCCGATGGTCTTTTGAAAACCTTTGATACACCCCCGTAACACTACATTTCATCAAAAAACATAAAACAATAAACTCAGACTTCAAATCAAAATTAAGCTTGATTGGAAACTTTTCGCGTTACAAAACTATATGTCATCAGCGAGCCCAAAACCTGCACGAATGGCCTGTGATTGGCTGAATGCTGGGGCCCGTGGAAGTCAAATCAAAACTGAACCGAAATTCATAAAATCTTCGCATAACGCTTTGTGGTGGTGACGTCATGGGTAAAACGAATGCGAATCAACGCGATTGGTCCATGTGGCAATGGGACCACTTCGAATCAACTGTAATATTCCTAATTAGCGATAGCTAATTCGGATATTCTATTTTGTTTATTTTTCCATCTATAGTTTGTAAATAAATAAAAAGTGAGTGAAGAGGGTGTAACTCACTTAAGTCAAATAAGACATCCACCTAGTAGTACAACGTTGTGACTTAAGTGGGAGTCAAGGGGGGACCCAACACCACGTGGAGGAGAGGGCCTATGTACACTCTAGAAGCTTCTCCAAGCAGATAAGGATGAGGATGTGGAGGAGAGAGAGAGGCTACATTGGGTTTTGGGGGGAAACCAACACTATAAAAGATGAAGGAGCCTCCTCATTTCATTCATGCTTGGATTATTGATTGTTAAGTGAGACATTTGTCTTCTTTAGCACGCTGGCTATTTAGCCTGTCTGCAGCACTGTTTAGTGCGACCGAGTGTCTCCATGCGGAGATCTCACCCTTAGCCTCGGGGGACTTCGAGTGCCTGCTCGGGCAAGGTTAGTTTTTGAGTATCATCCTCCAGGACAACGTTATTGCTGTAATAGCATAATACTTTGTTGTAGGGTGTTGCTATGGTGAATTTGCGACACCTCTTCCCTCTCTTGTTTTCCAGAAGGAGAGTCTTTCTTTCCTTTGGAGGATCAGATTGGAAGACATTGGAGCTTATTTTCAGATCTTGGCATCAGGCCAATATTTTCTTCATGGTATACTGCGCAGTTCTTTCCCCAGATCTATGTTATTGCTGAAGGAGCAGCGTTCGAAGGTTTTGGCATCATTGTGGAGCTGGATCTCTGGCGTGAAGGAAGCCTCCTTGCATCAAGGGTGATCCTTGGATTGGCCATCCAATCCAAGTATATTTCTGATCTGATACATTAACTGAAGTTTTTCTTCAGAAATTATAAATCATTCTGCAGATCGGCTGCAGAAAAACTCAGATTTGCTCTGGCATTTTCATGTATTGCTAAAATCCCCAAGGGGAATGTAATAAAGAGCCCTTTGGGAATTTTGTCTCATTATAGATCTCTGTTTTCATATATTTATCAGTTTTAGATCTGTAATATAATAAAAATAAGCTTCAGCCTCTTGGAGAAAATGCTGAAGGGTTTCTGTATCAATCTCTTGTCTCGTGGCACCTCAGTCTTGAGGGGTTTTCTATCTAAAACTGTTGTTTATCCTTTCTGAATGCCTATGACATGTTCCTAAAATAATTATCTAGTTTTTAATAGTGTTTCAAATCTTATTCCTTCATAAAAAATTATGTCGTTGCTTCATTAAAATTCTGCATACTCAAAGTCATGGGAAATCAGGGTTTTTCTTGACTAGTCGGAAGGAGGAATTGTTTAACATAGAAAAACGCCTTTTTTTGAGCTGAAATTTGACATGGAAGTCCCTCTTCACCTAATATAACATATTCCATAACCTTGACCAGTCATTTGACGCAGAATTTCTTATACACTCATTTTAGGGCCAAAATCCTCACTTTTCCCCACCTTTTTTCCCCTAAAAGCTGAGTAAAGGTTTTTGCAGTATTTGGAGTTGGTTTCTGAGTGTTTTTAAACACGTTTTGTGAGATCTAAAGCCCACATTCCTGAATAATGCGTTTTTCTAGCATGATTTGCTGAAAAATCCATTTTTGGGATATTATAGTTTGCTGCACCATTATTGTTTGAGCATTCTAGTTCTATACCACTTGGTGTGTTTATCTTTTGTTACTAGACAGAGTCTACGAAGGGCCAGATAGCCTCCAGATCTCGTACTCTTTTACAGGCGACATATCCGGTAAATGCCCTCCTAGTCTATCTCTGGTTGGAGTTTTGTCGTGTTTTAGAGATATCCCCGAAACAGGATATTACTGTGGTATCAGAGATTTTGTGTGGGATATTACATCAATGATCGATGGATGAGCGGAATGACGGACATGAACTTTGGACTTAGCGATGAGAAATGAGGCGACATTGCGATGGCGTGATGAGCGATGTGGGGACCACATCGCATCGGCACATCGCATTGGCAGAAGACATAAGCGGATGTTGGAACAAACGGAGACTTACGATTGCAATGTTGCAATTTGTGCGATGTGCGATGAGCGACATCAGCATCGCCGCATCACATCGGCGATAAACTTCGGCACATGACATATATGAATGGACGGAACGGTGGTTTGGCGACGTGCGATGTGCGATGGTGGTAGGGACCACATCGCATCATGACATCAGTGGTAAACTGTTTGTGGTGGTTTTAAAACTCTTTCCTATTGTGATATGCGATGTGCGATATCGCAACATCTCATCGCATCAGCGCTTTGGCTATTTGTGATGTGCAACGGTGGTGGGGACCACATCGCATCGCGACATCGGCTTTGAAAAAACTGGTGGGGACCACAAAAAGACTTGGCGCATTCAAGTAACTTAAAAAACCTTTGGTTCCTGTCTTAAAAAAAAAACGAATGGTTGGCATGTTTAGACTGTCAGGGCTTTAATAGGCTAAAACAACTTTTCATCAAAATAGAAAGCGACCGTGGTTGAAAAACATGAAACAAAATTAGAAATCGGTTGCGTGCAAAATAGTGAATTAATCCTACATGGCCTCCGTTGTGGATGTACATTATGGTAGTTAAAGTTAACATTTCCATAGAAGTAAGGTGACAGAAGTAAGAACTTCGGGAAAAACCTTTGCCAAGAAGTTGTGGATGTCTTTCGCTGTGGCATTCCACAACCTCCTTACCTCCACTTGAACCACCTCTTCCGTTGATGATGTCCCTGACACCATTTTCAACTCTCGCAAGTACACAATACTTATATTTCTTCAATATTATCGCACAAAGCTCCTTGCTCTCAACTGCACTAGACGAGCCCATATTTATAGTAGTCGTTTACAGACCTTTAAAATCTGTACATTACAGTGAGCGCATAGGTAATGGCATGAGAAGCCACTCGAAAGTGACTACTTGTTATTTGGACTGACCGATGGCCACACATAATGCCAACTACTTGGGTTTTCTTATTGAACCCTTGGCCTTTGTGGCCGACAATATCGAGCTCCATGCCTGGTTTCGATAAGTCCTAATGGAAAATGATCCCTCGGACCCCACTGTGTGTCCTGACTTTGAATAAAAATAAATGGATGGATGTTTCTAAATCACATATTGATTTGTTATTTCACTTCTCATCTAATGACAAGAGACGATTCTGGTTCCGGTTCCCACTTACAGAGACGATTAATGACAATGGGTAGATACGACTAGATAACAAGATAAGACATGAAATTGATAATTGGTTTTTATTTATTTATTTACAGGTTGATACTTCAATGAATATCGTTTCCAATCTCCCCGACCACTGTGGTTTTTTCAGTCTGTGTTGTTAACCCATCTAGAAGAGATACACAAATGTCAAAGACACCATAAATCGCTTACAAAGGATTCTACATTCACCAACGCCATGCCATCGCTACTGTGGAATGCATATATTTGAAAATGACTTTTCAAGAATATATATATATATATATATATATATATATATATATATATATATATATATATATATATATATATATATATATATATATATATATTCGTTAAGTTGAAAAGACCAAATATTCGGCTTCCAGAATTTTGATTTTTTTATTAAATGGGTGGAAAAAGGTTAAATGAAAATTCGTTTGTGTATATCTTTATCGATGGATTAGATTTTTTTGGAGTAATCACCACACCTCTATCGAGTCCATAATTTCCACATTGGGGATCCTACGGTTTGAAATTTTACCAACACTTGCGAGTTTTGGTGTAACGACAAAACTATACATGGTATCAAAGCCTCGACCCAGGTTCGATTCCCCCGAGCTGCGTTTGAGGACTGTATTGATTCTCTGAGCTGTATTTGAGGGGTGGGTGAGGGAGGGGGTGTTGGAGTAATCACCGCACCTTTATGGAATCCATAATTTCCACCCTGGGGTTCCTAGTTACCGGTTTTGAAGTTTACCAACACTTACGAGTTTCTCAATGAGAGAGTTATATTCCTCATCCATTGCAGCTTCCCATTCATGATGCCCACTTTCTTCTGCATAAGTTTGTGGATCAGATCCATGCATCATATAAGCATGCATGGGCATGGATGGCTCCATAGCTAACAATGCTTGCAGATCTTCCTCAAATAGAAGGATAGAGGCAGGATCATTAAGGATATCACTCATGCTACGCCATTTTTGTGTTGAAGGTGGTCGAGAATCTTCCAAACTACATGAAGAAGCATGATCTCGATGTTCAACAACTAGTGGTCCAACAGACGTCATAGGAAAAGACTCATTCACTAGAATTCTGATCTGAACTTTCATCTGCATACTCATCAATGAGTGGTGATGGAAACTTGGTAACAAGTTCATCTGCTGGTGCATGCAAAATATCTTCGTCAAACTTTACACTCCTTTCAATAAAGAGCTCTTCAATGTGGATATCAAGAAATCTATACCCTTTGGCTTCATTAGAATATCCAACAAACATGCATCCTTTACTTTGAGGCTCCAAAGCCTTTCTCTTCTATATAGGAATGCGAGCCCATGCTCGAGATCCAAAAATGCCGAAATGAATGACTTCAGGTTGCATGTCATTCCAAGCCTCAAAAGGTTTTTTTCCAGTAACATATTTATGAGGAGATCTATTATGGATGTATAAGGCACAATTGATAGCTTTAGCCCACAATTTTGATAGAAGAGATCTTGCGTGAAACATGCAAATAGCCATCTCTTTCAAAGATCAATTTTTCATTTAAGCCATGCCATTTTGCTGTGGAGTGTAAGGAACTGTATGCCGCAACTTTACGCCTGCTTCATTACAAATATTCTTGATATCTTTGTTGACATATTCTGTCCCATTATCTGTGCAGAGTATCTTGATGTGTTTTCCAGACTGAATTTCTGCATGCGCTTTGAAAATCTTTAGATGTTGAAAAACTTCAGACTTGAGTTTGAAGAAGTAAACCCAAGTGAATCTCGTGTAATCATTTATAAATGACAACACATATCTTTCTTTTCTCATTGAAAGCACCGGAAATGGACCCATGAGATCACTGTGTACAAGTTCCAAAGGTGGAGAGGCTCTCCATGCATGCCCCCTCTCGAATTTGTCTTTCAGATGCTTTCGAAGAGCACGTCCATTACAAACACCATTTGAAAATTCAATGGTCGGAAATCCTTTGACCATCCCTTGCTTTCTAATTTGTTGCATATATTTAAAATTCAAGTGCCCAAATCTCTCTTGCCAGATCCTACTTTCTTCATTTGCATGCATAAGTAGCAAAATGGAATCTGATTGAGGAAAAAAATCAGAAAATGTATACAGACAAGATTGATCATTTACCTTGCCAGATGCAATCTTCAAGTTGGTTTGCATGTCATAAATGCTCACGGAATCAGGGGTAAATTCCATTTTCCTTCTGCTGCCTGTGTGTGTCATATGATACACTGAGAGAAGATTCACATAAAGCCTTGGAATATGCAAGAAATTCTCAAAACTTCCATCTTCGAATTGCACTCTTCCTTGTCGAGTTGTTGCAACTGTAGAATTATCCCCCATGAGAATAGGAGGTCCTGAGTATGCATGTAGAGAAGAAAATGATTCCTTTGAAGAAGCCATATGATGTGAAGCTCTTGAATCGATGATCCATTCTTGTGGTGCAAAATGAAGAGAAATCAAAGTATTCCCATTACCTCTTGGATATGGTGCTTTTTCTCCAGACTTCTTCTTTGCATTCTCAGGAATGTGGTCTCCAAGATTGTGTTGTTGGAGTGTCTGCGCCATAAGATCTATATTATTCTTCATGCACACAGATTCAAGGTGAAAACCATGGTGGAAATAATTGCACATTTATTTCCCTTTCATTCCTTTCCTTCCCTTTGAGCTAGATGATCCATCAGGGGGTTTGGGATTTCCTCCCTTTCTTGGATTAGGATCCTTCTTCCCTTTTCCTTTCTGATGGTCTTTAGAATTTTCCTTTCCTTTTGCATGCACAGTAAGTGCATGCGCTTTGGCATTTTTAAGTGTGCCCATCTTGATGAGATTATCTTGCTCGTGCATCAAAGACTGAATAAAAGAATCTAGTGAGGGCATCTTCCAAGCTACACCAGTTGCAGATCTTACTGTGTGGAATGTAGAGATGAATACTGCATACTTTGGACCAAGTTTTGATAAAATGGAAAGAATAAACTGAATTTCTTGCTTGGATTTTTCAATCCTACATCCTTTCAGCTGAAGCAACAAGGCTTTATACCTTTTTAAAAAATCTTGAATGTTCTCAAATTTCTCAGATTTAATGAGTTTAACTCATTTTCGATAATGTGACCTCGCATTTCATCCTATTTTCCAAGAAATCCTTCCAAATTTTTCCTTACTTTATTCGGAGTTGAACATGATTCAACATGAAATAGTAGTTCTTGAGAGATAGATAAACATAGGATGTCGATGGCCTCGTCCATGTGATTTAAATATCTTTTTTGCTCCATTGCCGATGTTGGTTCAACTTCTGTTTCCATGGTTATTCGAAATAAGCCTCTACATCTGAGATGAAGTAGAATCTTTGGCTTCCACTTGAATTAATTATATGGAGTAAGAATTGTTGATTGTGGAAACTCCAATTTAGACTCCATTCTTTTTTGTTGCTTCAATCTTCTAAACCTGCAAATAAAAAATGCTTGTGCACTGATTACAAATCCCTGCGCTCCGATACCATGTAAGATTTTGAGGTACAAAGATATAGATTTGCAAAACAATGAACAAACCTGAAAGAGAAGGAAGGAGCGAGCAAGAATAGAGAAAATAATGAAATTGATCCTTAAATATTAGTTTTTGGAATAAATACATAAAGGAAACTAAGTTAAGCATAGTTGTACATGCAATAACTATTGATAGTCAAAGCTAACTGAAGCTAAGTGTGCTTTATGTTCTGCTAATGTGCACACGCACCACATGGAAGTAGTAATTTAACTAACTAAGCAAGTGAACATCGCATGCAAGAAGTAAGTTAACTAACTAAGCTAAGTGCACATCACATGCAATATTTAGATTTTAACTAAAGCTAATATAGGTGCATGTAAACCAACACAGCTAGTCTAGGTGCATGTACACCAACACCCCCCCTTAAGCATAACTAAGGTGAGTGTGGTGCAAAATGAATGAGTCCAGCAACACGGCCATTTTAGGTACCCATATAAAATGCATAAAAAGGAGGAAAGAGGGAAAACCTAGTGGGAAGAAAAACCCCCTCAAAATATAATGCAAAAGTAGAGAAAAGACAACTATTAGGTAGTGGTGTCCTTCACCCTGAGACGATCTCGCAGGAATCGAAACTTTTGCTCAGTGAAAGTCTTGGTGAAGATATTAGCAGTCTGCTCGAAACTATGACAGTACTGAAGGTGGATGATCCCATCATGAATGAGTTCTCTAATTAAGTGCATGTGCATCTCGATGTGTTTGGTCCGCTGCTGCTGCACTGGATCTCTGAAAAACTTTAGCGTACTTTTATTATCACACTAGATGACAGTTGGACGATGGACACTGATCCCAAGCTCAGATAGGAACTGTTGTAGCCAAATGGCCTGAATTGTGGCATTGAATACTCCTCTATACTCGGCATATGCTGATGATAAAGCAACGACAGTCTGCTTCTTGCTTGACCAACAAATTAGGTTGGATCCCAAACTAAGTACATAACCGGAGGTGGACTTGCAAGTTTTGGTGTAACGAAAAACCTCTACATGGTATCAGATCTTGGACCTAGGTTTGATTCCCCCTAGCTGCGTTTGAGGGGTCTATTGATTTCCCAAGCTGTGTTTGAGGGGGGGTGTTGGAGTAATCACCACACCTCTATGGAACCCATAATTTCCACCCTGGGGATCCTACGGTTTGGAAGTTTACCAACACTTGTGAGTTTTGGTGTAATGGCAAACCTCTACAAATTTGTATCTCGCACATTATGATTTAATGAATTTTTTCTTAAAAAGTGATGGGAGTGATGTGATTTAATCGCTTTTCCAAAAAGTGGTTTCCCATCCATTTTAAGTGATTCAACCACCTATTATGCTGACACTTGTATTCTCCCCCCTTTAACAGCCCTCCCCTTGTTGCACCAAATATATCCCCACACGTGCCTCTCTGTCTCACCCAACATCACATGGCAGTGGTTAGTTTTTTTATCGATTTCCTTAATATTGCTCCAAAATATTGGCTTTAATCTTACTATGGGATCGCTGGCAAAATATTGAAAACATAAGAAAAGGTTATTAGAGACGAGATTGGAACAAGGGTTTAATTATACTTCGCTTCAAGTTGTGGATTGAATAATGCTCTCTTCTAGAGTGGCCTCTGTGATTCATCCATTGCCTCCACCCAATCTCGATCATCCAATCAGTGGATTGAGCGCCTGGAGTTAAGAAAGTGCCTCCTCTCCACAACAAAAAGATTCAATCCATCCGAAACTGATGCTATCGATGACCACTAGAGAAGGAGGCATCATTTCTTTATTGAAAATTCAACATGTATAATTAAGTTGATAGGCCTATTTTTTTGGAATTGGGTACTTTAATCATTCTTCTAATTAATTTTTTTATGTGATGATCTAAATTAAAATATGCTACTCAATCAAGAAATAACTTCTTTGCATCTCCAAATCATATGTTTAAAACCTTTATAAATTATTTTTTTACCAAACTATTATTAAAAATTTACTATACCTATTGTTTATCACCATTTATGAAAACTAGCTAAAAATGAAACTAGTTATAAAAATTAAGGAAAATAGATTTAAAAATAAAAAATACATGGAAACTTCTATTAAACTATGTGCCTTATATTACAAAAACGTGTAAGTTGCAATTGGAATTTTGTCATACTTATGCCAAGTGGATTTTATTGCGCTATGTCCATCCACCTCCAGTGTTCAGTATGACAAATGGTACCCTAAACTTTTATCACCACCTTTGAGGATTCGATATAAATGAGACAATTTATGAAATTTAGGGAAAATAGATTTAAAAATAAAAAATACATGGAAACGTGACTATGTATTTTAAAATATGTGCCTTACATTACAAGAACATGTAAGTTGGAATTGAAATTGTGTCATTTCCATGAGCTACTACCATTACTGCTTATGCCAAGTGGCTTTGATGGTGCAATGCCCATCTACCTCCATTGCTTGGTATGGTAAATGATGATTGCTCCGTATGACAAATGATTTTGATAGGCTAACCATTTTTAATTGCTCAACATTTTTAATAAACTCATGGGATCACCCTTTCTTCTTGCCCCTTGTTGGTTGATACGCTGGTTGATAATTGGGAGCGGAAGAGGCACCAGTTACTCACGACGCTTACATGCTCTTCCAATTAGTCACGACGCTTCCAGTTAGTCACGATGCAACACCTCAACTAGGATGGATTGTGAGAGCCTGAGTCTTTCTTTCTTTCTCGTTAGCCACATAATATAATTCTAATGCTTGCCTACTATAGATCCTCGGATGCAATCACTGGAAGGTGAAACTACACGTATATCGATGCTATGATAAACTACAACTCGATTCCTTGGATTGTTGCGTCTTCCGTAAACAAAAAAAAATGAAAATTGGTGTTGAATATGTCTCTTTCGAGACATAGAATTATGATTCGTTACTATATTATTTCTCAGAACGTTTTTAGATGTGGATATGTGTTTTCATTCATTAAGCGACTGACTACAATAGTTTGATCCATCTGCATGTGGTGAGTAAAATAAAATTATAGTTTCATTTGATTAATAATTGTCGACAACTACTCGCAAATTCTAGTTAAGAAGAATGTTTTGTTGGGATAAATAATTTGAAAAATTCTGGTTAAGTAGAATGTTTTGTTGCAGATAAGTAATTTGGAAATTCTTGTTAAGTAGAATGTTATGCTGCACATGAGAAATTTATGTCCATCTAGCAAAAAAAATGTTTAATGTAGAAATCGTATCTAGCTTCTTTTCTTTTCATATTTTGGTTGGACCCTAGGTCAAGTGGGTGGAAACCACAATCTCGATTCAATCCATCTCCTCAGAAAATATCAAATAATTTAAACAAAAACTTGGAGATTAATCGAAACAAGAAAAGAAGCAATATATCGTAATTTGATGGATTTCACTAAAGGGAACAAGAAAAAGAAAAGTAAAGTTACAAAATATTGAATGGGATAATAAAATATGCATGTTACAGGAACCCTGAACTTTCCTCCTGTGCATGTACCTTGCAATCATAGCTCTGCATAATTAGAAAAAAAAATGGAGAAGGAATTTTAATGAAATTCGAGACAATTATAACAAAGGGGGCGAGTTTATTACCTGTTAAAAATCGACAGAAAGAGTTTCCAGTTGTGGATTAAATGGGGGTGGGAAATAAACCCGAATGGGATCTCCTTGGAACCCTGGTTGTGTGTCATTACTCCTGAGTTAATTGCTCGTTCATTTTAGAATCTCAAACTAGAAAATGAGGAAAGTAAGAAATTCGAGTCGAGTGGAAAAAATTACAATGATATAGTTGATGAGCCGGTAAGTAACCTCCTTAGCAACCCTTGGGACTCCATGGTTGCATGACATTGTCTCGCACGGTCAAGATCAGCAGAATGAGACTCTTCCACACAATTTCGAAAGGAACAATGGTAACCCTAACATGATTTTCTTTCCCGTTGTCGACTAAAACCCTATGCTCTTTTAGCCGTAGATAAAAGAACATGCCAATCCCAACGGAGGATTCATGCCACTAGGCATAATATCAATGTATATATTGAAGATTGTAAAATTTGGTAAGGCAAACTTAGCTGTAAAAAAATTCAGGGTTTGGATTAAACATTTTAATGTAGTTGTTGTATACATTGTATATGGGGTTAACGATTGATACAATATTTATTAAATAAATAAATAAAATCGATATATAATAACAAATCATCATATTTACATTACTAAACTAGTAAATAAGATAACTATCCATTTTTTGTACACTTTTTAATAATAATAATAAATTAACCTTGATCGGAAGGAGTAAATGAGTTAACTATCTAACTTACGTACACGTTTAATTTCATTTTAAAAAAATTAACCTTGATTGGTATGAATATGGGTATGCTACGCCAAAATGAGATGTAAATGATAAAGAATGTAATCCCAACCACTTGTTTGGTGTCGAAACCGTAATTCCAAGTGTCCCAGTTCAGTTTCAGTTGGTCCAGTTTAGTCGAATTTAACTCTAGTCATTTATTGCTGATGTTCCCAATGTAATATTATTTAAGTAATTCGTAATATTGTGAAGATAAATCCTCTACTCCAATTATTTTCAGTTTTTAATTCTTGTCATGGTATCAGAGCTAGTTTGCATAAACCTCCCCAGAGAGCAACAACAGAGCCAAGTTGGAGCAGTAGAGAGGAGAGGTGAGCCTGCATAAGACTCATTGACAGAGCAGTAGAAGTTTGAAGAAGACGCCTCCTATGAAGTAGCAGCACAAGAAAGAAAAATCTAGGTGAAGCCAGTGAAGGTGTTGACAAAACAAATTAAAGAAAGCCAATTTGAGAAAATGGTTTAGATTGATAGCACATTATTTTAAAGGATGCTTAGCATTATTAACACGCCCTAGAAGAGAAAAGAGTCACGTTAACGTTCAGGCTTTAACGCTCTGTCTGAGAAGAGTCCCAGCATTACTAATGCGGGAGCCAAGAGCATAGAGTCGCATTAGTTCCATTTTCTTACATCGATTTCAAACTAGGGCAGGACTAGATTAGATCAACTGCGTTAATGTAAACAAGAGACAAAGTTCATTCACCTACGTTAAGGTGATTTTCGTTTCATTAAACTAATTCAAAGCAATGCACATGCCACAAAAATTGATGGCTCAAAATTCATGAAGGTATGGAGGTATTTATTTAAAGAAAATCATGTAAGTAGTTTTTATGCTCCACGTGATTTTAAAAAAGAGGAGGAAGCCCTTTTATATGAAGATAGAAAGTTTTTTTTGTTAAAGTTTTTTTTTTTAAACAAAAAGATTCAAAATTTTGCAAAGGTTCTATAAAAGGAAATGAAAAGGGTTGCAATTTCTAAAAGATATTTTTAAGTCTTTAAAAGAGATAAGATTTTTTTTAGAAAATGATTTTTTTTGGAGTTTAAAAAAAAAAAAAAAAAACTTAAAATTGTGATGTGAGAAAGTGAAAGTGAATGATTAAAATGATATTTTTTTGAGGAAAATAATTTTTTAGAAGCAAGATATTTGATGTATATGTAGACTTGTCTGTTTTTGGAAGCCAAGCAACGAGGTCATGAGAAAAGCCAAGAGTCTAAAGCAAAATAGAAGATGTTCAAGATCCTTTTAGGTCTAGAAATAAAGAGGAAAAAAGACGCCTTTGCATTAAAATGCGTAAAATAATCTATCGACGACAGCATTCTCCCTCTAATTTCAGATGCAAAGATAGCCAAGTAGGCGTGGAATACACCTGAGATATGTTTTGGTGCAACAGGGAGCATTTAAGTTGAAGGTGAAGGTGCATTTGTAGCAGTACATCTACAACGAGATGAAGAGTCAGAAGGAGGAGAGAGAGAGAGCATGAAGATGCTTGTGAGCCCCATTGTACATAGCTACAAGTGGACGAGGATTTGATGATTCCAACAACATAGCTTGCTAATGATTTTTTGATAAATCCAGCAACATAGCTTGGTGATGATATGGTGATTCCAGTAACAGAGCTTGCTAATGATGATATGATGAATCCAACAACATATTTTTCTGATGATATGGTAAATCCAGTGATTAATATTGTTGATGTAAACTTTGATAATGAATTTTTGGCTAATGATGATTGGTTGGAGATGACGCAACAAAAACATGATATTGGCATGATGCTATTTGGTGAGATAACCCCACTTCAGTTAGTGGAAGACAACTTGATTGCACTAGCACAGGTTAGTGAAGAAAAGACAGAGACAGAAATAGAGAAAGAGGTAGAGAAGGAAGTGTAATAGCAGAAAACTCTCATTGCAGAGCAGAAGGAAAAACAAAGAAAGAAGAAGAGACAGAAGCAAAGAAAGAAGTCTGCAAAGAGAAAGCAAAAACAGAGATAGAGGCAGAGAAAGAAACACAATAGGAGAAATCTCTCACTGTAGAGCACAAATACCAGAACCAATGTCATTCTAAAAACAAATTTAATTCTAACATTGATGTCCAGTGTGCAGGTACGCGTGATGATTATGAAGAGGACTTAAAGTTCCTTGAAACATGGCTTGCAACGCCATGTCTAGTTGAGATCTACACAGAAGATGTACATAAGAATTTTGAAGATGATATGCATGATGAATACATCAATGAAGTTTTCATGCATTGGAGTTTTGAAGAGATAAGATATTATTCTAATCTTATGTTGTAGCAGATGGTGATGAAAAGCACACTATAGAAGACAATATGTGGCAGCAACCCACATTTCTTGAAGAAGTCCAGGACATGCTTAGACAACTTGGAACAGTAAAATACCTGCACCAGAAAATGAAGAAATAGAGGTTTAAAGAATACAACAAGAAGAAAATGATGAAGCAATTTAGAGGCTACAAAATTTGGAAGAATAAAAGAAGAAAACCAAATCTAGTTGAAAGTCATTTTTTAAATTGTAAGCCTCACTGAGACATAGACCAGCAGGTATCATAATTAAATTTTTATGTGGTTGGAATTAAAGGGGAGTTTTAAAAAATGTAATCCCAACCACTTACTCGGTGTCGAAACTGTCATTCCAAGTGTCGCAGTTCAGTTTCAGTTAGTCCAGTTTAGTCAAGTTTAACTCCAATAATTTATTGTTGATGTTTCCAATGTAATCTTATTTAAGTAATTCGTAATATTATGAAAAGCAATCCTCTGCTCCACTTCTTTTCAGTTTTCAATTCTTTTCAATAAAATTAATATAAAAAAATTAAATTATTTTAATTTTTTATATATCTCAAAATTTTAATATATTTTTCATTTTAATAATTAATTTTCTATTTTTTAAAATTAAAAGAGGTGGTTGTATTATCCGATATATCTTTCATGACTTAAGAAAAATGTAAATCAATGGGATTGTAATCATTTCCTTTGTTAGACTTTCACACTATGATGCGTTAGACGTTTTATAAATATTATACATGATTTGTACAAATTATACATGTTTTGTATATACTATACTGAAAAAGAATTTAGAGGATAATAAAGCACTTTTATGTACCCATTTCTATTCATGCACATTATTTTTATTCGTTTCTTTCATAGGTCAATTAAGTCGAGTCCAAACAACCCAAACACTATATTTTATAGCATTGTGTAGATGGGATTGCATCCCTTCAGATACCAAGTTAACGTGGTTTGATTCACCCTTCATATCAACCGTAGATTGCATAGTTTGCCTGGAGGACTTACGAAATTAACCACTTTTCAAAATTAACAATAACTGGTTTGATTCACCCTTCGCATAGTTTGCCTAGTTTGGCAGGAGGACTTATGAAATTAAGCACTTTTAAAAATTAACAATAACTTTGAAATATATATTTTTTTGTTTTTCAGCCTCCATGTCATAATTGGAAATTTATAAGTTTTTTATTTTTATTTTTTATATTCTATATATTGTTTACAAATTTGGTGATTATGTTTTTAAATATAATGTATATATTGTTTACAAATTTGGTGATTATGTTTTTAAATATAATGTAAAATGTGTAGCTTAATATTTAAAATCGAAACTAATTCGGGGAATTAGTTGAATGATTGGGTATTTATTTATTATTTTTTGAAATTTTAGAATAATTCAAAATATAAATATGCAATGGATTAAGAAAAGTAATTAACATTTTATTAAAAATAGATAAAAATTATCATGTGACTTTCAAATTTAATTAATTTTTTGGTATTTGATATCTTTTCAAATATAATGAATGTTTTGGTATTCAATGAATGTTTTAATAAATGTTTTGGTACATGAATGCTTTATGTGACGCTCAAATTTTGGTACTCAATCATCCCATTTCAATAGTGATTCACATTTTGGAAGATCATTGCATATTATAGGATGTGTGTTTTCATAGATGTGCCCTAAATTTAAGTTAACATACTGTTATCGATAGCAGTCGTGATCAGCAAAACTTGTTATCATACACCTTCAGCTTGGTCTGTCCCATGTTAGGCTCATTTCTAGTCAATTATGAATTGATTGTTTATTCAATAGGAATAAAACCTGCAATAGATTACCCATTTATGGGCTTGGACCAATTTTTGAACAGCAAGGAGATTGCTTTTAGCGATAAATTACTATATGTATAAAATTTGCAAATAACAGATAAATCTCAAGGAATGTCGGCAACATTTTCGTGATAAAATAGGATAGGAAGAATTAATAATGGAGTGATTTAATATTGGCCAACGAAGTAAAGAATATTGTTTCTACACATGATTCATGTCCATAGGTCCAAGAGCCATGAAATATAGATTTTCAAAACTTTGTGTCCTTGCGGACACAACTCAGATGTTGTTGTTTGGGCCATATTCTTTGATGTCTGGAATCAAAAGTAAAAACGCTTAAACATATCCAAGTACAATACATGCAAGTCATAAATATTCAAACAGATAGTTGGAGTATCCATTCCCGTGAGTATATTGTTGATGGGGTTCTCAAGCAAAAATAAGACTTTGGAGTGTACACATTAAAGTTTCACAAGTCCTTAAGGTTTGTGAATGCCACTGCCGACTCTGGTGGAATAATTTCCCTCGTTTTATGTTTGAATTTGGATGTAGGCCCAATAGTCCAGACACTGCCTATATATTGTTTCCAGCTTAACTTGGAGAGTTGTCAAAAATTGTAAGCCATTTTCATCTAGATTACATTTTATAGAATTAAACCCCAAAAGTATAGCATTGATTAGTCTATTTTTGTATCAAAAACATTCATTTCATATTAAATTTCTCAAAATAATGATGTATCAAGTCATACACAAGATATCACTAGAAATTTTGAGACAGTCAAGTGAATTTCACTGACAATTCGCAACTATATCAAATGTTCGTTACTATTCCTAGTTTGAGGTTTTATAGTTTTATGGTGTTCTATAAATCTCTGGGATTTCTTGGTTGTCGTAACTTTCATGCATCTGTATCATATGGATTTACACGTTTCTATAGTGCTAGACTCTCTTAGTAATTCAAATTCCTTCAAGCTCACCATTCAATTATGTTGCATCTTCATCATCTCGCATCTCTAAAGAACAACCTACAATAAAGAAACAACAACAAACATCCCTTGCAACTTAATCAAACAAGTAACTACATTTGAAACAAATTTTTATAGGCCTCATTAATATGGCATTTATATTGATCAACATCATATTTTACTTCTAACTTTGTCTTTTTCCACATCAACATCATCAATACATAGATCGAAAGCATCATCTTTAGTTCCAGTTACAATTGAAGAACTAAACATTTGCAAAACTGGAAAAATGTTCAATGGAGATGTCATGGTCATTTATACCGCATACCTTCATAAAGTCCACAAAGCACGACAAATACTACGTGCAGATTTGGCAGATGCTGAAGGAATCATGACAATAACATTGTCCATAACAACTGAGATCATTGAAGAACATGAACAAAAAATATCACTAGGAAAAGAAATATCAATTACAAATTTTAAAATTCTCCCTAAAAAAAATTATGACCGTGGTGATTGTGACTGGATTCTATTGCTGACTGAATCAAGTATCGTACAGAACATACCATCAATTTGCAAAGATTACAAATTCATTCTAGATACAACAGTAAAACACCTTACATCAAATACAGAAACATATCCAATTGGAACAATTGCTGCAGCTGTCACAGCTGCACAGAAAATTGGTTTGCAATATACACTACAAATTAAAGATGGAAATTTCGATGACAATAGAACAACGGTAACATAAATTACTTTGCATTGTTTTTATATTTCTAGTTCCATCCTGGATTTCAATTCTCTTTGAAATTTTTTTTAACTTTTGTCTTTTATTGCAGTTGCATTTATTTGAAACATTTTCACCACTCTGCAATGAATTTGAACAAGAATTGCAAAAAGGGAATTTTCCAATTATGTTATTCAAAAACATAACAAATAGGAAAGATGTCAAAGAAAGAACACTTCGAACAATGCAATCAACACTCATCAAAAAATTGAATGCAGAAGCAGTAGAAGAAGTTAGAAAATTGAGCCCTCCAACATTCTCTGTAAGTACACATAAAACAATACCTCTACTTCTCTGTATGCAATTTTTTTTTCATTTCTTTCCATTTTGACATATAGTATTTGTCCTCCTCTATGAACAGATAAAAGGAACATTGACAACTGTAAGCATTTACTCTACGCCATTTGAACCACTTTGTCTTGGATGCAATTTTCCACTACCACCCTCTACAATGATAGAGGAGATAACAGTTAACTACCTTAAGTGAAATAAAAAATCCACCTTTTTCTATTCTCAGTGTCTTAATTGCATAATCAAGTCTAACAACACTAGCTTGCAGTGTTGCATTAGAAACAAATTTCTCTTGAAACAGTTACTTCACTGCCTAGCACAAATGTCTTTTGAAGATTATCTACAAAAGAAACAAGAAACCATGTATATGCTACGAGATTTCAAAATAAATGGTACATTTACAATCAATGAAGACAACGAGATCCAATGTGTTGACAACAATGGAAGCCTACCAAAGTTAGTTATTCTTCTAATTATCCTCCATCTTTTAAGTAAAAATCAGATATATGCATTTTAAATTATGTTAACCAAAATAGCAATATTTGTACTAATTTTTTTCTTTTATTTGTAGCCCCAACACTACTACACACATTAGCAACAACAAGAACACATCATAATCCATAAATCACTCCATTTCTCTTCTTAATTTTTGTACCATATTTTATTGATTGGATCCTCCTCTCTCAACGTACAACGTGTCTGCAAATACATGCACATATAACAACAAATTTTTTCAAGAGCAATTAGGATCAAAAATCACTGGTTATATTAAAATCTTTTGACACTGAGTACAAGTATCTTTAAGGCATATAGTCTTTCCTCTAGGTATTTACAAATACTTTGAGACTTAATGTATGTATTTTTAAGGCATAGAGTTTTCATCTAGGCATTTACAAATATTTTGAGACTTAATACATATATGTTTAAGGAATAGAGCCTCTCTTTACAGTTAACATTAAATATATAAATACTATAAACCTATTTAAAGATCTCCAAAATGCATTTACAATGCCAGTAGCAAGGATTTATATTTTCCAAATTTTGATTTAATTGATAGGGAAAAAATGTTAAGCCATAATAATATGTTTATTTGATTTTCCAAAATTTTCTTTAATTGATAGGGGAAAATATTAGGCCATAATTCTATGTTTATTTCACTCATGCTAAGGTGAAAATAATTGCATCTAACTTTGAAACCAAATGCTGCCATGTGTTCAAAGTGTAAACGATGAAAATAATTGCATCTAACCAGATGCTACCATCTGTTCAAAGTGGAAACGGTGAGAAGTGAATTCAAAAAGAAAACTACGAGAAGTGAGAAGAGCATAGCTTCAATTAATTTCTTTCTATTTACTGATTGCAATTTATGCACAATAAATATAACAATACTCACAACTACAACTTCAAAATACTTCTAATCTATTTATAATAGTTATAATAATTTTGACATAATTGTTTGCTTCAAAATACCTCTAATTTATTTATAATAGTTATAATAATTTTGACATAATTTTTTTGTTGTTATGTGTCTAATTTGTTTATGTGTTAGAGAAAACAAAAGGGGTTGGAAAGACCTGTGTTATTAAGTACGAAAACAAGAGGAAATAAACATAATTGTATTATTAAGCAATAAAAATTCTTTGTAATTGAAAAAGCCAATATTAAATGTATATATGATATTAAGTGATAAATTCATTTTTTAAGTCAAAATTTCTGATTTCATAGTCCTTGTTATTTTTTTACTTCTTCATTTTAATTTTCCATAATTCTTATTCGTTTTCTCATGTTTTTTTAGAGTTATTCTGGAAACCCCTTATTCTCATGTTTTTGAGTGATTTTCTCTTGTCTGAATCCCCTTATTTCATACGGCCCAAAGCATGAATCTTGCGATGCTTTATTTGACTTCCTTTACTTTTTCCAGAACAATGTAAAGCATACTCCCATGTCACAATAATGATGAATATTTTTTACATTTTTCTTGGACCAATTTCTATCTTGTATGTCTTTGCATATATAATTGAATTAAATTTTAACTTTGTTAAATTCATCTTTTACTTTGTTTTTTAAACATAGAAATTGTAGATTTATTATTTTATTATAAACCGTGCTAATTAAAAATATATAATTTCAAATTTATATTTAATTATTTGTTTTCCAATTTTTTAAAAATTTTGTATATTTAATAGTTAAGCATTTGTTTTTAATAAATTTTATATTTTATTTAATTGGTTTAGTTATATTATTGTAATTAAGATTAATATTTAAATTACTCAAAAGCAACCATTATATTGATAAGTATTACTAAACACCTTAATAAATGGCATTTGTTCTTATAAAATAAAAAATTTAACATAAAATATAAATAATTTCTAATCACATTTAGAATATTAGAATTTCAACATTAACAAATGTAACATTAATTATAGAGTAATTTATTAAATAATATATGTTTTTATCTTTAAAAAAAAGGGACAAATTTAAATTTGAAAATGTCATACTTGTCAAATTTAATAATACTAATTGTATGCTTTAATTTAACATTGCTATTTGATATTATCAATTCAGAATAATATTTAAAAAACATACTTTATAATATTTCTTATATCATCAAAAACATACAAATTAACTAGATTGTAACTTTAGTTAATAATAATAATAATAATAATAATAATAATGATAATCTACCTCATTTTAAATTATAATCATTAATATTAATTTACACATATATAAGAGATAAACATTTACACATTTAAAAAAGCATGTAAAAATAAAAACATAATAAAGCAATAATAAGTCAAAAGTGTTGCATAGTAGTTTAGTCACCATGTAAAATTTAGAAAAAGCATAATGAGTATTTAAATTTCATATAACTAAGTACACTTTCTAAAAAATAACTATTTGTTCATAAGTAAAGAAAAATGGGAACCTTTCAAGCATCTCTCTTTGTTGATTTACATGTGAATAAGATTGTTCTACTTGCTAATTTTTGTTGTATGGTAAATTAAGATAGCTTTGATTTGGAGATTTACAAATTACAATATACTTGGAGATATAAGAATTCCAAATTCTGATATTCAATGGTGTTTTCATGTCATATGTTTAACAACATCTTGACTATATTGTAAAACACTTAATAGATTTATGGTTATGATCAAGTTTTTTTAAAAGCATTTTTAGAATAATTTTAATATAGTGAAAAAATAAAGCAACTTTGAAATCAACTTTATTGCAAAGTAACATATACATTTTCAAAATAACATTGCAGCATTGCTGTATTTAAATTAAGCTAAACTACAAGTAGTAGCTACCTTGTAGCACTTGTTCTAACATTGCTCTAACATTAAATAAACATTAAATAGATAAATATAGAATTAAAATAGATTTCCCCTCCAAATGAAATTGCAAATCAATTCTTCCATAGTTGTAATTCATGCCAGAGTATATGGATAGTGGAAAGTGGATATGAACCTAAAAAAAATTAATGATCTCATTTTTCACGGAAAAATACCCATTTATCGTATAAAATGGGATTCCTGTCGTGGTGATTTGAAAAGTAAATATAAAGGAGACGAATTTGCTCTGAACACACAATACTGAACGAACGTTGACATTGATTTGAATTCACAGAACTACATAATCACGTAACGATGAAGGCATAACAAAGGCATCCGACAGCCCATAAACGACAATCACGATGGGAGGAAATCATATCGTGACTCTCCTTTATTTTGCACGTTGAACGTGCGGCTCTACACTATTTATGCGTACGTAAACATATCTAGCAGTATAAGTTGGGATTGGAGAGGAGATACTGCTCCACTTTCTTCAACATGCCAAAGCTATCTTCCTTTATCTCTTTAAATTTTCCTTCGTCAGGTTGAACACCAGGAAGAGTTTCGTAGTTACAGGTCCACCTCGCTACGCATCCCGCTTCTTTCCTAGGAACCAATTTCACCTCAAAGCACGCAGAGCTCAGTTTCTTCCCCAGCGGTCCTCCTTCGATCGCTGTATACTTATAGACAAAATTCTCCTCGTCAAGTTCATCCACTCGCTCCTTGATGAAGCTGAAATCCTTCTTACCTGTCACAGCAAAGTGAAAAACCTTGCAAGTGTTAAATAATAAAATAATCTTCAACCCCATCTGCATCTGCTACGCTAATTCATGCGGGGGAATAATTAGAAGTGGAAGTTTAGTGATGTTAACGATGCTATGTGATCAAAGTTGAGCTGCTTGACGGTGCCGACGCCTCCATCTCCTTGAAGTAAGGTGACAGAAGTAAAAACTTCGGGCAAAACCTTTGGCAAGAAGTTGTGGCTGTCTTTCGTTGTGGCGTTCCACAATCTCCTTGCCTCCACTTGAACCACCTCTTCCGTTGATGAAGTCCCTGACACCATTTTCAACTCTCTCGCAACTACACAATACTTATATTTCTTCAATATTATCGCACAAAGCTCCTTGCTCTCAACTGCACTAGACGAACCCGTATTTATAGTAGTCGTTTACAAACCTTTAAAATCTGTACATTAAAGAGAGCGCATAGGTAATGGCATGAGAAGCCACTCGAAAGTCACTATTTGTTATTTGGACTGACCGATGGACGCACATAATGCCAACTACTTGGATTTTCTTATTGAACCCTTGGCCTTTGTGGCCGACAATACCGAGCTCCATGCCTGGTTTCGACAAGTCCCAAAGGACAACGATCCGCCGGACCCCACTGTGTGTCCTGACTTTGAATAAACAGAAATGGATGGATGTTTCTAGATCACATGGTGATTTGTTATTTCTCTTCTCATCTAATGACAAGAGATGATTCCGGTTCCGGTTCCCACTTACAGAGACGATTAATGACAAAGGGTAGATACGACCAGACAACAAGATAAGACATGAAATGGATAATTTGTTTTTATTTATTTATTTACAGGCTGATCCTTCAATGAATATCGTTTCCAACCTCCCTGACCACCGTGGTTTTGTCAGTCCGTGTTGTTAACCCATCTAGAAGAGATACAAAAATGTCAAAGACGCCGTAAATCGCTTACAAAGGCTTTTACATTCACCAACGCCGTGCCATCGCTACCGTGGAATGCATATATTTCAAAATGACTTTTCAGTGAATATCTATATATATATATTCGTTAAGTTGAAAAGACCAAATATTCGGCTTCCAGAATTTTGATTTTTCTATTAAATGGACAGAAAAAGATTAAATGAAAATTAGCTTGTGTATATTTTTATGGATGGATTAGATTTTGTTGGAGTAATCACCCCACTTTCATGGAATTCATAATTTCCATCCTAGGATCTTACGGTTTAGAGGTTTACCACACTTGCGAGTTTTTGGTGGAACGGCAAACTTCTACATGGTATTAGAGCATGGACCCGGGTTCGATTCCCTCCAATTGCATTTGAGGGGTGTATTGAGTCTCCAAGCTGCTTTGGAGGGGGGGTGTTGGAGTAATCACCGCACCTCTATGGAATCCATAATTTCCACCTTGGAGATCCTAGTTATCGGTTTGGAAGTTTACCAACACTTGCGAGTTTTGGTGTAACGGCAAACTCTACATCGTATCAGAGCCTCGACCCAGGTTCGATTCCCCCGAGGTGCGTTTGAGGGGTATATTGATTCTCCGAGTTGCGTTTGGGGGGGGGGGTGTTGGAGTAATCACCACACCTTTATGGAATCCATAATTTCCACCCTAGGGATCCTAGTTACCGGTTTGGAAATTTACCAACACTTGCGAGTTTCTCAATGAGAGAGTTATATTCCTCATCCATTGCGGCTTCCCATTCAGGATGCCCACTTGCTTCTGCATAAGTTTGTGGATCAGATCCACGCATCATATAAGCATGCATGGGTATGGATGGCTCCATAGCTAAGAGTGCTTGTAGATCTTCCTCAAATAGAGGGATAAAGGCAGGATCATCAAGGATATAACTCATGCTACGCCATTTTTGTTTTGAAGGTGGTCCAGAATCTTCCGAACTACATGCGGAAGTATGATCTCGATGTTTAACAACAACTGGTCTAACAGGCGTCACAGGAAAAGACTCATCTTCATTAGAATTCTGATCTAAAGTTTCATCTCCATACTCATCAATGAGTGGTGATGGAAAATTGGTAACAAGTTCATCCGCTGGTGCATGAAAAATATCTTCGTCAAAATTTACACTCCTTTCAATAAAGAGCTCTTTAGTGTGGATATCAAGCAATTTGTACCCTTTGATTTCATTAGAATATCCAACAAACATGCATGCTTTACTTTGAGGCTCCAAAGCCTTTCTCTTCTCTGTAGGAATGTGGGCCCATGTTCGAGATCCAAAAATGCAAAAAACACTGACTATGCCATTCCAAGCCTCAAAAGGTGTTTTTCCAGTAACAGATTTATGAGGAGATCTATTCTGGATGTATAAGGAAAAATTGATAGCTTCAACCCACAATTTCGACGGAAGAGATCTTGCATGCAACATGCAATTAGCCATCTCTTTTAAAGATTCATTTTTCATTTCAGCCATGCCATTTTGATGTGGAGTGTAAGGAACTGTATGCTGCAACTGTATGTCTGCTTCATTACAAAGATTATTGATATCTTTGTTGACATATTCCGTCCCATTATCTGTGCGGAGTATCTTGATGTGTTTTCCAAACTGATTTTCCGCATGTGTTTTGAAAATCTTTAGATGTTGAAAAACTTCAAACTTGAGTTTCAAGAAGTAAACCCAAGTGAATCTCGTGTAATCATCTATAAATGACAACAGATATCTTGTTTTGCTCATTGAAAGCACCGGAAATGGACCCATGAGATCACTGTGTACAAGTTCCAAAGGTGAAGAGGCTCTCCATGCATGCCCCTTCTCAAATTTGTCTTGTGGATGCTTTCCAAGAGCACATCCATTACAAACACCATTCGAAAATTCAATGGTCGGAAATCCTTTGACCATCTCTTGATTGCTAAGTTGTTGCATATATCTCGAGTTCAAGTGCCCAAATCTCTCTTGCCAAATCCTACTTTCTTCATTTGCATGCGTAAGTATCAAAATGGAATCTGATTGAGGAACAAAATCAGAAGATGTATATAGATGGGATTGATCGTTTACCTTGCCAGATGCAATATTCAACTTCGTTTGCATATCATAAATGCTGCCTGTGTGTGTCATCTGATACACTGAGAGAAGATTCACAAAAAGCCTTGGAATATCCAAGACATTTTCAAAACTTCCATCTTCGAATTGCACTCTTCCTTGTCCAGTTGCTGCAACTGCAGAATTATCCCCCATGAGAATAGGAGGTCTTGAGTATGCATGTAGAGAAGAAAATGATTCCTTTGAAGATTCCATATGATGTGAAGCTCTTGAATTGATGATCCATTATTGCAGTGCAAATTGAAGAGCAATCAAAGCATGCCCATTACCTCTTGGATATGGTGCTTTTTCTCTAGACTTCTTCTTGGCATTCTTAGGAATGTGGTCTCCAAGATTGTGTTGCTGGAGTGTCTGCGCCATAAGATCTATAGTCTTCTTTATGCATGTATATTCAGGGTGAAAACCACGGTGGAGATAATTGCACATTGATTGCCCTTTCGTTCCTTTCCTTTCCTTTGAGTTAGATGATCCATCAGGGGGTTTGGTATTTCCTCCCTTTCTTGGATCAGGATCCTTCTTCCCTTTTCCTTTCTCATGGTCTTTGGAATTTGCCTTTCCTTTTGCATGCACAATAAGTGCATTCACTTTCGAATTTTTGTGTGCCCATTTTGATGAGCTTATCTTGATCATGCATCAAAGACTGAATAAAAGAATCTAGTGAGGGCATCTTCCAAGCTGCACCGATTGCAGATCTTACTGTGTGGAATGTAGAGACGAATACTGCATACTCTGGACCAAGTTTTGATAAAATGGAAAGAATCGACTGATTTTCTTGCTTGGATTTGTCGATCTCGCATCCTTTTAGCTAAAGCAACAAGGCTTTATAGCTTGTCAAAAAATCTTGAATGTTCTCAAAATTTCTTAGATCTAACGAGTTTAACTCATTTTTGAGAATGTGACCTTGCATTTCATCCTGATTTCCATACAATCCTTCCAAAGTTTTCCATACTTCATTCGGATTTGAACATGATTCAACATGAAATAGAAGTTCTGGAGAGATAGATAAACATAGGATGCCAAAGGCCTTGTCCATGTGATTTAAATATTTTGTTTTCTCCATTGCCGATGTTGGTTCAACTTATATTTCCATGGTTATTCAAAATAAGCCTCTACTTTTTGAGATGAAGTAGAAACTTTGGCTTCCATTTGGAGTAATTATATGGAGTAAGAATTGTTGATTGTGGAAACTCCAATTTAGACTCCATTATTTTTTGTTGCTTCAATATTTTGAACCTGCAAATAAAAATTGCTTTTGCACTGATTACAAATCCCTGCACTCTGATACCATGTAATATTTTGAGGTACAAAGATCTAGATTTGCAAAACAATGAACAAACTTGAAAGCGAAGGAACGAGCGAAAAAGAATAGAGAAAAGAATGAAATTGATTCTTAAATATTATTTTTTAGAATAAATACATAAAGGAAACTAAGTTAAGCTTAGTTGTACATGCAATAACTATGGATAGTTAAAGCTAACTGAAGCTAAGTGTGCTTTATGTTCTACTAATGTGCACATGCACCACATGCAAGCAGTAAGTTAACTAACTAAGCAAGTGCACATCGCATGCAAGCAGTAAGTTAACTAACTAAGCTAATTGCACATCACATATGATATTTAGAGTTTAACTAAACTTAATCTAGGTGCATGTACACCAATACAGCGAGTCTAGGTGCATGTACACCAACACCCCCCCTTAAGCATAACTTAGTTGCGTGGGATGCAAAATGAATGAGTCCCAGCAACACGGCCATTTTAGGTACCCATATACAATGCATAAAAAGGAGGAAAGACGGAAAACTCATTAGGAAGAAAAACCCCCCTTAAAATATAATGCAAAAGCAGAGAAAAGACAACTTGTAGGCAGTCGTGTCCTTCACCCCAAGATGAACTCGTAGGAATCGAAACTTCTGCTCAGTGAAAGTCTTGGTGAAGATATCAAAAGTCTGCTCGGAACTAGGACAGAACTGAAGATCGATGACCCCATCATGAATGAGTTCTCTAATGAAGTGCATGTGGATCTCGATGTGTTTGGTTCGTTGCCGCTACACTGGATCTCTGCAAAAATTTAGCATAGTTTTATTATCACACCAGATGACAGTTGGACGATGGACATTGATCCCAAGCTCAAATAGGAAATGTTGTAGCCAAATGGCCTGAATAGTGGCATTGACTACTCCTCTATACTCCACCTCTACTGATGATAAAGCAATGGCGGTCTGCTTCTTGCTTGACCAACAGATTGGGACGGATCCCAAACTAAGTACATAACCGGAGGTGGACTTGCAAGTTTTGGTGTAACAGAAAACCTCTACTTGGTATCAAAGCTTGGACCCAGGTTCGATTCCCCCGAGTTGTGTTTGAGGGTTGTATTGATTTCTCGAGATGTTTTTGAGGGGGGGTGTTGGAGTAATCACCGCACCTCTATGGAATCCATAATTTCCACCCTGGCGATCCTACGACTTGGAATTTTACCAACACTTGCATGTTTTGGTGTAGTGACAAACCTCTACAGATTTGTATGTCGCACATTATTATTTAATAAATTTTTTCTTAAAAAGTGATGGGAGGGATGTGATTTAATATTTTTTCCAAAAATCGGTTTCCCGTCCATTTTAAGTGATTCATCCACCTATTATGCTGACACTTGCATTCTCCCCCCATCAACAGCCCTCCCATTGCTGCACCAAATATATCCCCACACATGCCTCTATATCTCACCCAACATCACATGGCAGTGGTTAGTTTTTTTAATTGATTTCCTTAATATTGATCCAAAATATTGGCTTTAATCTTACTGTGGGATCGCTAGCAAAATATTGAAAACATAAGAAAAGGTTATCAACGACGAGATTGGAACAATGGCTTAATTAGACTTCTCTTCAAGTTGTGGATTGAACAATGCTCTCTTCTAGAGTGACCTGTGTGATTCATCCATTGCCTCCAGTGGATTGAGCACCTAGAGTTAAAAAAGTGCCTCCTCTCCACAACACAAAGATTCAATCCATCTAAAACTAATTGTATCGATGACCACTAGAGAAGGAGGTATCATTTCTTTATTGAAATTCAACATGTATAATTAAGCTGATAGATCTATTTTTTTGAAATTGACTACTTTAATCATTTTGCTAATTAATTTTTTTATGTGATGATCTAAATTAAGAGATGCTACTCAATCATGAAATAACTTCTTTGCATCTCTAAATCATATGTTTAAAACCTATTTAAATTGTTTTTTTACCAAACTATTATTAAAAATTTACTATACCTATTGTTTATCACCATCTATGAAAATTAGATAAAAATGAAACTAGTTATAAAAATTAAGGAAAATAGATTTAAAAATAAAAAACACATGGAAACTTCTATTAAATTATGTGCATTATATTACAAAAACGTGTAAGTTGCAATTGGAATTGTGTCATACTTATGCCAAGTGGATTTTATTGTGCTATGTCCATCCGCCTCCAATGTTCAGTATGACAAATGGTACCCTAAATTTTTATCACCACCTTTGAGGATTGGATATAAATGAGACCATTTATGAAATTTAGGGAAAATAGATTTAAAAATAAAAAATACATGGAAACGCGACTATGTATTTTAAAATATGTGGGTTACATTACAAAAACGTTAAGTTGCAATTGAAATTGTGTCATTTCCATGAGCTACTACCATTACTACTTATGCCAGGTGGCTTTGATGGTGCAATGCCCATAGACCTCCATTTCTTGGTATGGTAAATAATGATTGCTCAATATGACAAATGATTTTGAAAGGCGGACTAACATTATTAATTACTCAACATTTTTGTAACGAACAATTTTAATAAACTCATGAGATCACCCTTTCTTCTTGCCGCTTGTTGGTTGATATGCTGGTCGATAATTGGGAGTAGAAGAGGCACCAATTACTCATGACGCTTCCATACTCTTCCAATTAGTCATGACGCTTCCAGTTAGTCACGATGCAAAAACCCAATTAGGATGGATTTTGAGACCCCGAGTCATTCTTTCTTTCTCATTAGCCACATACTATAATGCTAATGCTTGCCTACTATAGATCCTCGGATGCAATCACTGGAAGCTAAAACTACACCTATATCGGTTCTATGAGAAATTACAACTCGATTACTTGGATGGTTGCATCTTCTGTAAACAAAAACAAAAAAAAATGAAAATTGGTGTTCAATATGTCTCTTTCGAAACATAGAATGATGATTTGTTACTATATTCTTTCTCAAAACATTTTTAGATGTGGATATGTGTTTTAATTCATTAAGCGACTGACTACAATAGTTTGATCCATCTACATGTGGTGAGTAAAATTAAATTACAGTTTCATTTGATTAATACTTGTTGACAACTACTCGCAAATTCTAGTTAAGAAGAATGTTTTGTTGAGATAAGTAATTTGGAAAATTCTGGTTAAGTAGAATTTTTTTTTGTAGATAAGTAATTTGGAAAATTCGTGTTAAGTAGAATGTTGTGCTGTACATGAGAAATTTCTGTCCATCTAGCAAAAAAAAATGTTTAATGTAGAAATCCTATCTAACATCTTTTCTTTTCATATTTCGGTTGGACCCTAGGTCAAGTGGGTGGAAACCACAATCTTGATTCAATCCATCTCTCCAAAAAAGATCATAGAATTTAAACTAAAGCTTGGAGATTACTCGAAACAAGAAAGGAAGCAATATATTGTCATTTGATGGATTTCACTAAAGGGAACAAGAAAAAGAAAAATAAGTTACATAATATTGAATGGAATAATAAAATATGCATGTTACAGAAACCCTAAACTTTCCTCCTGTGCACGCACCTTGCAATCATAGCTCTACATAATTAGAAAAAGAAAATAGAGAAGGAATTTTAATGAAATTCGAGACAAGTATAACAAAGGGGGCGAGTTTATTACCTGTTAAAAATCAGCAGAAATATTTCCCAGTTGTGGCTTAAATGGGTATGGGAAATAAACCCAGATGGGAGCTCCTTGGAACCTGGTTGTGTGTCATTACTCCTGATTTAATTGCTCGTTCATTTCAGAATTTCAAACTAGCAAATAAGGAAAGTAAGAAATTCGAGTCCAGTGGAAAAAATTACAATGGTATAGTTGATGAGCCAATAAGTAACCTCCTTAGCAACCCTTGGGTCTCCATGGTTGCATAACCTTGTTTTGCATGATCAAGATCAGTAGAATGAGACTCTTCCACACAATTCCGAAAGGAGGAACGGTTACCCTAACATAATTTTATTTCCCACTGTCGACTGAAACCCTGTGCTCTTTTAGCCGTAGATCAAAGAACATGCCAATCCCAAGGGAGGATTCGTGGCACTAGGCTTAATATTAATGTATATCTAGAAAATTGGAAAATCTGGTAAGGCAAACTTAGCTGTAAAAAAATTCAGGTTTTGGATTAAACATTTTAATGTAGTTTTTGTATACATTGTATATGGGGTTAACTATTGATACAATATTTATTAAATAAATAAATAAAATCGATCTATAATAACAAATCATCATGTTTACATTACTGAACTAGTAAATAATTTAACAAGCGATCTTGTGTACACTTTTTAATAAAAATAATAAAAAAATTAACCTTGATTGGAAGGAGTAAATGAGTTAACTATCTAACTTACGTACACGTTTTAATTTTATTTAAAAAAATTAATATTTATTGGTATGAATATGGATATCCTACACCAAAATTAGATGTAAATTTTAAAGAATGTAATCCCAACCACTTACTATGTGTCAAAACCGTAATTCTGAGTGTCCTAGTTCAGTTTCAGTTAGTCCAGTTTATTCGAGTTTAACTCTAGTCATTTATTGCTGATGTTTCCAATGTTATCTTATTTACGTAATTCGTAATATTGTGAAGATAAATCCTCTCCTCCAATTATTTTCAGTTTTTAATTCTTGTCATGGTATCAGAGCTAGTTTGCATAAGCCTCCCTAGAGAGTAGCAACAGAGCCAAGTTGGAGCAGTAGAGAGGAGAGGCGAGCCTGCATAAGACTCAGTGACATAGCAGTAGAAGTCTGAAAAAGACGCCTCCTGTAAAGTAGCAGCACAAGAAAGAAAAAACCAGGTGAAGCCAGTGAAGGCATCGGCGAAACAAATTGAAGAAATCCAATTTGAGAAAATGGCTTAGATTGATAACGCATTGTTTTAAAGGATGCTCAACGTGATTAACGCACCTCAGAAGAGAAAAGAGTCACGTTAGTATTCTTGCTTTAATGCTATGTTTGAGAAGAGTCCCAACGTTACTAATGCGGGAGCCAAGAGCGTAGAGTAGCGTTAGTTCTATTTCCTTACACCGATTTCAAACCGGCAGAGGACGAGAGTAGATCAACTGCGTTAACGTAAATGAGAAATAGAGTTCATTCACCCGTTAAGGTGACTTTCGTTTCATTAAACTGATTCAAAGCAATGCACGTGCCACAAAAATTGATGGCTCAAAATTCATGAAGGTATGGAGGTATTTATTTAAAGAAAATCATGTAAGTAGTTTTTACACTCCACGTGATTTAAAAAAAAAAAAGGAGGAAGCCCTTTTATATGAAGATAGAAAGTTTTTTTTTTTAAACAAAAAACTTCAAAATTTTGCAAAGGTTCTATAAAAAGAAATGAAAAGGGCGGCAATTTCTAAAAGATATTTTTAAGTCTTTAAAAGAGATAAGATTTTGTTGAGAAAATGATTTTTTTTTTGGAGTTTAAAAAAAAAAAACTTAAAATTGTGATGTGAGAAAGTGAAAGTGAATGATTAAAAGGATATTTTTTTGAGGAAAAGAAATTTTTAGAAGCAAGATATTTGATGCATATGTAGACTCGTCTATTTGTGGTAGTCAAGCAATGACGTCATGGGAAAAGCCAAGAGGCTAAAGAAAAAATAGAAGATGTTCGAGATCTTATTAGATCTAGAAATAAAGAGGCAAAAAGACGCCTATGAGTTAAAATGCATAAAACAATTTGTCGATGACAGCATTCTCCCTCTAATTTCAGATGCCAAGATACCCAAGGAGACATGGTATACCTTTGAGAGATGTTTTAGTGCAAGTGGGAGCATTGAAGTTGAAGGTGAAGGTGGATCTGTAGCAGCAGATCTACAATGAGATGAAGAGTCAGAAGGAGCAGAGAGAGTGCACGAAGATGCTTGTGAACCCCATTATACACAGCTACAAGTGGATGAAGATTTGATGATTCCAGCAACACAACTTGTTGATGATTTTTTGATGAATCCAGCAACAACGCTTGTTGATGATATGGTGATTCCAACAACAGAGCTTGCTGATGAGGATATGATGAATCCAACAACAAATTTTGTTGATGATATGGTAAATCCAGTGATTAATATTCTTGATGTAAACTTTGATAATTAATTTTTGGCTAATGATGATTGGTTGTAGATGATGCAACAAAACATGATATTGACATAATGTTATTTGGTGAGATAACCCCACTTCAGTTAGTGGAAGACAGCCTGATTGCACTAGTATAGGTTAGTGAAGAAAAGAGAGATACAAAAACAGAGAAAGAAGTAGAGAAGGAAGTGCAACAGCAGAAGAAGAGATAGAAGCAAAGAAAGAAGTCTGTAAAGGGAAAGCAGCAACAAAGATAGAGACAGAGAAAGAAACAAAACAGGAGAAAGCTCTCACTGTAGAGCAAAAATACCAGAACCAATGTCGTTCTGAAAATATTTTTAATTCTAACATTGATTTCGAGTGTGCAGGTACGCATGATGATTATGAAGAGGACCTAAAGTTCCTTGAAACATGGCTTGCAACACCATGTCTAGTTGAGATCTACACAGAAGATGTAGATATGAATGTTGAAGATGATATGCATGATGAATACATCAATGAAATTTTCATGCATTGGAGTTTTGAAGAAATAAAATATTATTTTAATCTTATGTTGCAGTAGATGGTGATGAAAAGCGCACTACAGAAGACAATATGTGGCAGCGACCCACATTTCTTGAAGAAGTCCAGGACATGCTTAGACAACCTCGAACAATAAAAGACCTGCACCAGAAAATGAAGAAATAGAGGTTTAAAGAATACAACAAGAAGAAAATGATGAAACAATTTAGAGGCTACAGAATTTGGAAGAACATAAGAAGAAAACCAAATCTAATTGAAAGTCAATTTTTAAATTGTAAGCCTCGCTGAGACATAGACCAGTAGGTATCTTAATTAAATTTTTATGTGGTTTGTATTAAAGGGGAGTGTTAAAAAATGTAATCCCAACCACCTGCTATGTGTCGAAACCGTCATTCCAAGTGTCCCAATTCAGTTTCAGTTAGTCAAGTTTAGTCGAGTTTAACTCTAGTCATTTATTGCTGATGTTTCCAATGTAATCTTATTTAAGTAATTCGTAATATTGTGAAAAGAAATCCTCTACTCCACTTCTTCTCAGTTTTCAATTCTTGTCCATAAAATTAATATAAAAAAAAATATATATATATATTTTAATTTTTTATATATCTCAAAATTTTAATATATTTTTCATTTTAATAATTAATTTTCTATTTTTTAATTAAAAGAGGTGATTGTATTATCCGATATATCTTTTATGACTTAAAAAAAAAAGTAAATTAATAAGATTGTCATCATGCTCTTTATTAAACTTTCACACTGTAATACATTAGACATTTTATAAATATTATACCTGATTTGTACATATTATACATGTTTTGTATATACTATATCGAAAAAGCACTTTTATGTATCCATTTCTATTCATGCACATTATTTTTATTCGTTTCTTTCATATGTCAATTAAGTCGAGTCCAAACAGCCCAAACACTATATTTTATGGCATTGTGTAGATGGGATTACATTCCTTCGGATACCAAGTTAACGTGGTTTGATTCACCCTTCATATCAACCGTTGATTGCATAGTTTGCGTGGAGGACTTACGAAATTAACCACTTTTCAATATTAACAATAAGTTTACGTGGTTTGATTCACCCTTCGCATAGTTTGCCTAGTTTGCGAGGAGGACTTACGAAATTAAGCACTTTTCAAAATTAACAATAAGTTTGAAATAATTTTTTTTTTCTCGACGGGAGGAGTTTGTTTTTCAGCCTCCATGTCATAATTGGAAATTGATAAGTTTTTTTTTTTTTTTTATATATATATTGTTTATAAATTTGGTGATTATGTTTTCAAATTTGATGTAAAATGTGTAGCTTAATATTTAAAATTGAAAATAATTCGGGAAATTAGTTAGAATGATCAGGTATTTATTTATTATTTTTTGAAATTTTAGAATAATTCAAAATATAAATATACCGTGTATTTAGAAAGATAATTAACATTTTATTGAAAATAAATAAAAAATATCATGTGACTTTCAATTTTAATTAATGTTTTGGTATTTGATATGTTTTCAAATTTAATGAATGTTCTGGTATTCAATAAATGTTTTGGTACTTGAATGTTTTGGGTGACTTTCAAACTTTGGTACTCAATCATACCATTTCAATAGTATGTATGTTTTGGTATTCAATAAATGTTTCGGTACTTCAATGCTTTGCATGACTCGCAAATTTTGGTACTCAAGGATACCATTTCAATATTGATTCCTATAATTTTTATAATGCCCACTGGAAAATATAGCGAGGAGAAGACACATTTAGACTATTCTGTTTGTCTTTAACGGTGAGCACTCATATTACCTTATTGCAATCAATTTTAACTCAGACTTATATTTATGGTTTATTCACTAGGGTTTCAAGTTGAGTAATTACTAATGGTTGACATTCAAAGCAGTAAGGTAAGGTATATAGTAATCATCATGACACAGTGTGTAACATTATTTTACCTACTAAAGAAATTAAAAGTAATTATGTTATGATATTGTATATTTTATTTAACATAGGTTACAGTGCACCTATTTTTTTGGTTGAAATAAAATATTTTTATTTTAGTTTTAAATAAATAAAATTATTTAATAATTTAAATATTAAAGTTAATATTAATAAGTTTAATATTTTAATTTAAATATGAATGTTTAAGTAAATTTTAATTACGGTCTCTCTCCTGTTGGAATTGGATATTTTAATGATTTTGCTAATTAATCATTTTCATTAGATGGTATAAACTGAAATATCCCACTATATTCGCGTGATTGCCACTAAACTCGAGTATGATAAGAATGATTAAAATATTACCGTGCCTACCTTTTATTGCCACATATAATGATTAGGTAGAATGCAACCACTAATGGGGATTAAGGGAAAAAAAAAAATGTGTTAAAATGTGGTATATGTTGAGATATGTGAGTTGCATGTGTTACATTGGTATGCAATATTTTTGTATACAAGATGTGGCCACATGAAAACCATCTTGGAGAATGGTTTATTAACCATTGAGTTTGTTTTGTAGGTAGTTGATTAGGTTATCTCTAGAATTTAAGGATTGAAAAGTAAACAAAGATTTTGATTTTGAAATTTTTCATTTGATGTTAAGTTTAATTGTGATAGAATTATATATTACTTTTTGTATTTTATTTCATTTTTTTATATTGCTATTGATTTAAATATAATTTGAGATAGTTGTTATTATATTATTATTGAATTAAAATATAATCGAATATGAATATATTTACATTTGGTCAACTTATATTTATCTTATTCGACAAAGTCAATTTTAATTCACTCAAAATAGCCTTAAATCACTATCACATTAATTAATTAATTAAAAATCTTAAAAATACTGAAAACATTAATTAAAATATTAGTGTTAACACATCTATTATTTTATTAATAATTAATTTATCAATGTTAATTAATTTATTAAATATGAGTATTAATAAATAAAAGTGTTGATTTATTAAATATGAGTTTTAATAATTAATTAAGGCTAATAGTATTTTAATTAATATTTTTATTAATTAAAATAAGATTAATTAATTTTTTTCACAATATGTTAATTAAATTAATATTAATATATTTATTAACATTAATATATTTATTTATTACCACTGATATATTAATTAAAACATTAGTATATAATTATTACAATCAATTATATTATTCAAACATAGCTAAAATATGACCACATTCACAGATGGTCAACGATTATCTAAAACATTAATTGTATTATTGGGTAATCCCAACCATTTATAATACTAATATCATAGATTTCCTTTAGAAAAATAATTTTAGTAATGATGATTGACGCTATGTGATTCATTTCAGTAGTTTCAATCCTACTTCTTCACCCCTGTGAGCATCTCCCAATGCCATGAGTGCTAAGTGGAATATTCAAAAATTATGAGAAATTAGTCACTTACTACTACTTCTCATGGAAATGGTCATAGATGAACCACTTTCTTAAACCCCAAAAATTGATATCCAATATTAGTAATATTATTAATCACACTATTTTTTTTTCTCGTTATTCTTAGCTTATTAATATTTTACAATAATTGGTATACTAATTGTGAATTTGTGTTTATTTAATCTTATTTTTGTTACTTTCACAATTTTTTTATGATTTTATTTAATAATCTTACTAGTTTATTATTATTTTATTAATTTTCCTTTAAATTTAATATATATATATATATATATATATATATATATATATATATATATATATATATATATATATATATATATATATATATATATTCTTCTTCATTAATTTTTTGTGGTGTTTGTTATATTGAATGTTGCATATTTGCATTATTTATACTAAATGATCTAGATCAACAATATCATTATTCCCATCATGATAGACTACACTAAGTAGTTCAAAATGCCTCGACTTCTCAAATGATAATGTCGTTTTCAAGAAAATTTACGATAAACCATTAGTATTATTAATAACATTTAATTTATTAATATGATTTATTATTATTAATACTATTAATAATTATAAATATTAATATTTAATTAATTATCAATAAATTAATAACATTAAATAATCATGATCTACTTTGGTCTACTATTTTATTTTCATTTTAATATTTACTTTAATATTAATATTATTAATAGTTATAAATATTAATATTTACATTAATTATTAATATTAATAATATTAAATAATCATGATCTACTTTGGTCTACTATTGCATTATGACAAAAATGCTCACAATATAAAAATAAACCATGGTCAATCATTGTCAATTATAGTCAAACATGGTTAATCATGGTCAACCATGGTCAAACGTCTCAATATGAAAATCAACTGTGGTCAACCATGGCCAATCATAGTAAATTGTGGTCAATAATCCTGGTCACATTATCATGAAGACTGTCTCTTTTTCCAACATCACATTATGACAACGATGGTCATCCATGGTCAACCATGGTCCAATGTCACATTGTGACAAATAATGGCTCACTAGAAAATCAACCATGCTCAACCATAGTCCAACTTCACATTGTGACAAAGATTGTCTCATTATGAAAATTAATCATGGTCATTCATGGTCCAAAATTGCATTGTGACAAAGATTGTGTCAATATGAAAATAAACGATGGTAAATGATGGTAAACCATGTTTATTTGAAGGCTTATAATATTTATCTTAGGGTTTATATACCTTAGGTTTATAGTATTAAACCCTTGGGTTTAATATTATTCCCTTCCATTTTTAGTGTTAATCCCTTTTGTTTATTAGCCCCTTTGGTTTATAATATCAATCTCTTGAGTTTATTAATCTCATATTATATAATATTATTCATAGGGTTATAACAGTAATCCTAGTCTTTAATATAAGTCCATTAGGTTTATAATGATGGTAAACCATGGTCCATTGTCACATTTTTACAAATCTTGACTCAATATGAAAATAAAACATATTCAGTCATCGTCAACCATCATCGTTCATGTCAACCATGGTCCAACATCACATTGAAAAAAATATTCTCTCAATATGAAAATCAACCATGGTTAAACATCTTCAATAATGGTAAACCATGGTCAACCATTGTCAAATGTCACATTGTGACCAAGATGGTCTCAAAATGAAAATGAATCATGGCCAATCATGGTCAATGATTTTCAATAGCCATGGTCACGTTGTGACAAAGATTGTCTCATGGTCCAATGCCACTTTGTCAAAACTATGGTCAACCATGGTCCAACGTCGCATTGTGAAAAATATTGTCAATATTAAAAATCAGCCATGGTAAATCGTGGTCAACCATAATCTAATGTCACATTGTGAAAAATATTCTTATCATATGAAAATCAATCATGGTCATTGATGATCCAATGCAACATTGTCACAAATATTGTCTCAATATGAAAATCAACCATGGTCAACATGTTTCCTTAGGGTTTATATACATTTGTTCTAGGGCGGAAACGTGAAGCTGGGTTACACTTTTGTGAGAATTGGGGGTAGAAATTTTTTTTTGGCAATAGTTCGGCCGAAGATTTTATAAAGTTCGGTCGAACATTCTTAGAAAGTTCGGCCAAACTCTTGATTCCGTTTAGGCTGACGGCACACGGACGGCTCGAGCAAACAGAATTTTTGCCGGAGATTGGAAAACCGGCAACAAAAGTTCGGCCGAACTTATAAAAAAAGTTCAGCTACTTTTAAAAGAGTTCGGCCGAACTATTTTCTATAAATAAATCGCCCGCGAAGTGTTATGGTTTACCAAGTTCATTGTTGGCGCATTTACTGTTCCTCTGGCTGCTGTTGTGTTTGCGCTGGTGTTCGTCCTGTCCGTCCCGTCCGCGCTCTTCCTGCCGCGCTGGTGTTCTTCCTATCCGGGTATGTTCGTCATGTCCGTCTCGTATTGCTTTTCGACTTGAGAAACGTGTTGCTAAGTTATTTTGAGATATTCTAAGTCTACATATAACAAAACCAAAGTCTGTAAATAACAAAGTATTGCAATATATTTCTTAAAACTTGCATTAAGAAAAGATAATGCATAGATTTAATTTATACGCAGGGAAATCTCTTTATTGTTTTTAATATAGAGTCCACCGCTTTTGTCTCCCTTTACACCTGCCACCAATTTTTTCCACATGCAACAACTATTTTTTCCACTCCAACATTTGTTCATGTACATTAACACCTTGTCGACCACAACTTCTTGGTGAGTAGCATTCATATTAGCATATCATGCGAAGAACACACAACAATTGTTTCCACCTGCAACAATTCTTCGTGTACATTGACACCTTTTCGACCATAACTTCCTGGTGAGTAGCATCTGTATTAGTGAACTAAGAAGCAACTGTAATAGATATTTTTTCCTGCTGCAACAACTGTTCATATAAATGGCCAACTTGTCGACCACAACATGTTTTTGTGGTGAGGAGTATGTCATACTAAGAAGCAAATTGTGGTTAGTTGAGTATTACAAACCTTCATCACAATTTTGGATCATTAGCCCAGTATGACAAACCTGCATTTTTTTGCATTTAGCTCAGTATTACAAACCTGCATTTCTTTACATTTAGCTCAGTATTACAATAGATGAGTATTACAAACCTGCATTTTTTTGCATTGAAGTAATGTTGGATAGAAATTATTGTAAAGTTTCATCATAATGTTGCATTGGGCTGCACTACAGACAACTTGCATCACAACTTTGTAGATTTGGACTGCATTGATAAACAACTTGCATCACAACTTTGTAGATTTGGACTGTATTGATACTGTTTTGTTTTTTCTCACAATTTTTTTCATCGGATTTGAACTATATTTCTATTGTTTTTATTTCTATTGGAAAAATAAGGGAATTTTTGCATGAGATTTGGACTATATTAATATATATTGTGTTTGTGTTCCCATTATAAAAGGAAAGCATTAATTTTTCTCGTATAAGATGTTTTTTATACTATAAGATGGTTGTAAAAATGGAATACCTACAACCTGTTACATATATATTTTTCATATTTGAGATCTACTTCTGTCTCAAGATCCAAATTAAAATGGATCTAATTCTGGATTGAATTTCTATAAAAATGTGCTGCTCTAGCCTTTTCTTACTCTTCTCTTGTATTACTCTACTCTGCTCTAGCGTTTTCTTACTCTTCTCATGTCTTACTCTACTCTGCTCTAGCGTTTTCTTACTCTTCTCATGTCTTACTCTGCTTTTCCCTTGTCTTACTTTTTCATTTATATACTTCTTGTTAATCTCTTTCTCACATATGTACGTTAGTTAGTTAGTCCTTGTACAACTCATATTCAAAGTTAGACCTGACATGGGATCTCCTCCTAAAACTGCTAATGTTTAAATAGATCTAGGTTACAAGGATAGAGGGATAACCATAGAATAGAAGCATGTACACTATTCTATTGTTATATTTTTATGATGTTGTTTAGTGATTCCAATAATCTTAGAAATGTTAATCTTTGAAGAAGATTTAGGCACTTTATAAAATTTTGATTTTAATTTGAAATATAAATATGCAATCACATTGTCTATACTTTTGAATCCTATTGACCAACCTTGTGGTCATTCATTGGACATATATATATATATATATATATATATATATATATATATATATATATATTATTTTTATTTTTTTAATTTCAGAAATAAAACATATTATATATATTTTATTTTTATTTTTTTAATTTCAGAAATAAAACATATTATTTATCGGTAATTGGAATGAAATTACATCTTTCATGTGCAAAGAGAACTTCCCTGTAGTCCTACATTTTCCATAAAGTTGAAGGTCACCAAACAATTGCGGTAAATAATTTTTTGGTCCATTCCATACTCAAGTGCTAAAATCTCTAGCATTTCAAGTTTCTGGTCATCATAGCTATTAAGGAATGAAAAAGGACACTAGTATTGATATATTGTTTCCATTATATCATTATTTTTGAAGGTTGATTCCATCCTTGTTGAAGTATATTTGTCTAAATCCTTATCTACAAGGGCACATTGTGTATTGTGGTGCATGTTGTGTATCTCTTGTTGTGAATCTCAAGTTACTTTAAAAATTTGGTCACCTAGTATGCTTAATGAGCTTGGAATTACACTTTAGAAAGAATCCAATTCAATTGAGACTTAAGTTCTACCATCTTAAAATAAGAATTCATGAATTTGATAGCGAGATATGTTTCAGTTTTCCATTGTGTTTACATTTTTTTTTGTGTAACACTTATATTGTTGACTATATCTTGGTTCCACAAAACAACAATGTTTTAGTTATTTGGTGACTCTTTATTTCCTTTATTTTGTTTTCTCAAGGAAGATATTTGGTGGTTATTCTTGCTTAATATTAAGCCTCTCATGCCTTCTGTAGACCTTCG
The DNA here is from genome assembly GCA_034641835.2 of Pinus albicaulis. NCBI lineage: Eukaryota > Viridiplantae > Streptophyta > Pinopsida > Pinales > Pinaceae > Pinus > Pinus albicaulis. The sequence goes on along the minus strand of CM076570.1, from coordinate 1,615,526,031 downwards.
AAACTTGAGTTTTTTGTTTAAGCTCTTGGACACCTACAATCTTGCAATTGTGAATCTTCTCTATTTTCATCTTGCTTCTCTTCTAAGTACAAAATGGCCTTGAGAAATATACTTTTTTTCCCTGTTGTACACCTTACGAGTTCAAGTTTTCAGTTTTTTACATTATTTTTTATCCTTTAAGCTCTTGGACACCTAGAATCTTGTAATTGTGAATTTCTCGTGCTTTCATGTTGTAGCTTTTCTAAGGACAAACTTGACAAAGAAATATTTTTTGGTTCCTCGTTGGAGACCTTGGGAGCTAGATTATTTTTATTTTATTTTATTTTATTCCTTTTTCTTACACCTCTTGGACACCTAGAATTTCGCAATCGTGAATTTCCTTAACTTTCATCTTGCAGTTTTTCTAAGAAGTAGCACAAAGGACAACCAAATCATTTGGGTTATATGTAGATAAAATGTAACAGCCTAACCCTTGCCATCAGTGGGGATTTGGTTGGTTGGTAAATTGATGATGCTTGTTGGTTTCCACATATGTGTTATTTCCTTATTATTTAGATGGTTTCAAAGATGGATTATTAATTATTGTTTCATTAAATTGCAGAATATTCAAGACTTTATGTATATTTATACTGATATTGAAAGAAATACTTTTTGGATAGATCTCTATTTCCCATAGTATCATAGATTTAAACCCCATCGTACATTGGAGTTAAAACAAAAATATAATTTTTGTTTTCACATTTAGCTATGATTATTTCACATCCAAATTCATATTTCAAGTAATATTTATTTTTTTTGAATTTATTACAAATCTAGCATACTGCAATGCTTTTCTTTGGAGAAACATTTGGGTCGATTTTGGTCAATTCTCTTTTGTTGGACATGTACTTGATGCTCATGTTTTAATGGTACATACTATAGAATGATATCTCCATGTTGGCTCTGGTTGAGTTGATATGTTTTCTGATTGATTGATGTATGATATTTAAAAGTTTTTTTTTCCTTATCTTGATATTTTAAAGACATAAAAGGAAAGAAGATTGAAATGGTTTATGATTGTTTAATTAAATAATAGTTATTGCAATACATTAGGAATAGATAATTGGGCGGAAACGTGAAGCATCAAAAAGTTTAAAAGAATTTTTGAAAAAAACTTTACACCCCAAATCTCAAACTGTGTAAGAAAGAAACTTATAATTTCAATGTTCTTATTTAGAAATTTTCATTGAATGTTTAAAGTTCCATTTTATTTTTCTTTCAACTATGTTGAATTTAGTTTTTAGTTATATTTTTAATGTTGGAGAAAATAACTATTTATTTCATGTGTAATTAGATTAGTGATTTCATGTGTTAAGGTTGTGGATTCAGGCATTGAAACAACACACCATGATATTTCAAATTTAAAAATGATGGTTTGAGTCCTAGGTAGCTTAGAATCCTACTTGTTTTCAAAATAAGGATGCACTCCCATTTGATTCTCACGAATAGGTTGTAATCATGAGGCTCTTGCTCTAGAGTGGACCTTCGCAAAATCTTGTGACGTCTTGTCACAAAAAAAACCATCAAACTGAAAACACATCATGCAAGAAACATAGCTCGCTGACATATCATTTTTCTCCTTCAAAGAAAAAAAAATTCACATCATGTGAATATGTCCATGTACTCTTACATATTGGTGTACAAAACCATCAACCAAACACAAGTTGACAAAACATGCCTCTTCAAACAGCTGACTCTTAAGTCAAATAATAGAGCTCATGTACAAATTTCCATATTTGTTGCATTTAAGTGTGACTAACATAACTCTACTTTCAACATCTTGCTTCATGCAACATGCACCATACTTTGAATTTGCAAAGAAATTCATGAAACATCAAAATACATGCTAGGCCTTAATTGGATAAGAAATCTAACCATCTGTCAGCAAAACATTTCAATGGCGCTTCTTTTAGTTTCACTTCATCATGTGAATCATCTTGACCCTCATCGATTATGAAATCCTCTTTTCCATTCTTCTTTTCATTTTTATATCCCCTCTTGGATAACCATAATATCTTGAAATGGAGCTAGCCAACTCAAATATAGTATTGCAAATCCCTGGCTAAGTTAGATGAGGATTACATATGGTCTTGAATGAGCATTTGGACTCTTTAGATATGCGTACCAATTTTGTTCATATAACACAACAAATAGATGATTTAATTTACAAATGTCACATAGAAGTCATATTTATCTCATGGGCCTTCAACTTAAATTATATAATCGTTTGACCGCCAGAAATGTCATTTAATACCTCAAAATGACTCCAAAAGGTTTTAGACCTGAATTCTCCACCCCCCATTAAAATGACCCTACAAGTTGATTCTTTCATTTTTTTCACTCTATAAGCATCAATGTACGACTATGCATGATGGAGAATCTCTAGCGCTTTCCCTTGTTAATATATTTAATAATCTCAATATTTATTTAAAAGAATCAATAGTATTTCGACCATGAGATTTGAACAATGTGATGTCGTCGAAATACTATTGATACTTTTAAATAAATATTGAGATTATTAAATATATTAACAAGGGAAAGCGCTAGAGATTCTCCATCATGCATAATCGTACGTTAGATTTGGTGATAATTGTCTCCATATTTTGGCTTTCTGACCCGCAAAACATAATTATTTTACAAGGGAGGGAAGGAGGGATGATCACATTGACTTGCTTGATGACATGTCTATGAAGATTAACTACCTCAAGAACTATTTTTTTGCGTAGGGAAAGAGACACATTCCCATGTCTGAGCATGAAACCGTTCTTTGATATTGTTAATGCCTTTAGTGTTTACTTCTACAAGTTCTATAGGCAGAGTCTGTAAAGGGCTAGGTAGCCTCTGGATCTCATTTTTTATGAAAGGTGACATATCTAGTAAATGCCCCTGCAGTCAATCTCTGGAATGGATCTAAATAGAAGTTCTTCATTTTAATATCCGTAAAACACAACAAATTTAAGGTAAACTATGTACATGTTCCATTCATCATGAATACAAACTTCACAAGCTTGAGGTAATGAGCACGAAATAAAATTCCTTCTTGGAACAACTTCATGTGCCTCCTTGGCTTTGGAGCATTTTCCATGTTTTCCATAACAAAGACCCAAATAATTAGGCCCTTCTTGAAGAAAATTTGGCTCAACTATGCCTTGTACATGTTTGCCTTTAAAACCCTCTACTTTCATAGCACATTTTCATCAAAAATTTGGACCTTATTCCTCTAATGTCTCTCAAAATCACGTACACATTCATTTTCAGAGGAAATTGAAGCAGAAACCAATAGCTAATTCTTCTAACTAACCTTGACTAAAATGATCTAAATTGTACTTTGATACGAACTTGATTTAAATTTTCCACCCCACATTAGGCACCAATGATTATAACCTTTAATGGGCTAGCATTGGTTTGTAATGATCATCTCAAAATGACCTAGTAGATGAAAAATTACCATGTTTGTAATCATCGTTTCACACCATCTACATATGACCCTTCTACACATTATATGATTGAATTTATGGTAGGTCATCCCCTCTACCTAGACCATGATTGATTGTGACATTAGGTGAATAAAGGAAATTTGATAAGGAAGGGATCACTATAAGAGTGTCCTCCTCCACCCACTCCATATCCAGTGATTGCTTATTTTTTCTCTTCCAACATTTTATTTTGGAAATTCATTTTGGTAGTTAATTCTACTAATAGTCACAACACACCTGGAAGTCAAAGAAATTGTTATATAGAATACTAAACTCAATTAACATTGTTTGTTATTGGAATTTACAATAACAAACAACGTAGAGTTCATTAATGTAGTAGTGTATATGATAATTTCTTTAACTTCTAGGTGTGGTGTGGCTATCGATAAAATTAGCTGCTAATGAATTTCGAGAATAGAAAGTTGGAAGTGGAAAATTGAGAAATCACTAGCTATGGGGTGGATGGAGGAGGACAAACTAGAAACTATCCTCTGCTTATAAATTGTATTTTATTCACTTGTTGTCACAATCATTCATGGGATAGGTAGAGAGGATGACATGCCAAAAATTCATGCATATAATATGTAGAAGGGGTCATGTATGAGATGGTGTGAAGTGATGATGATTGACATGGTAAATTTTCATCTGCCAGGTCATTTTGAGATGATGATGACAAACCAATACTAGCCATTTTAAGGTTATAATCATTAACAAGAAATATGGGGAAGGAAATTCAAATCTCTCATCATGGAAATTATAAAAATTGTAAGGATGGGGTTATAAGCGTTATGGAAATTCTAAGTGCCAAATTCTAAGGAACAAGCCATATTTGCTTCTCAAAAACTTTATTTGATATATTCTTAAAAAACCAAGTACAAATTGTAGTAATCCTAGAATCATGCTTTACTTAAGGTAAAATTGGGGAACTCATGACTTGTACTATAGATAAAAAAGAATTTACCCTTACCAAAAAATATATGATAAAAATTGACAAACTACATAAGCTTAAGCTTAAGGGGATATAATCCTTCTTGCCTTCCATATAGATAATGAAAATGATTGTTCCAAGTCTCATGTTTCTTCTCATGTTATTTTATAAACCTTGATTGGAAAGAAAAATAGGAGGGCAGAAATGTAAGAAATATAGAACATACTGGATTTAACAGCCCCAAACTGGATTTTACTCTCAGGTACTGGAACCTCTACAAAGGTTCGACCTAGAAACATAGTTTTTCCTTAGGTTTCTCCACTGGTTCTATGTCCAACTTGGATAACCTACAGTTCAATATCCTTCTTTTCATTTTTTATATCCCCTCTTAGATAACCATAATATCTTGAAATGGAGCTAGCCAATTCAAATATAGTATTGTAAATCCCTTGCTAAGTTAGATGAGGATTACATATGGTCTTGAATGAGCATTTGGACTCTTTAGATATATATCTAAATAGTCCAAAAGCTCATTCAAGACCATATGTAATACATAGCCTCCTCATCTAATGCCCCTACAGTCAATCTCTGGAATGGATCTAAATAGAAGTTCTTCATTTTAATATCCGTAAAACACAACAACTTTAAGGTAAACTATGTACATGTGTAATTTCTCCCACAAACTAAAGTGTATAAGTAGTAAATTTTATACCAAGTGTGCTCCCACCATGTAAAGCGCAATTTGGTGAATTTATCATTTTTATAATATATTTTTCGATTAAATTTTGTTTCACACATGATCAATTATTTCTTTGAAAGTTGTGTTCTACATAATTTGTGTACACTAAATTACAAATTGATTTTTTGAAATATATTTTGTGAATGTCGACCAATAGATATATATCATGGAGGATGAAAGACGAAGATCAGCCGAATCCCATATGTAGGTTCAGGGATCGGAGGATGTTCACGGTATTTAAATATAATCTTAAATCTCCATACACGTGTGTACATATGGAATTGATTTTTTTATTAACTTTGTGAGTGAAATTAGTTGTTAATAAGTTTCATATTTTAATTTTTAGGAGGCAAGAGGAAAAGGGTTTCTACTCCATCCATGAAGCGTGGCCAAGGTTCATCCGGTCGAGGTATGAGTGGTAGTAGGTTGCAGGAAGGGGGTGATATTTATTCCCCCGAAGGCCAATCAACGACTGCTGGTTCTCAACAGGGTCACTGTGGGTCTGGTTCTCAGCAGCGTCATTCTGGGGTTGGTTCTCAGCAGGGTCATGTTGGAGATGATGTTAACCAACAACATCAAGGTTGCCATCAATTTCAATAATTTTTCATTAAATTTGTACAACTTTTTTTACACGTGTTTTTTCTAATATACGAAATTATATATATATTGATGCAGAGGCTGAAAATGTTCGAGCCAGTGGTCAAAAAAGACGCAGGGCAGCGCGCTACATTGAAGAAGAAGGCTATGAACCTAGCACAACTTATCCGGCTAAGATTACTGATATACCATGGGAAACGAACATGGCGAAATGCACCTTACAAAGGTGTCAAAGCCTTCATGCAAAATTGCAAAGATATCTCGAGGCTTTGTCTCTACCTGCTGAGAGTAGACAAAGCCTCGAAATAGTTACACATTCATTGAGTGAAATGGTAAAAGTGTACAAAAATTTGGGGCCAACGACTGATTCGTTTGTAGAACTGATGAGAAAGAGAAAAGAAACAGTGACAGGTCCCGATAAATGGCAGGACATAAAACAAAAAGTTTCAAGAGATGATGCTAAGTCAATGTTTAATTATAAGGAAGGGCCAAAAGAAAAATGTTGAAGGTGCAGTATTTCAAGCACCCAGACAAAGCTAGTTATTTGTATGATCGACATCTTGCGGCCTTTGGAAATAGCCAATCTGACCAAGTGAGCCTTCACCACTCACCTCCAGACCTACCTTACAATGAAGTATTCCCAACCTCTTATAGGCTCCATTACATGTAATACCATGGGCCAAAACCATGGGTGCACAAAAACATGTGCCCCAAAACCACTACTATCTACCCTAGTCAACATTGACTCTACCCCGAGTCATGTTTACCTAACACTGTTGTATGACAGCAAGTTTGTGTGCCACCCTGGGAAGCTCAAAATGCATTGGTTAGGGCCATATAATGTTAAGGAGATCACTGATGGAGGCGTCATGCGCTTGGCCACGCTAAGAAGAGAATATATTCTTGGGTATGTCAATGGAATTCGATTGAAGCCATATAGGGATGACCCTCGCCCTACCTACACCAAATGACTATATGGCTGGAGTATTGGATCTACATAGTAGCTACATGAGCTGGTTGACTAGGTTGCAGAGGTGCCAAAATCTAGATGTTGGAACAATAAATCTGGAAAATACAATTTTATTACCATTTAAGGGAGCATCTAGGTTGCAAGTAATGATAGGATTTTTCCTGATTTGGAACTGTTTTTTCATTTATGGAGACGCATTAATGCATAAGCGACCGTTGTAGACATGCCAAAACTATAAATATGACCTAAGGGGTCGCAATAGTTCCCTTTTATTTCTGTGTGCATTGTCTACCTTGAGCTTTCTGATTTTTGCATCCTATTCATTGTCTATGTATGATCTGGATCCAAGATTTGAGGAGGAGTTGTGCTAGAGGGATCTTGGTTATGTTATCCCACCAAGCATGACAACTACACACCTAGAAGAGGATCTTGCTACACTGGTCGCTGAGACACATGCGTCGAATAAGACTAAGAAAGGTCAGATGTCAGGGACCAGTAAATCCCCCATGGAGAAGACTCCATTAGGGGAATTTTGAGATCTAAAATGGGCCTCCTAAGGAAATAATAAAATAATAGCTAAACCAATAAAATAATATTTATGAATTTTTGCACCACAATCAATGTAACCATAGTTAAATTCAATTCAAAAGTTTTACCAAAATAAAATTAATAAAAAAATTATATTGATGTGACTATAAATAAGAATGAGCTTTTCAAGAAAAAGTCATTATCATTGAACAACTAATGCATTTTTCCTTTGTACTTAAATAACTTAAAATAAAATATAAATATAAATTTATAAATTCTTAATTGTATTATATGCTATTAATTAAAATTTATATTATTTAAATTGTATAATACCACGCAATTAATATACTATATAAAAGAAATATAATATAATATAGTAAATATATAGGGATATGCATTGTTTCTTTCAAGAAATATGAAATGACAATAATATATTTTTATTACAAAAATCTGAAATGACATTCATTATGAGTACTTTACTTTGACTTTAAAAGTACTTAGAGCACTACCATGGTTAACCATGAGTTTTTATGCACCATTGAGAATGTGACAAGTAAGTACCTTTAACAAAGTGTGATCCTATATTAACATGCCCCTAATTATTGAGAATGTCCGACTTGAAGACGATATGTTCTCTAAAGTGCCGCAACTGAATATGGAGGATTGGGACTTCATGGATGTTGATAACTTTCCTAAGCTTGTTCCTAAAAACTATCTAGATCATGTGCCCTATGAGGGGGGCCTTATGCGCATGGAGCCACAATGCTGGATGTTGGGCTTGCACAAGGCAGGGCTTCTGAACTTATTACAGGTCCCACATTTCGGGCGCATCTCGAAAAATTATATCTGTGCGCACTAATTGCTAGTGCTAGAACATGAGAAAGCCTTATGGTTGGGAGAGAGCATAGCCATTAATGTTGCACTGATCCAACAGATCACTGGCCTTCCTGACCAAGGCACAAATACCATGGCCGACTTTTGAAGAAAGTCACAAGAAAAGAAGGTGGTAGAAAAAATCAAAGCGACTAACCAGGTGTCACGTCACAACAGAGAATTTTTGGTCAGAAAAATTAACGACCCGACCGTTCAATTTGGGATGCTCATCTAGGCTTGCAAGATGATGCAGAAGTGGAGACCTAAGGAGGTTTCTGCATAAATAATTGCACTTGAAGAAAAATGCAAGAAGGGAGAAATCTACAATCGGGTGCAATATTTATGCAAAGAGTTCTTGGAGAAAAATCACGAATCACAAGAGGATGGCAAGCACTTCTACTATGCTTGGTTCCTATTGCTCATAGCCTTAATTGAATGAAAGACCCCAGAGGAAACATAGTTTCCTGATATAGAGCTGCAAATGTGTGAAGCCGCACGGTATGCCACACTATGGATTTCCTTCGTCCTCGCACGCATTATAGAAAACAATATATTTTGAGTCTTGTTCGACACATCTATATTTCAAGATATCTAGTCCAAACCAAGTTTCTCTCCAACTTTGTACAAGAAGTAAAAGTTTATTGCATATTTTAAGGCCACCTTCCACAACATTCACATCTACGTGAAGGGCGTAGTTCAATGAATTTGGTACGAATTGTCGTATCTCGTCACTAAGGACAATTTGTTGTGTGTCACTGTAGAGTTGCCTACAGCTTGGCTGGAGCTGTGCACCGTGGAAGTTAAATATACATCTATTCCGAAGACGCCTACTAAGTGTCGCACTGGTACAAAAACTACTAAGGAAACCACAGGAGCAGAGCCCACGCCGACTACAACTGGTGAAATTATTATTCTAGAAAATACACTGCATCGAGAAGAATGGTGTCGTGCCTAAGGAGATAGAGGAGAAGGTGGAAGTTCAAACTTCCAAGGGCACAAAGCACAGTTCTCAAGCCACAGGAGGATACAGGAAGAAATGAAAGGGATCTAAGGCCACTAAAGAAGAAGAGATGACATTGACCAAAGATGATTTCAATGAAATAGCCAACACGGTTAGGACAACAAAAAAAGATATGTGGAAAAACATCAAAGCGTAGTAGAAGGCTGCGCCTAATGGGGTACATGTTGGCATACAAGAGCTAAAAGTTCAAACGAGCCTGATTCAGGTGAGCACTACACAAGCAAACCAGCCACAAGCGAGCATGTCAACTATCGGCACGCATCCCATTACAACTGTATTGGATTTAATAGGAGAAACCCACTTTGTTTAGATCCCTAAACAAGCCATCTGAGTTGAGTCTCCACTGCTGCACACATAGCTCAAAGCCTGCCTGGAAATTAATATTTATTTATCTGTGTTACCTGCAGGGAAATTACATATGGTCCACAACATGATCGTGGAAGAGCCGCAGTTTCATGAAGCTCGTGCCTACCGCGACATCAATGAAGCTCAGCAACATGCAGTAGAACTTCTGTAGAAGTACCAGAGCACCGATGAAGCATGCCGAGCAGCTGAGGCTCAGTGCACTACACTCGAAGAAAATATCAACCAAGTATACAACAACGTGTTAGCAGTCATCACGACAACTTCCCTAACAGAGAAATTAGAAGGCTTAGCCATTGCATTAAAGGCCTCACACGCAAAATTCCAAAATTTATAGGCCAATTTTGAACATTAAATTTATGACCTGTAGTTAAAGTTACAACCAGAAACCCCGTTGGAAGTCAAGGTGAAGAGAGATGTCGAGCTAAAACAAGCCGCATATAGCATTGTTGTCGCAGTCACAAAGTACAGTTAGCTCTTGGACGAGGACATCGGTGTCTGGACTTCGGTTTAGAATGAATCAATGGTACAACAGTTGCAGAACGAGTTGCACGTCAAGGAGCAACAGTTTGAAAATATTAGGATGGCAGCACCCAGCCTCGTGATTGCACAAGGCCTCACCGCTTAGAAGATGGTCGAGTGATTTAGACTGAAATCGAGGACCTGTGCTGGTGAGAACAGGTTCTTGAGGCAAGGATCTAGCTGTGGGCCAAGGAAGCTCTAGAACTGTCACAATCATTGGATGGTGCACTGAAGAATCTTCAACAGACTCAGAGAATCATTAAACTAGCCAGTGAAGGGCCAACTACAAAAAAAATTGGTCACTAAAGTGCAGGGAGCTTCTGTGCAGAGTCTTCAGATGGTGTTGCCACTAAAAAATTATATCATTGCACTCCAAACGAACATGAAGGAGTTGATCCCACAGTGACTCGGGATGAGTCACAGGTTTGTGTTGGGGGCCTGCTGGAGCAGGGTCCCCTAGGGAAAATTTTGAGTAAAAATTTATATAATTTTTCATATGCGCGTTGCACGGAAAGGTCAAGGGGTTTGGGGAGGGTCAAAGTCCCTCTTTTAGGTAAATGGGTTGTATGGGAAAAATGTGGGCCTCAAACAATGGTTTGAAGCCATAGTATCTACACGGTAGATGCATATAAATAGAGATAGAGTGGGTCTAAGTAGGTATTAAAATCGTTATGTTGTGGATCTATGTACATTTATGCTTTTGTGATCTAATTTTGTAAGTCTAGGTTGGGTAGAAATGCTCCTACTCACTGTGTGCATGGAGACCTAGTTGTGGTTGTGTGCAGAATCCATTGATTGTGTGTGTGGAAGGGGAATTTTAAGGGGAAAGTGTGACTGTACTGAGCTATTTGAATCTAATACAAAGATTTTGTTGGCGAAGAAATTATGTTATGTGTTTGAACTCTCTGTTTGATGGTATTACTCTGAGATCGCTTTAATTTTGTTATATATGCGAGAGTAAATCTATTCTTTATGCATGATTATATGTTGATTGTTAAGAACATAAATAAATCTTCTTGAGTTATTGCGAAGATTTGATTCTATTATTATGTCTCTGATGAGGTTGATCTGCAATCCATGCATTATCAATATTTATGACGAGCTAATCTGATAGGTCTTGATTTATATATGCATGCATCTATTTCCAATATGCAAAAAGTTCTATTATAAACCTATTTAGGGCCACTACATCAATTTCTCCCTCAGGGTGCAGAAACCTGGTTCCAACACACCCCATACTACTTCGAGTGAGACTTTGATCTTCGCAAGCAGGTCATTGCCGAAAGGGCCAGTAGTTGGAGGGTTTGTTGGTTTCATGATAAGCTCTAAACTTGGGTCAGGACCCCCCAAGCAAACAATGCTTAAGTTCATATAGCATATCATAACCTGATAAAAAAAATTGCATTTCTATTCCTTTATAGATTTTAAGTCTCTTACGAAAACGTGGATCTTGTAAAGAAATAAAAGGTTGTGCTACAAGGGAAAGTATGGGAGCTCATTTTATTTCTAAATGATTTAGTTGCATAGGAACATATTCCTTTAAAGGAATACTTTCTTCGTCAATAATTACATCTTCTTCATGAATCTAATCCTCCTTATATTTTTGGATGTCAATTGTTGGTGACTTCTTTTGAAAAACCCTACCATATCTAAGTTGGTAATCATTTAGACATAATGGGGTTATCATACACGCTTGAAATTTTTTCCTTCAACATTATAAATATATTGTTGATTTTTATTATTTGGATTAGGGAGTGGTTGAGAAGGAATTTGGTTTGGCTTTTGAGGAAATTGTAATGAAAGTTGTTGATTTAGATTTTGAAATTGAGGAAGTTGAGTGGGTTGAGGAAAATAATACTGTGGTGGAAAATAAGGGTAAGGTTATTGGAATTGAGGATATTGAGGATATTTTCCATAAGTATTTTTCCAACCTTCAGTCCAAATGGATTTTGAGATTATGGGGGCCAAGGCTGCCAAGGCATAGGTGCAACCCAAATATTCTATGGTTGTGCATATGATTGTGTATTAAAACCTTCAGTCATATTTGGTTTTTTATTTTTCCATGGTATTTTAGCAACAAAAAAAATATATTCAACTTGTCTTGACCCAAATTCATTTTGAAAGACAAATTTTAGACCATGTATTGAGGGACACTCATTTTTATGATTTTCAGCACATATGACACAAAATTCTACACTATCAAGGGGACATTCTCTTAAGGCATGATTCTTCCTACATCTGGGTCAAAAGATAGATAATGAAACATTTTCTTTGTTTTTATTATTTTTTATCTTAAGGGTATCTAGTAGTTCACTAAGACTCCCTAAAATATCTATTTTGAAATTGTCAAAAAAATTTCCTATTTCAGCTTTACTTACTGTTCCAGTTGCAGATTTATTAATTTTAGTCATAACATGATCTCTTGGATTTTTCCCAGTTCTAGCCTTACCCCTCGAAATATGTGTACACTGTTCACAAATTTCTCTAAATTAAAGTGGAGAAACATATCCTTTTTATATTAAATTACTGAGGTCAATCCATTAATATTTAATATATTTTAGCAAAAGATCTTTGAAAGTGTCATCATCCATATTATATATCTTCACCCTTTTAATGTTATAGGAAAATATTTCAACCAAGTCTTCAAGATTTACATCCTCTTTCTGCATCATTTTAAATAATTCATCCTTAAGGTTATGGGGAATACAATAATCCTTTTAATTGTATAAGAACACATTTTTCATGTCTTCCCATGTTCTAATTAAATGTGTTACTAATCCCATAAACGATTTAAGTGCTTCATCTTTAGGAGTAGATGGAAACAATTTTAATTTTTGAGAATCAAGTAAGTAGTCATAAGATATACACAAGACTTCAAAATCAAAAAGAAATGTTTCATGATCCTCATTTCTAAATCAATGGAAATTATGGAGGACGGAGGGTGATATGTTATTTATTGTGGCTATGGTATCTTCATCAAAGATTGGAAATCCAAAAGGTTATGTTATCCTCTACCACCTCAAATACCTCTACCTCCACCTCCTCCTCTATATCCTCCTCTTCCTCTTCCAACTCCAATCTTAAGTTAACCATTTACATTATGTACTTCTCCTTCCCCTACCATTGTAGATTCCTAAGAGATAATATCGGGTTCTATGATTGGGTTATCTACCTATTCTTCCAGTTCTTCTACTAACGGAATGTTAGAATAAATTTCTTCTTCTTCTTCATTAGGGACTTCTAATTATTGTCCTAGAAGTTGTTCTCTAGTTGAATATATAAATGTTACTCCTTCTGTTGGGGATGTAGGTTCTTCAACTACAACTTCATTGGAAGAAGTTAGTGAATTTCTAGGTTGGATTTCAGATCTATGCACCTCAGGAAGTCTATGTCTGCATGGAAATGATGGAATGCGAGTTTCAGTGGACGATGTGACACTACGAGGTCTAGGTGGAGTGAGTGGTGATTTTTCAATTGAGATTATACCTCTACTTACAAATGCACCGCTAGAATCCCTTTCTCTATTCATACATGTTTTTTTTATCATTTTTATCAATATTGAAAAATGAAATACTAATAATGAAATCCTATATACACTTCCGCAAAAACAGTGCCAAAATGTTTGGTAAATTATTTTCCTTTAATTTACCTCATTAATTGTCAACCACACTTTGTGTACTTGTGAAATGTATGTGAACTATATATGCTAGGATTTCTTTTGTATATTAAGTGATTCTAAAAATGAAACTAGTTCTCACGATGGACAATTCATTTTCATATAGTTTGGAGAATAACTACACACATGTTCTTTTAATACAAAGTTATATTGATTCCTAATTAACTGGGTTTAACTATTTAAAATGGAAGATCTATCTAAAATGTAGAAATCAAACTTAATTGTAATTTCATAAAAGGAAATTCTTGAAGGTCAAACTCAAAAGAAAACAATCTAGCTATTAATGTGGAATTGAACAAATTTCGCACTCTTTTACTAAAATGAAATCTTAAGCTAATTTGCAATAAAGAAATTTTGTATTAAATTATTTGTACAGAAAATGATAGTGAAATCTAATTTCTACTTGAAAAATATAAAATCATAACTTAAGAATGGTTACTAATGTGTGTATTTAGCCTCTAAAGTGCATTTCATTAACATCTAAGAAATCAAATGGGCCTAAAAAGCAATTAAGTGTTGACAAGAAGATGCATTGAATGACTAAACTCTTTTTAGTGTTTTACGTTTATGAGTACTTTGCAATCAAATGAAAATAATGGGAACTAAAACTACAATGAAAAAAAATTCTTGAAAAAAATTCTAATGCTAAGAGTGAAACAAACTATAAATAAGACCTCACAGTTCGACATGGGGCCCTCCTGTGAGTGGAGGTTGACTAGTGATCACAGGATCTTTACGCACACATTGGAAACAACAATGATTTATATTATGAAACAAAGTTTCATCAGTCTTTACCACAAAGGAATTATAAACTTGACAATTGAAAACATTATGTCTCTGGTCTCGCTTACAACATTTATACAAATTTTATAAAACAATTTGAAAGAGTCTTAATACGATATGCTATGAACCATCTTGAAACCTACAAGATCGATTTAACTTAGAGTTCAATCTCTTTATGAATTTCTATTGAAAAATCAAGTCATAGGAGATTTATTTTGATCTATAATCTTGATAGCTGCTCCAATCTTCAGTCTCGCACACTTGATGTTTGGTATTTCTCCACTACCTATGTTTGATCACTACACGTCATTTCCATAGTTGAATTTTCCTTTGACTTTATTATTTCCTCATTTGCGTAGCTTGTTAAGCGATGCTAGTAGGTGGTTATCCATCTGGGAGCCATTTTCACCTTTTTGATAGTATTTTTTCTTTTACTAGAGTGTTGCAACATGTCTAACAATAAATTCTATTTCAAAAACAAATATCACTTGTAGAATATTTATGATTCAGTTACTATAAGAACATTTTTGTTTTCGAAAGAAAAAAAAAGCAATTCTAGGCTTCACAATAAAAAAAGACAATGAAAACAATAAAGAAGTCTTATTATTGGCCGAATCTGAAAAAGGACATAACTAGATGGTGGGAATTTGAATAGGTGAAAGCATAGTGTAAAAATCCAAGTGGACTATTACAGCCGATTCTAATTCCAGAGTGTAAGTGGGAGGTCATTTCAATGGTTTTTATCACAGGTTTCCTGAGGAAATCTAGACATTTCCATCATTGTTGTGGTTGAAAGATTGATGAAGGTAGCGTACTTCCTTCCATTGAAGTGTACTTATAATTATGTAGCACAGATATGTGTTGAGGTGTCATCGTGTTCCAAAGAATATTGTATCAGATAGGGATGTTAAGTTTACTTCTAAGTTTTGGAAATAGTTATTTGTGGGTTTGGGTACAGATTTGGCCTTCAACAAATCTTATCATCCACAGATAGATGTACAGACAGAGAGGGTCAAAAAGATATTGAAGGACATGTTTAGGATGTATGTGATGCATCAAAAACAAAAATGGGAAGAGTATATTCCACTAGTATAGTTGGATTACAATGATGGGTATAATGATTCACTAAGGATGAGCCCATTTGAGGCACTCTATGGGCGAAGTTGTAATACTCCTATTAGTTGGAGCGATTTAGTTAATAGGGTATTTATAGGACCAGATTTGTTGGTAGAGATGGAACAAGAAATGCAGGTAATCAAGAAGAATTGAAAGGAAACATAGGATAGGTAGAAAAGCTATGTAGATCAAAACACATTTTTTAAGGAGCTTCAAGTTAGGGAATAAGTGTACTTATGCATCAAGCCCAAGAAGATATCCTTGAGGATTGGATAATGTGCCAACCTAGTACCTTGATATTGTGGACCTTTCGAGATTCTTGAAAGGATTATAATTTAGACTAGTAGCCTATAGACTTTCACTGCCTCCAATAGTGAAATTCCATGATGTTTTCCATGTGTCATTACTTAATAAGTATGTTAAAGATGTTGATCATGTGATTTACTAGTTTATATTGCAAGTGGAGAAAGAAGGATAATTCCAGCAGGAACTGAAGTGAATTTTGCAGAGAAAGATGCTCATGATCGAGAAACGAGAAATCGAGTAGGTTAAAGTGTAGTGGAAGAATTTTGAG
The DNA here is from genome assembly GCA_034641835.2 of Pinus albicaulis. Taxonomy (NCBI): domain Eukaryota; kingdom Viridiplantae; phylum Streptophyta; class Pinopsida; order Pinales; family Pinaceae; genus Pinus; species Pinus albicaulis. The sequence goes on along the minus strand of CM076570.1, from coordinate 1,615,509,826 downwards.
CCGGATGAAGGTACATGGGAGATGGAAGATTAGATGTGGGCTATGTATCCTTCTCTAATCGTTGGTTGAGCAGATTTTTTCGTATATGTGTTTGGTATATGTTGTGGTACATGCTTTGGTATGTTATTTTTGTATATGTACATATGTATATGGATGTAAATACTACCATGCAATATGTTATAAAGCTCCAATAAGCGTTATGGTTGTCATGTCATTATGGTTGTTATGCTGTTACATGGTCATGTTCATCGTTGTGAAGAAATTTTATCATTGTAAATATTACAACGAAATATTTTATAAAGCTCCATGGGAAACATGTCTTATTATCAGCAGCCTTGTTGGTTATAGGCATTATTGAATACCAAGGACAATTTTCCCCTACTAGGGGTGGTTTCTGTAACAATCCCGAATTAAAATTTCATGTAAAATAAGTTAAAAAGGGAAAAATAATAACCATGGTCATGGAACACATATTATAATATGAATGTTGGGCAAACAAATCCTAGTGTGGGTGTTCATATGGTTTATTATGATTATGGAAATTGGCAAAGGAAATTTCTAAGGCTTTGGAAAGAAAAAGTGGCATTTATTGGCATTTATTTATGAAAATAATGGAAATTAGGAGAAAAGGAAGGTGCAAGGTCACAGGTTGCACATGAGGAGGAAAATGAAAGAAAATGATGGAAAATTGAAAAAAATTAGAGGCATTATTAAAATAAAAGGCTTATGAGGATCAGTACACAGAATTTTGTCAATTCAGTTTTGAAGCTCTCATTTTATTCTCTCTCTCATACTCTTGGGCACTTAGAGTTATCTTGGAGCACTCTTGGAGGAGTGTGGCATACTTGTGATTTGGAGAAAGAAGGAAAAGGAAGAGAAAAAAAGTGCAATAGGACATCGAGATCAATAACTACTACGGGTTTTCTTGTAGGTACTGAGTTTCATGTATGACTTCCTTACTACTTTTGGCATGAATGGAATATACCTGTGGTTAGTCGGTTATGATATGTCATTGGCATGGAGGATTTCCTGGATTGACAATGGATTTTCCTAGCCTTGCCATTTCCTAGATAGCCATGGTGATGTGGGAGTTTCCCTTTTGTTTTCTGGGTGGTTCTCATGTTCCTTTGGATATGGGTTGAGTTATTATTTTCTAGAGCCTTGGTTTGAACAAATTCTCTCGAGCCCTAGATAGCTTGGGTAGAGACCAATATGGTGATAGTTAGTGATGTCTGACCGTGAGGTGGAATCATCGGTTTATGGTTGAGGTGGTTTGGCCTCTGGAAGCCCTGTTTTTGCTTTGAAATTTTTTTTCTATAAGCTCTCGTATTCATGCTTGTAATATGACACAGGGTTGATTGGATGAAGAGAGATTTGTCCCAGCCAATCTATGGTCGGGTGGAACATGGAAGTCCTGAATCTAGTTGGAATTTTCACTCATGATTAAGATATTATTCTACTTCGTGTTCTATGGGTAATTATACTTGTTTATATGGTTGTTATATACTTTATATTTCTATTGGTTATATGATGGTTATGAGTGATTTTTATGACAGTGATAATGTATGGATCTCATCATGTTTTGGTTAACCACTAAATGTATAATGAATGTATGGTTGAATAGATTGTAATGAATTTATTGTGATTATGTATCAATGATTCTTAGTTATTCTCATATAAGTGTGAGACCCCTACGCTCAGATCTATTTTTTAAACCTGTAGATTGCATATTTGTGACATGTTTGATGAAGTTCCTGTTATGGCTAGTACGGGTCCAGACAATTCCTTGTTCAATTATTTTCATTTGTATCATTTTTTCAATTTTATTTTTCATTTATGGAAGTTTCATGGAGTTATGTGCAGTGGCCTAAGTCTTGGGCCTAAAAAGTGGCACAAAATCTGGAGTCATTGGCACATAAATACCTGGAAAAGTCCCCAGTCGCATGCATGCCTTGTTTTGGGAGCTACTGGAGGGTCCCAACTGTATGCATGCCCATTTCAAGGGAGTGACTAAGGCTTTAATGTAGGAAAATTCTAGTTTGTCTCAGCAGATGGTCCCCTGGATGGGTTAGATGGATCCTTGGGGTTATGTTGCAGGTGTAGAAGGTTAGGTTGTCTGTGTTCCGTCAATTCCACTTCCTTAAATATTACAAAGGGAGTTGAATCATATCATAGTAACTCTTCATCAAATGTTTACCTCGGTTAGCTAATTACTTTGGTATATGTGGGAGGAGGGTGTTACAGAAAGCATGACCGAGTTCAAAATACATAAATGGATAATAAACCCTTTTTTGGAGAAACAACTTCCAAAACCATATATGTAATGTTCTAACTAGTGAAATATTTTGAAATATCAAAACATGAACTAGCTACAACAAACAAATAAACATGCAATATGAAAACTCCACAACAAAAAAGCCTTTAGAAGTTGAGAAAAAATAATAGTGATAAACCATTTTATTAAATAACCAATGAGAATATGAGTACAAAATATAATGGAATATGTGCACCTAGGCTTGCTTAGTAAATCATGAAAAATGCAGGTGAAAATGAAGAAAATTCCATGCTGAAATGGCTCACTTTCTGCATGCTCTGCCCAAAAATTTACTACTGCTACTGCTTGAGGAAAATTGATATTTGAGGCCTCAAATCTGCTCCAAAAATTATGAAAAATTAGGACATTGATATCCAACCCAGGTATAATAAAACCCATAAATATTTCGGCCTAATTCTAACCTCCCAAAGTTACCCAAAAATAAAGTGAAATTACCCACTACCAAGCTTTACGTCCCACTAGAAAATCTACAACTACTCCACCAAAAATTCTCCACAAAAATAGCTAAGAAATCATAGAAGGATAGCACTGAAAAGATCGAATGAAATTATAGCTATTTCCCAACACAAGATTGTAGCAACTTCTCCAGAAAAAGTGACCTACTTATTGAAGAGATGAAATGGCTCACAAAATGAAGGAAAAGAAATATCCAATCAACTCCAATATTTCTCTCCTAGGATGACACTCTAAGTTCACTGAAAGAGTGTTGGGATCACAGGGGATTCACTAGGGGAGAAATACCATACCACATGCATTCATATTGGGGGATATATATTAAGGAAAATTTGACATAATATTGGGTGATATATAGGGGGTAAAGGGTTTTTATATTGGGAGGTATATAAAATGGAACACAAATTTAATGAAAAAATATAAGTGGGTACAAAAAAATGTTAAGGAAAAAATGGATACCTATGATATCTAGTGAAAGTAGGGGTTTTTTTAATTCGAAAGGTGTATTGGGTTCATATTGGTAGGGGGTTAAATAATGTTATTTTTAGAGGTATTTTCCAATATGTATTCAAATTAAGGGTATATTTTAATATTCCACGAATGCACGTGATATGAAAGAGCTTAATTGAGTGAAGCCCCCATGTTGGGATTCTCCACTTGGAAATCTCTACGCTAAATAACATTGGTTGAAATAGATCAACAACTTAAGCAAACCACAAATTTAGAAATGAAATGCGAAAACCAGAATGATCAAAATGAGACCCCAACCTTCCTTTTATTTTTTCTTTCATTTCTTCATACCATGGTTCTATTTTTCCCATACCATGGTTTTATTGTTTCCTTAGTTTGATTTCCATGCTTGGTAATTCGACAACTTAAATTTAATTTTTCTTCTTTTACTAACTCCAAAACATTTCATTTTCTCCAAAATTTATTAAATATATTCACAACTTATCTCTCCTAATTTCATTTAGTTAAATATATATATATATATTAATCTCCAAAATTGCAAAATTGGGAATTTCCATGTAAAAATTTTAATTGGGGATATGACAGTACTCTCCTCCCAAGTGTTGCTTGTCCTCAAGCAGTTGTAGTGCTAGATTTTGAAAAAAATATTCTCCTTCCCAAGTGGCATCTTCTATATCGAAATACTTCCACTTGATAAGGAATTATTTAATGGTCCTGCTCCTCAGCTTCCTTTTCCTTTCCTATAACATGGCCTCTAGTGTCAAAATAAAATGCCCCTCATCATCTAATGGTGGTAACTTAGTGGCAGTCGTCACTTATTGTCCAGCCAAGGCCTTTTTCATGTAAGAGACATGGAATACATTATGCACCCTGCTTCCTGGTGGAAGCGCAAACTCATAAGGTACCTCCCCCACTCTTTGAATACCCCTATATGGAACATAAAAACAAGGCTAAAGCTTTTCATCTCCCTTTTGCTTTAGTATGGATTGCTTGTATTGCTGCAATCTCAGGAAAACCAAATCTCCCACCTCAAAATTTTTCTCTACTCTTCCTCTATCTGCATATAGCTTTTTTTGGTTCTGTGTCATCTACAAGTTATCCTTGAGTGCTCTAATGATATATTGGCTCTCCTGTATCCAATATTTTTCCCCTACAGCTATTTTATCTCCAAAAACCATATCAAAAAAAGTTAATGCAACCATATAAAGCATGAAATAGTGTCATACCTATAGGCATATGATATGTGGTGTTGTAGCAATACTCCCCAAGTTACAACCACTTCAACAACCCTCTCTCTTTTCGATTCACATAGATGAACATATATCCCTCCAACCCCTTATTTACCATCTCTATATATCCATATATATGAGGGTGGTAGCTACTGTTTGGATTCATCTTTGTGCCAACAAGGTGAAATAACTCCTGCCAAAATCCTCCCATGAATCTTGCATCCCTATCATTGATAATTGTCTTAGGCAGACCATGTAGCCTAAACACTTCCTAGAAAAACAACCCAACCACGTATGATGTTGAATATTGATCTGGAATGGCGAAAAAGTGTGAAAATTTGTTAGCCTATCAACAACCACATAGATTCAATCTCTCCCCTATACTGTCATAAATATTGTAATAAAGTCCATTGATATACTCTCCCACTTCCTCTTAGGAATAGGAAGAGGTTGTAGTAACCCAACGTGATGTGTGTGCTCCCCCTTGTCCCTTTGGCATGCATCACAATCCATGGCATGCCTAAGAACATCCTCCTTAAGACCTTTCCAGGTGAAACACTCCCCAATGGCCCTGTAACTCTTATAGAATCCTTAATTCCCTACCAAAATGTGATTCATGAGTTTTGTGTAGGATATTCTCCCTAAACTATTATTTTGGCACCAAATAAATCTTATATTTATAATAGATAACATCATCCATAACTTAGTACATGTCGTCCCCATGACTACCATCCAAGATCTCACATGCATGTCGATCCCTGGAGTACTCCACCAAATGTTGTGCCTTCCAATCCTGTGTGATATCCATCAAAGAGAGTGTCATGGGCCTCCATGATAATGCATCAACTACTATGTTCTACTTTCTCTTGACATACTCAATATCAAAATCATATGCTTGGATATTACTGACTCGTTTTTTTTGTCTCTCTTATAGGTTTTGCTGCTCCAAGAAAAACTGAAGACTTTTGTGATCAATTTTAACCTTGAACTTGTTCCCCTCTAATTATTGTGGAAACTTAGCCAACATGTGCATCACTGTTATCATCTGTTTATTATATGTTGGATACAATATCTTATGTAGCTAAACTTTTTGGCTCTCAAATTCTATGGGGTGACTCCCTATGACAAAAATGCACTAATTCCCTCCCCTGATGTATCACACTCCAAGATAAATGGGCATAACAAATATGGAAGGGCCAAAATAGGATAACTACTCATCACACTCTTGAGGTGATCAAAATCCTCCAATGCCACATTAGTCCACTCAAAATCCCCTTTCTTTGTCAAATTCATAAGGGGTGCTACTAACTGGGAAAACTCTTTCACGAACCCCCTGTCATACGTACAGATGCCTGTGAATCCCCTTAACTTTGTCACATTCCTATGCATATGCAAATACAGGATGGCTCTAATTTTCTCCTGATTCACCTATACTCCATCCTCCCCAATCACATTCCCAAGATATAACATCTTTGTCAATCCAAACTCACACTTGGACATTTTTGCATATAATTGTTGCTCCTTTAGTATGCATAGGACATCCTCCAAGTGTTGGAGGTGCTCCTCCCAATTATTTTCATATATCAATATATCATCAAAGAATACTAATATACATCGTTGTAGTGGCTTGCACAACACATGGTTCATGAAATACTGAAACATGGCTAGTGCATTAGTTATCCTAAAGGAAATCACCAAGAACTCAAAGTGTCTATAATGGCATCGAAAAGTGGTCTTGGGTAGGTCATGTTCCCACACTTAGATTTGGTGGTACCCTGAGTGCAAGTCTATCTTAAAGAAGTACTTGGCTCCTCTAAGCTCGTCCATCAAATCATCAATAAGCAGAATGGGATACCTATTCTTCAACATCTTCTTGCTGAGGACCCTACAGTCTATCCATTTATGAAGGGTCCCATCCTTCTTCTTCACCAACACTTCAAAAGAAGCGAAGGGACTCAAGCAAGGCCTAATATGCCCCAATCTCAAAAAATATTTTATAGCCCTCTCAATATCATCCCAATATGCCTTGGGATTTCTATAGGGAGTGGTTATGACTTTGAGAACCCGCTCTACCATCACAATGGTGTGCCTGAACCGTCTATTGAGTGGCCTACTTGGTGGAATCTCTCCAAATACTGCTTGATGCTTCTCCAAGAGAGCCAATATGTACAGATGTGCTTGTTGCTTCAACCCCCCATTATCTGAGATCCTCAATTCTACAACCCACTCTATGTCACCGTACATCAAATCAGCCTCCATCATGTGTGTAGACATTGTCTGGGGTGGATATGAATCCATAACCCTCAACACGACTAGCTTTCCATCCATCCCTATGAACTCCATCTCCAATTTCCTTCAATCAGTAGTGACACGCCCAAAAACATCCAACAAATAAACTCCCATCACCATATTGGTGTCCATAACTTCCACCACGAAGAAATGGTCTGTCACCAAATAGTTTCCCATGGTCATTGTCATGCTGGGAACATACTAGGTACATTGCATAGTCCTATCTCTTGGTACTAGTACTGAAAATCCCTTTAAATCCTCTGTCTGAATGTCTCTATGCTCCATAAAATGTGCATCAATAGAATTGAGGGTTGCCTCACTATCCACTAACATGGGTACATGTTATCCCTACATTGTTCCTCTAATCATCGGTTTCAAATACTTTGCAACTCCCCGAAGCGAATTAATAACTCCACTAGTGGGTAAGAAACCTCCTCCACTAGGTAGGGGCTGTGGGCCACCTACTCCCACTCTCTTAGGTCCACCCTCACCTACATCTACCTCCTAGTCTGCATGCTCCTCCTCTAGCTCACAGTCTCAAAATACCTCTATGTAGCAAGACTTTCCCTTGGTAAAATGATGCCTTTTTTCCCACGACTCCTGAAAAGTAAATCAAGATTTCCTCTGTCGGAGTTCCCTCCTAGTATCATCATCCAATGATCCCTTCCCTATCCATTCCTTATGAGAAGGTCTAATTTATTTTCCCTTATGAGGGAAAGAGGTTTTATCATGTGATAGAACCCTTGTCTTTGGAACAACATCTAGCATCTCTCGCACTGGGATTATTGCATCCTACATTGATACTGGCCTATAATCCCACACAAAACATTGCAAAGGCTCCGTTATGTTATCTATTATAAAATTTGGTTGGTCTTAAGTTAATTAGGTTGAGTCACTTAGAGTTGAATAGGGTCTTTTAAATTCATAATTTTCAAAAAATTCACATATGTGAGGGATCTTAATGGTCATCATTCATGTGATAGGAGTCAATGTCAAAGAAAAATGAAAAAATATCTCATGCATGAGAAAATCTAGTCATTAGAGTGAATTTGACACTTTTACCCAAGTTCGTAGCGAAATCAGTGTAAAATAGTTATAATTCGCTACGAACTTGCCTAATGCTCTGTTTTTCTAGCCTTCTGAGTTTGTGGTATTTTTTAGGCATTCAATGCATGCAAGGAGGTAACTTAATCATCAAATGAGTTCAAGAAATGTCAATGGGCCATTTTTTTAAGGGGAAACTCAACTGTCAAAATTCATGTGTATGACAACTCATCAAGGAAAAAAAGCATGCGAACAGATCAATTGGAAAAATCACTATCTCAACCTGAAGTCTTTCAAGGTCTTAGCTCCAATGTATCAGTGTTCAACACCTCATCATTTCAGTTTGGTTCGATAGAGATGCTACAAGTTGAATTGAAGAAAATGGGTCTTAAAATGACTATGAAAGATGTTGATGTTAAACATGGTAAGCCACACATTTTTGGTCACTTTTTGTCTTAATATATCATCACAAGACATATGCAGGCTTTAAAGATGATTTTTTAGAAAAGAAGAAGAAATTACAAAAAAATCTGCCAAACTAGGTGAGTTTGCAGCGTGCTGCAGGCTTGAGGTTGAGTTTTCGCTACAAACTCATTGTAGGTTTCCTTAAGCTAAAATCCTTAAAAAAATACATGGAATAGGATGATAGAGGCATGTATTTAACTTATTATACTCAAGGAAGACCCTTCAATATTCAGAGAATTCAAAATGGTTGCAGAAATTTCCAAATGGAAAATGATACGAACTCTTTGCTATGAACTCTCGTGAAATTTCTTGTACATAACTATTTTAGAAGTCAACTTCACGTTTAATTTATGACCCAATTAAACATCATTTTGGAAATTGGAAAGATTTTTTTCTTCAACACAAGCCCTTAATCAAAATCCTCCCTCCATTTCTACAAATCCATCAGGGTTTGGAAATTATTCACTCATCTTTGAGGCCTATTTTCCAGAATTTTCACTAACCATATTTATGAAAACATTGTAAAATTCGACTTGGATGAGGTCTAGCTCAGCATCCACGTGGCATAATGACACATAAACACTCAAGTAAAATCATAAAATTATTTGGTTGTAGTTTATAAGGGTTATTAAATGGATTTGTTGAGTTATTTAGTGAAAGGAGAGTCATTTTTGTATTCAAACTCTGCATAATAGAAATATCCCTAGGAAGTCTCCTAGTGATGTAATCCTATTTGAAATAGGTCTCCAAGGTGGGAATGTGAATCTAGAAAGGTGGAAAATCATTTGTATGAGTCCTCACTCTATAAATGAGAGAGTTTTAGAGTTAGAAAGGGTTTATTGATGTTTACTACACACTACTATTTTAAAACTTTTCATCAGTAATATACATTGGCAGCTGGCTTCTCTTCACCTGAGATTCATTGATGTTCTCATGAGTATTTTTATTTTGTACTCTATAATTTTGTATTCATTATTCTAGTGTTTGATTACTTATAATTCATGGCTTACATGCTCTAACTTCCTTTAAACATGTATTCTGTTGTGAATTTTATATTTTCACCAAAATATCTATATGCCTCACCTTCCATGAGAGGAGTTTCACATGTCATTGAATTTTTTACACTGACTCCATATGCCCAATGGTAGTGATTTGTCTACATATTTCACCTGAATAAAAACAAACTTAAAACACAATTTCAAAGTTAGCCATATGTTGATCTTCATTTAGATAATACCATATATATCCTTGAGAGAGCCCTCTCAGGCTGGAAAGGTTAATTTTCAGCTAAAATTAGGTTTGAAATAGTTACTCTAGGTTGACTATTGAAGCAAACCATCGTTATCAATTTAGTGATAACATGCTAAAACCTCAATAAAATACATGATCAATCGCGCCTCAGAAACATCTGAAATCACTACCGCAAGCCTCTGAAACTTTGCTATGTAATCCTTTATGATTCATGTCTGCTTTAGGTTAGCCAACTCCATGAATTGAAACTTTGTATCCTTCCTATCAAATACTCCACCAGCCTGTGAGTGAACTCACTGTAGGATTTAATGGATGCATGCCTAAGTGTAACTATCTATGATACCACCAATCCTACTCATCACCCTCCAAATGAAATGTAGAAAATATGATGGCATCTTCCTCTCACATGGGATTCAAACTATGGTAAGTGTCTAGATTCAAAACCCATGATATTGCAAAAATCTTGGCTGAACCATAAAACCCTTGTAATGTCACCTTCCCTACTAGTTTCTGATTATCCAAATTCTAATTATGTTGTCCTCCTCAGAATGAGGCCCTAAATCCCCTATATTTATCCTTTATATGGTTGTAATCTATAAAGGAGAGTGTCCTTCTAATCCTAAGATCTAACGCCTGGTACTCATTAATACCATCATTGAATGATCTAATTAATTATGTGAATGCCTCAAAACCTCTCTCTCTTTGGTTCCCTTGTGAAGTGAGGCATAGTAGGCCTGGTTGTTTGACCATATGTGTGGTTTGTGACTATATGTACATGGTTCCCTTCTCCTATTCCAAAACCACCTTCTTCTTCAATGTTTCCTCCCCTACCACCTTGAGGTCCTCCCTGCATATTTTTGAATTACAAAGCCAACATTTGTCTCATCATATCCATCATTTTTTGGTTTTATCTTTCCAAATCATCTAGTAGTGGGTCATGCCCACCATGCCTAAGCTTATCTTCACCATTGGCCCCCATGTAGTATCTGGTGTCCTCAAAATCTGTATGATAAAGATGCTCAAGCTTGTCCTTTGTACCATGAACTCTTCCTCTCCCGTTGCATTTGCCTATAGGAAAATGAACAACTCCACCAAGAATTCCATACAAGACATGATTTAGAGCCCACAACTATCCAAGAACATTCTATGATACCACTTTAATTTTATAACTAGATAAATATAGTGAAATATCAAAACATGAACTATCTACAATAAACAAATAAACTTGGAATTTGAAAACTCCACAAGAACAAAAAGCGTAGAACATTGTTGAGAAAAAAAAATATAGCTGAGCCATTTTATTAAGTATCCAATGAGAAGGAGATTACAAAATATAGTGGAATGTGTGTACTTGTATATGATTAAGAAAGCATGTGAAACCCAGGTGAGAATGAAGAAAATTCGACGCTAAAATGGCTCTTTGGCTGCACACTCTACCCATAAATTTACGATTGTTGTTGTTGGAGGAAAAAAAATATTTGAGGCCTCAAATGTGCTCCAAAAATTATTAAAAATTAAAATAATAATCTCCAACCCTAGACCAACAAAACCCCTAAACATTTTGGGCTAATTCCAACCTCCCAGAATTACCCAAAAACCAAGTGAAATTACCCACTTCCCAGCTCTGCGTCCCACCAGAAAATATATAACTACTCCACCAAAAATTCTCCACAAAAATAGCTAAGAAATAACTGAAGGGTAACATTGAAAAGATAGAGTGAAATTCCAACTATTTCACAGCGTAAGATTGCAACAATTTCTCTAGAAAAAACGACCTACTTCTTTTAGAGATGAAATGACACACAAAATGCACATAAATAAATATCGAATCAACTCCAAGATTTCTCTCCTAAGATGCAACTCTATGTTCACTGAAAGAGAGTTGGGATTCTCTGCTTGGAAATCCTTGTGCTAAAAAACACTAGTTGACTTAGCTTAACAACTTAATAAAACCTCCAATTTAGAAATGAAATGCCAAAACTAGAATGGTCAAAATGAGACCCCAACATTCCCTTTTATTTTCCTTCACTTCCTGATACCATGGTTCGATTTTTCCCATACCATGGTTTGATTCTTTGCATGGTTCGATTTCCATGCTTGGTAATTCCACAACTTAATTTTATTTTTTCTTCTTTTCGTAAGTCCCAACCATTAGCTTTTCTCTAAAATTTATTAAATATATCAACAACTTATTTCTCCTAATTTTATTTAGCCAAATATATATATTAATCGCCAAAATTGTAAATTTGAGAATTTCCATGTCAAATTTTTAATTGGGGATATGAAAGTCCTCCCCACCCAAATGTTACTTGTCCTCAAGAAATTGTAGTGTTAGATGTTGCAAAATTTGTTCTCCTTCCCTAGTGGCATCTTCTTCAGGAAAATTCCTCCACTTGACAATGAATTCTTTAATGATCTTGCTACTCAACCTCCTTTCCCTTTCCTATAACATGGCCTCTGGCGTCAAAATTAAATACCCCTCATCATATAATGGTGGTAACTCAGTGAAATTCATCACTCATTGTCCCAAGGAATTTTTTAGGAAAGAGACATGGAATACATTATGCACCCTGCTTCTTGGTGGAAGATCCAACTCATAAGCTACCTCCCCCACTCTTTGGATCACCCTGTATGGCCCATGAAAATGAGATTGAAGCTTTTCAACCCCATTATTCTTCAGTGTGGATTGCTTTTATGGCTACAATCTTAGGAAAACCAATCTCTACCTCAAAATGTCGCTCTACTTTTCCTCTATCTACATGTAAATTATATTGGTTCAATGCCATCTACAAGTTATCCTTCAGTTCTCTAAAGATATCTTTGCTCTCCTGTATCCAATATTTGGCCCCTGGAGCTCTTATATCTCCAAAAATCATATCAACAAAATTCAGTGCATCATATCCATATAAATCATGAAAGGGTGGCATACCTATGGACATATGATATTTGGTGTGATGTTGTAGCAATACTCCCTAAGGTGCAACCACATCACCCACCCTCTTTGTTTTCCAATCACATAGTTGGATATATATCCCTCCAACAACTTATTTACTATATTTTTCTGTCCATATGTCTGAGGGTGGTATCTAGTGCTGAGACTCATATTTCTTCCAATAAGGAAAAATAACTCCTACCAAAATCATCCCATGAATCTGGCATCCCTATCACTAACAATCACCTTAGGCAATCCATGCAGCCTAAACACCTCCCAGAAAAAATAATAATAATAATAATAATAAATAAATAAATAAAATCTACCACCAGTAATGTTGAATATCGAGATGGAATGGACAAAAGTGTGCAAAATTTCGCATCCTATCAATAAGCACATAGATGCAATATCTCCCTTTTATTGTCAACAATCTGGTAATAAAGTCCTTCAATATACTCTCCCACTTCCTCTGAGGAATAGGAATAGGTTTTAGTAACTCAGCAGGGTATGTGTGCGCTCTCTTGTTCCTTTGGCATGCATAACACTGTCTGACATTCCTAAGAACATCGTCCTTAAGACCCTTCCAAGTGAAATGCTTCCTACTGGTCTTGTAAGTGTTGTAGAATCCATGATGCCCTGCCAAAGGTGAGTCATGATCCGCGTGTAGGATCTTCTCCCTCAAATGTGATCCTGACACCAAATAAATCCTATCTTTGTAATGGATAACATCATCCATCAATCGGTACATTTCATACCTATGAGTACCATCCAATATCTCACATTCATTCTGATCGTTGAATTAATACACAAAAATTTGTGCCTTCCAATCCTATGTGATATCCATCAAAGAGAGTGTTGCGGGCCTCCATGATAATGCATCAACTAATATCTTATGCTTTCCCTTGACATACTCAATCTCAAAATCATATGCTTGGATCTCACTGACCCATTTCTGTTGTATCTCTTGTAGGTTCTGTAGCTCCAAGAAAAACTGAAGACTGTTGTGATCAATATTAACCTTGAACATGTTCCCCACTAAGCATTACTAAAAATTAGCCAATGCGTGCATGACTGATAGCATCTCTTTATCATATATGGGAAACAATCACTCATTTGGATGATTTTTTTGGCTCTCAAATGCTATTGGGTGACATCCCTATGACAAAACTACTCCACTTCCCTCCCCTAATGTATCACACTCCAAGAGAAATGGGTGTGAAAAATATAGAAGAGCCCAAAAAATACAACTACTCATAACCCTCTTGAGGCGCTCAAAGCCTCTAGCACCACATTAATCCACTCAAAATCCCCTTTCTTTGTCAAATCCATAAGGGGTGATTCTAACTAGGAAACCCCCTTCACGAACCTCATGTAATATGTATAGATGCCAATGAATCCCCTCAACTTTGTCACGTCTTTGGGTGTAGGCTAATCCAAGATGACCGTAATATTCTCCCGATGCACCTGTACTCCATCGTCCCCAATAACATGCCCAAGATATAACATCTTCGTCAATCTAAACTCACACTTGGACATTTTCGCATACAGTTGTTGTTGTGCAACGAGCTCACAAAATAGAAGAAAGGATAAATAAAAGACTTAAAAATTATCTAATTTTAGAGGGAAACCTCCTTTACATTACATAAATGAAAAATTATTCGATGATTCAAATGACAAAACATACTTTCTATATATAGGGGTCTAAGGGGTCACAATATAATCAGATCCTACATAATAATAATAATGTAAGGGCACAAAAATAATAAGAGTGAGCTTGTATGGGGCACAATAATAACAATATTGAGACTACATGGGCACAACAACAACAATAAGGGGGCTACACTAACAATAACAATAAGGGGCTACACTAGTATTATAGGGACCTAACATACACCTCTACTTCAAAAACGTGTTTTCCTCAACACTTGAGTAGTTCTCAATGCTTTTGTATAAAATTCTCATCCTCCCATGTGGAATATTTAGCACGTAAGTTCTTCCACTTGATGAGCTACCTTGAAATTGATCAATTTCATAGCTGTCAAGTTCTTATTTCCGTGATTGCTTCAGGTTTCAATATGTTTTTTCCTTCCTTGTTAAGTTTTGTAAATATTGTTTGAACTCGGTGTTTGTCACCTATAACCTTCCTTAAGAATGAAATATGGAAATCTGGGTGCACTCGGGAATATGTAGGAAGCTTCAATTTGTATGCCATAGTACCAATATTTTGCAACACCTTTTAAGGACCATAGTACTTTGGTGATAATTTATTATCCTTCTTAGCTTTCTTGATGGAAATTTGTTTGTATGGTTATATTTGTAAGAATATCTAGTCACCTACATCAAAAATTCATTCACTACGATGTTGATCTACCAATTATTTCATTTGATTCTGTGCCAAAGTGAGGTTATCCTTTAAGAGTTGGAGAACTTGTTTCTTATGCTCGATGCAATCTTCCACTGCTTGAACCTTATAATTTTCTCTTAAATATGATGTGATGGATGGTAGATGATATCCATAAAGTTCCATAAATGTGGTCATTTTTTCTGCAGGATGGAAGGAAGTGGTATAACACCATTCATCTAGAGTTAACCAATTGAACCATTTTGTTTGTTTATTAGATACAAAGAAACGAAGATATCCTTTCAAACATTATTTCGCTATCTTAGTTTTCCCATTAGATTGAGGATGATAAGACGATTTATTAGCTAATTGAGTACCCAGAAAAGAAAATAATTTCTTCCAAAAATTTCCAGTGACAATGGGATCTCTATTGCTTAAAATAATATTTGGGTTTCCATGTAGTTTTTGAATTCTTTCCGTAAATGTAGTATCAATTGTATTTCCTTCAAATGGATGAGATGATGCACAAAAGTGTGCATAATTTTTAATTCTATCAACTACCTCCATGATGACACTCTTTCCTTCAGACTTGGGTAGACCTATGATAAAATGCATTGAAACTAGACCTGGGGTCTTAATTGTCTCAACTTTATTTTGTTGGAAAGTAAAAAATTCTGCTACAAAATTTTGAATATCAGATTTAAGGCCATCCCAAAAAAAATCTTTCTTCACCTGTGGTAAGTTTTTAAAAATCATGAGTTCCCTCCTAAGGGAGAGGTGCACAATTCCAAAATAAATTTTTATTTTAGTTAGGAATTATTACAAATATATAAGTGATCTTTTTACCATAATGAATCATTTTTCCATCTAAATGTATCAGATGTAATGGGATCTTGTTTCAAATTTTGCATGAGTATCTGCACTTCTTCGTCATTCTTCTATTCCTCTCTTCCTTCGGTTATCCAATCTAGTTTGATAATAGAAATGGCATAAAGCAATGTTTCCACATCCTCATCCTTTCTTGAGAGTGCATATACAACAACATTTAGCTTCCATTTTTTGTAGATGATTTCAAAGTGGTAACCCAACATCTTTGTGTACCCATATATTCCACCTCCTGTACTCCAAAGAAACATTTGAAGGTTTTGGCATATAATTGTTTCTCCTCCAATAGTTTGAGAACACTGTCAACCTGTTGACATGATACTTCCAAGACTTGTAGATTAGTATATCATCAAAAAATACTAACACAAATTTTCTAAAGGTTTGAAAATGGAATTCATTAACCCTTGAAGTGTAGAAGGTGCATTGGTAAGGCCAAAAGGCATGACCAAAAATTCATAATGAAACTCATGAGCTGTAAATGTTGTTTTCGGAATTTGTTTAGTCTTCATTATAATTTGATGATATCCTGAATGGAGATCCAACTTGGTGAAGTAAATTTCTCCATGTAATTCATCCAATAATTCATCAATGACGGGAATGGAAAATTTATCTCTAATAGTGAGCTTGTTTAGCTCCCTATAATTTGGATACATGCACCATGATCCATCCTTCTTGTGCACTAGTACTACTAGAGCAAAGAAAGAACTTTTACAAGGTTGAATTATACCCACATCTAGAATTTCTGCAATCATACATTCAATTTCACTCTTTTGGGCATAGGGATATCTGTAAGGCCTAATGTTTGGAGGAACACTTCCTGGAATCAAATTAATAGCATGATCATGATCATGAATAGGTGGGATTCATTCGGGAGTCTCAAATACCTTGGAATGATTGTCCAAGGCTTTTTGGAGATTTGGAGAAATATATGATTTCAATGTTTGAAACTCTAGTGAGCATAATTGTGCATTTATGCCTCATTTTTATTTCTCTAGAAGATTTGTCATGCCATTAGAGTTGATTATCTTTCCTGGTTTCCCTACGATACCCCTTAGTTAAAATTCGTCTCATTCTAGAAAAAAATTCAAGAAAATTTCTTGAAAATTAAAAGCTATCGTACCCAAATATTGTAACCATTGAACTCCTAGTACAACATCAACACCACCCATTAGAATGTAAAGCATTGGGCTATTAAATACATATTCTCCCATGGTTAGCTTGATATTATGGTAGTTTCTAGAGCAAATTATAGTTCCTCTATTTGCAACCATCACTTGAAACTTTGGTGTTGGATGTAGGAAGCAATTCAATTCCTTGGTTATCTTACAATGAATAAAATTATGGGTGCTACCCGAATCAATCAACACTATTACCTTTTTTTCTTGATATGTCCTTCTATATTGAGAATTTGAGGAGTGGTAATTCCTACCAATGCATTACAAGATATGGTCAGATTCATTTCTTCTTTCTCTAAGGTCGGTTCATGGTGTATATCCTCTTCTTTTGAAGTTTCTTGTTCATTTTCTTCCTCCTCTTCACAATCTATGTAAAATAATTTCTTCTTAGCACACTTATGATGTTTAATGTATTTTATATCAGAACTGTAAAAAATCCATTTAGATATTTTTTCTTCCAAATGTTGTGGTGTCAACCTTGTAGGTTGTGGAAATATAGAAACACTTCCATTTTTATAGTTGTGAGTGGTAGGCTTCCTTGTCGCCATAATTTTGATTTCAATTTGTCTTTCTGACCTGAATGCCTTCTCTAATGAATCAAGTTCCCAAAGGTGAACCTCATGTTGGATTTTATCTTTTAAAGTCCCTGTGAAGACATCAATCCTATGTTCCTCTAGAATATCATTTACCCTTATATTCAATTTTTGGAAGTCCTAAATGTGCTCCGCCATTGAACCCTTTTGTTTCAGATTGATCAATTAGATAAAGAAGGTTTTTCTACCTTGTCCCGAGGATGGACCACATTAGTTGCTTCGAAATGTCAACCAAATCCTAATGTTGTGATTAATCTGAAAGACACTCATCTACATTATGGATCACAAAAGTCTTAGATCTAACAAGGTGTTTCTCTTTTTATCCTCATAATGTTATATCATTTCCTCCATAAAAAATTACCAAGTGATAAGTGTTTTATAAGAACAAAGCTATCAATACCATACAAACCGATAAGATTCTAAATATAAAGTTGCAATGCGTACCTTTTGTGTGTGTTGCACATTATGGAGATCAAAGTATTTCTTCATTTGTAGTATCCATGTTACCGGATCCTTTCCATCAAACATCCTCATATCTATATTTGGAATATTGTGGGTCTTCAATCCAACATTAGAGGCTATGAAATCATGAATAAAATTTTTATTTTTCTCTTCAAGAGTTTCATTTAATACCTTTTCGCCATTAGGAATAATTTCGTGTATCAAGTTTGTCAGACCTTCCTCCAAACCTTATATGTATTCCTTTAAACCATCCTTTAAAACTTCCATTTTTTCTTCTATATTAGCTTCCATACCATCTATCTTAGCTTCCATTTCATTTTTGGTTACTCTTTGCGAGAGAGAAATTCATTGCACTTGGTCTCATAATTCTGATATATCATGTTGCAATTCTTCGTCTTCATGTTTCATAGTAGAGCTTTATAAGGGCTTAATGGGTATGGAATTATTTTTGTGAGGAATTTTAGAACCCAATACTAATATAAATTCTTACATATTCGCTTGGAATCACTTCAAAATGATTTTTGAAACAAAAGTTATGTAAGTTTAAAAAGAAATGCACACATTTTTCTTGCTTTTGAAGAGCTCGATATTGAACATGATGTATCTCTGTGATTTCGGATCCCAAAGATTTCAAATTTGGTCCTATAGTATCCCTCTAAGTTTTCTTTCCAATTCCATGGTTCAGACCTAATTTGGATTATTCAAGATAAAGTTATGTCTGATCTCCCACAGTGACCCAATTATGGAATCGTTCAGTAGAGAGAACATGTACAAAATTCCACGTGTTACTATTTCGACCTTCGGCCATGAAATTGATACACACGAAACTAACGTCCGTGAAATTTCAGTCATTTTTTACATAATTTGAAGCTGATTCCCGAAATGAAAGTTATGATGATTTTCCCTCGGTTACCTTCTTGAGATAAAATTATGGAGCCTACAAAAACCCTAACTTACTTATATCATATCTCCAAAAATATAGAGAACCAAGATCTAAAATTCGTACAAGAGCTTCACTAGTAGTTCGAATCCACATGGTTTCAATTTCATCTTCTTAAGCTTCATAGAAAAAAGGTTCTCGTGAAAATTTCAAGGTGACATGTTTTAAGAAGTGAAACCCTAGAATCCAAAGTTCTGACACCAAATTTTATGCAACTAGCTCACAAAATAGAAGAAAAGATAGATCAACTTCAAAATTATTCACTTTGAGGGGGGAACCTCCTTTACATTACATAAATGAACAATTCTCCGATGATTCAAATGACAAAACCTACTTTCTAAACTAAGAGGGGGGGTGAATCAGTTTAATACATTCATGGACTTTTAAAACTTTCTTTTAAACTTATTTACACCTTAATTTCACGATAAACTTAATGTATAATGAGACAATAATATTAATATGTGAGTATCAAGTATTAAGCAAATTAAATACAGAACATCAACACATAATCATCATGCATATAGACAAGAGATATAAGTGGAAACCCATAAGAGAGAAAACCACATCTTATTATTTTTGTGATGCAAAGGCAAGCTCCAAATCCCTCTCACCATTGACTTTATGTAGGCTCCAACCTACAGTAGGCCACTACCTGAAATTTTGCAAGCTGCAACTTGCAAGGAAGCTCCAACTCCCATCTATTTTCTACAGGCTACAACACACAAGAGGCTCCTACCTCAACCAGCTACAACTGGACATCTATCAAGCTACAACTTGATATGGAAGCACCAACTTCCTCACACTACAATAAAATCATATGCTAATTTACCTGGATATCAGCTCTATTTTCTCCTTCTTCACTGTTATCCTTCTAGCCTTCAAATCTGCTTTATATTAGCTCTGGATCTTCACAGCTTCTCTATCTGCTCTGTCTTATTCGTCCACTCTCCAACCTATCTATGCATATTACAATAGCATCATTTATAGAGATCATTTCATGGCTGTTTGAATTCTATATGGGAATATGAAGTGAACAGGCATGACTCTTGCCTTCCACCCATTCATCTCCTCACTCATCATATTCAAGATGTTACAAATATATATAATTATTACAATATCAAATGCAGTTTTGCTTTGCCTGGGAGACTTGCCTTTGCATCACAAACAATATAAAACAAATAATACATTTACAGTCACATTCAAATATTTCATTCAACCCTTTCATATTCTTAGATTTTATGTGTGTGTTTGTCCTCTTCTGCTTGCAGTCGCTTTTCATTTTATGTTTCTGCATTTATATTCCAACTGTGCATGACTACCCATTTTTCCCGACTCAACCCATGTTGTTTCACTGTTCTGCATGGGTTCCAGGTCCCTTTTTCTTACCCGAGCCTTTTATTGCGCATTCAACCTTTTATTTAAACACAAAATTACATCATCATGTCACTTTTCATTTTGTTCGACTTTTTTGAACAAACCCTGCGGACCTGTGGGTCATTGCCCACATAACTCCCTTTGTACACACATCGGATTTCAAATGAAGAGTTAATTGCAACATACATACATTAGCGATAAAAAATCTCATACACTTTAAACTAGACTGCACATAAACCCAAATCACGTGCAGACATGCGGAACTTCCCATTGGAGGGTCCCACTATACTTTGAACCAATCACAACTCATCGCAAATACTTGCCTACAAGTTTCTCACTCTACCGATAATGATAAATAATAAAAAATGCGAAGTGAACTATAGCATAGTGTTGACATGTGGAATCCATTCATCGCATTGCTTCATTCAATCCTTACTGCATCGCAACCAAAAAAACATACCTTGCATTGTCTTAAAGTTAAATCTTAAATTTTCCAATGTGTGATTTTGTGATCCACCGTCCACCATTGATATGCTACATGACCCAATGGTCCTCACCATCCGCAGTGCTGACATGTGGACTCCCTTCATCACATCTCATCATTTGATCCTTACCACATCGCAACACAAAAAACATACCTTGTGATGTCTTGAAGTTAAATCTTATAGTTGCCAATGTGTGATTTTGTGATCCATCGTTCGCCATTGATCTACTACATGGTCCAATGGTCGTCACGTTCTCCCTCCATATCATCATATCTTATATTGTTTTACTTGCGAAGTCATCACGTTTGTTCATCTCTCACCTTCGGGTATGCAATCTAATCATGACTGTCCGCTCCCCTTCATGTGTCTCTTCTTTGCCTCTTCTTCCAGCTTTGATCTTTATTGTGAATTCTTAACACTTCGATTCTGCGATTCGATCCTTGTTGTCTGATCGCCTCCCTTGGAATTCTTCTAAGAGTTCTCTGCCTTAGTCAATTTCTGTTTTTTTAAATTGTCAATGCTCTTCAATGCAGGATCCTCCATGCTACTCCTCCTGAGCTTTTTCTTCTATTCATTATTCACTCCGACTTGGGATTATTATGATTACTTCATGCCTTTGTTGCTTCTTTCCTACCTTTGCTTCTTCTCTACTGCGTTTGTTGCTTCTCTACTGCCATTGTTGCTTCTCTGCTGCTCTTTTATGATTTCCTACTGCATTGTTTCCTGATCTGCTTCTTTGCCTTATTGTTGGTTCTGGTGTTGCTCCTTTGTGATCCTTTGCCATCAATGAAAATATTTCCAACAATATCCCCCTTTGGCATTGATGGCAACACATCCACCAATACTCCAATACTTCCTCCAGGACTTCCTCCCCCTTTCATTCTGAGAAGTGTCTTACTTCCTCTGCTTGATTTTCCGAAGAGCCCCCCCTTTTTTTGGCTTTATTTTCCTCCCCCTTTGACATCAATGGAAAAGGGTTTCACATTTCCCAGTGTATTTTCTATCTTTGCACTATTTCTATCTGAGTTGTGTTTAGGCCTTCTTCTTCTGACTTTATACCTTGCTGCTCCATACTGGTGTACCAGAGTTGTTGGGAGAACACTTTGAAAATTATTGAGATTGCATGGAAGGCTTCTCACCATAGAATGTTCTATACTTATGTCCGTTATTGCTTGATAGAGGTGAAATGTGCTCAAATTTTTATGTACTTCTGTCATAATACTTCGATCTTGAGGACATGTACCATACCACTTCTCCATAGCTATAGCTCTTCTGTTACAAATTTTATGGGATGCTCTCCCCCTGAAATGATGCTTTCTTGTCGAATACTAATTATCACTTGTCTACTGCATTGTTTCTGTTCCTTGTATTGTAGCCTTTGCTGGTGTATTTCCAACATCATTTTTTTTTTAATTTCTGATCATATCAGTGAGTATCATCTACAGACACTACCCCTAGTTTGTCTCTTAGATATTCAAATGGTTCTCTAGTAAGAGGTTTTGTGAATATGTCTGTTGTTTGTTCCTTTGTTGGTACATACTCCATCTTTACTATTTTCTCTGCTACTTGTTCTCTGAGGAAGTGGTACTTTATTTGGAAGTGCTTAGTTTTCGAATGAAGTACTGAATTTTTTATATACTTATTGCACTTGTATTGTCACATTTGATAGAAATGGGTTCATTGATGCTTACCTTCATGTCTTGGAGAGTTTGTTTCATCCACATTAATTGTGTGCAACAAGATGCTACTGTTATGTATTCCGCTTCTGCTGTAGATAGAGAGAGAAATGTTTTCTTCTTGCTTAACCATGCCACCTGATTTCCTCAAAAATAAAATGAACCTCCACTTGTGCTTTTCCTATCATCCACACAACTGGCCCAATCTGCATCTGTATATGCTATCAATGTGAATTCTTTTCCTTCCGGATACCATAGGCCATAATGTGAAGTTCCTTGTAGATATCTAAATATCCTCTTTATTGCTAGCAAGTAATTTTGTTTTGGTGCTGCTTGATATCTTGCCACAAGTCCTACTGCCAACATAATTTATGGTCTAGAGGTAGTTAGGTATAGCATACTTCCTATCATATATCTGTAAAGTCTTTGATCTACATCTGTGGATCCATCATCAGCACATAGCTTGCATCTAGTGATCATGGGAGTTGACACAAGTTTGCAGTCTTCCATTTGGAACCTTTTCAACATGCCTGTCAAGTATTTTTCTTGTGAAATGAATATTCCTGTGTTCTTTTGTAGAATTTGAAGTCCTAAGTAGAAGGTAAGCTCTCCAATCATATACATCTCAAATTCTGACTTCATCTCTTTTGCAAATCCTTTTTCTAACTCATCTTTATTGCTACCAAACATGATGTCATCTAAATATATTACTACAATTAAGATTTCATTTTCATCAGCCTTTATGTACAGATTGATGTCTACTTCTCCTTTTTTGAAACCTTGTGTTTGTAAGTATTTGTTCAGCCTAGAATACCATGCACGTGGATCTTGTTTGAGACCATATAAATCTTTGTTTAATCTGTACACATAGTCGTGTTTATATGTTAAGGAAAATCCTTCAGTTTGTTCCATGTAGACTTCTTCCTCTAGATCTCCATTTAAGAAGGCAGACTTCACATCCATTTGATATACCTTGAAATCATAATAGCATGCAAAAGCCAAAAAAATTCTGATTGCTTCCATTCTTGATACAGGGGAAAAAGTTTCATCATAATCATGTCCTTCTATTTGAGAGTATCCCTTGCATACAAGTCTAGCTTTATTTCTGAGTACCTCACCTTGTTCATTCATCTTATTCTTAAATATCCACTTTGTGTCATTGAAATTTTTCCTAGTGGGTCTTGGCATTAACTTCGAGGTGTTATTCTTCTCAATTTGGTCTTGTTCTTCATTCATAGCATTTACACAATTTTTTTCTTTGCTGGCTTTATCGAAATTATTTGGTTCTATGTATGACATCATGGCTAGCTACACTTCCTCAATCTGTTCAGCTAGTTGTCTTCTATTTTGGACTCCTGCACTATTGTCTCCAATGATTTGATATTCTGGATGGTTCTTTTGAGTGTGTCTCGAGGTTCCTTTTGAGCTTAATTCAATATCTTTTATTGTCTTACTATGTTATTCATTTTCTTGATTCTCATCTTCATGATCATGTGGAGGATTGACACACTTTGTGCTTCTAGTTCTATTTGGTAGATCTTCGTCGAATCTTACATCAATGCTTTCCACAATTTTATGTAGTATTTTTTTGTAGCACCTGTATCCCTTACTCTTAGATGCATATCCCAAAAATATTCCTTCATCATCTCTTGCATCATACTTCCCCATTTTTTCATCATTATTCTTTATGAAAAATTTGTTGCCAAAGACTCTAAAGTGCTTGATTGATGTCGGTTTCCCATGCCACAATTCAAATGGAGTTTTGTCATAATTTGGTCTAAGATGAGCTTTTGTTAAGAATATGTATAGTTGTGTGTATTTCTTCTTCCCAGTAGGTTTGGGGAATGTTACGTTCTTGCATCATGACTCTGGAAATCTGTTTTACTAACCTATTTTTCCTCTCTGCCACTCCATTATGTTGAGGTGTACTTTCTATTGTAAATTGTTGCTTTATTCCACATTCATTGCACAGATCTGCAAAATAATCATCTGTGAATTCACCTCCTCTGTTTGATATGATGCATTTTAGCTTACATCCAATTTGATTTTATGCTAGTGCCTTGAATATCTTCAAATTTTCAAACGATTCAGATTTATATTTGAGAAACACCACCCATGTCAATCTTGAAAAATCATCTATTATCAGCATGAAATATGATTCTCCACCTAGTGCATTAGTTCTTAAAGGTCCACGCATGTCCATGAGTACAAGCTGAAGAGGCTTACTTGTAGATAGTTGGTCTTTAGCTTTGAATGATGTGCGAGATTTTTTGACCAGTTGGCAGGACTTACATATGGTATTTGGAGGATTCTTTATTGCAAGAAAATCTCTGATAGCTTTCTTCTTGCACAGTTTGATGACGTGGTCAAAGTTTAGATGTCCCAATCTTCTATGCCATAACCAAGATTCGTCAAGTTTTCTGATGTGGAATGCTTCATTCTCTCTTCTACTATATAGACATTAATCTCTGTTTGAACACCTTTGATCAGGGTCTTTCCTGTGGTTGTAGACCTTACTTCACAATCTTGGGTTCTGAAAAGGACCTCACAGCCTTTATCACACATCTGACTAACACTTAGCAGATTGGCTTTCAGACCATCAACAAATAGCACATCCTGAGCCTCTACTCTTCCATTATTCAGGCTAACTGAGCCTTTTCCCTTGATTTTCCTTGCTCTATTGTTGCCGAATGTTACATTTTAATATTTCTTTTCACCAAAAGTTATAAACTTGCTTCAATCTCCAGTCATATGTTTTGAGCACCCACTGTCCACATAGCATTGGATTTTCTTATTTTCAGCTATTAGAACCAGATCAAACTTATTTATCTTCTTTTTCCATTGCATGTAGCTATTTTTTTGGTAAAATTCTTGAGGAGATGGACCATTGTCTTTGAGAGGAAATTCGTGAGACTTGTGCTGAATTTTATGGCAACAAAAAAATTTGATTATATTTATGAATGGATTATGTATACAAGTGAATCCACCATTGTTCTTAATTCCCCTTCATTTTCCATACACCAGTATCTTTATATATGCTTTGCACTCCATGGCTTTATGACCGAACCCTTTACAATAAAAACAATACCCATGGAAGTAGTATTTTTCTCTGACAGAAAGAGTTGCTTGAGGTAATATTTTCATTTGTTGCATCTTTTTCTGGTTGGAATGGATTTTCTTTATCTTATAGTATGCCACAATGGAAGGAACCTCCTTTGACATCTTCTGAATTTGTTCAATTCATCCTTAGGAGCATATTAGTATTTTTTAATTGACTATTTCTTCATTTCTTTATTTTTCATTTGAGGTTGCTGCTTGTTTTTGTTTGTTTCATTACATATCATGGTCTTGCTGGTTTCTAATTCTGACGAATCTTTTTTTTCAGCTTCATTATTGTTTGTAGCTTTTACAAAAATGATATTCTTGTTATATTCTGCCTTGGAGTTTCTGGTTTCTCCTTCATAGCCTATCCTAGCCTTTATATGAGGATATCTCTAAGCATTTAGTATTTTTTCCAACTGTTCAGAGCTTTTCATTCGTGGAGTGTTCATAGATAATTCCCTTCGGGCCTTTTCTAATTTCTTTCTCAGGCATACTACTTCTTCTTCCAATTTCTCTTTCTCCTGATTTTTATCTTTAATTTGCTTTAGCATAATGTCTTCCACATTCTTAGATTATTCAAGTTATACTTTCAACTGAATGAGGTTTTCTGAATTTGGTTATTCCTTTACATATTTCAAGAGAATGTATTTTTGTTTTCTACACTTGAGTTTAAGTCTGCTTATTTCCTCCAGGGCACTAATTAGCTCCCCCTTTAGATATACGTCACCTTCGTCTTCAAATTCCAGGAGATATTCTTCAAGCTCTTCCTTGGCCATCAAAATAAATTTTGATTTTCCTTCCTTATTGAGAGATTCATCTGAGCTCTCATATGCACTGTTGTCTTGTCGAACATATAATTATCTTCTATTAAATTTTTTCCCTTTCGGCCTATTGTTTAAATTGGTTTTCTCTTTCCATTTTGACTGATATTATATTTTCTTATGAGGATATTTTGATGCATAGTGTCCCACTCTTCCACAGTTAAAGCGTTTAAATGGAATTTTACCTTTATACTTTCCTGTGCCTTTATCCAATCTTCCAATGAATTTGGCCTCTTCTTCATCAGAGCAAGAGCATGTATCTTCATTTTCTTCTTTGCACTTATCTGCCTTAAAGGTTGCCTCTCTCACATTTGACTTCCCCTTTGGAAGTCTCATCTCATAGGTCGTCAAGTTTCCAAGAAATTGGGTCATGGCCAATGTTTCCTAGTTTGATGTTTCTTCTATGGCAGAAACCTTAGGGTTAAACCTAGATGGTAAATATCTCAATATCTTTAGTGCAACTACAAATTCCTTAATGGTTTCTCCTAGAGCCTTCATGTTATTCACAAATTCTGCAACCTTTAAGAAGAAACTGGCTACATCTTCATCTTTGTTCATTTTTACATTTTCACACTGAGCTATATAGGCTTGGAGTTTGGCCATCTTCACCTTTTTATCTCCCTCATGGATATTTTATAAAGTATTCCAGATATCTTTGGCAGTCTCACTGTGCATTACTTTGATAAATTTTGTTTCACATAGACCACTCAAGAGTGCATTCATGGATTTTGAATTAGATATGAAGTTTTGCTTGGCTTCTTTCTCTGTGTCACTATCCTTTGGAGCATATCCTTCTTCCACAACAACCCAAACTTCTATTCCTAGAGAAATTATGTATGTCCTCATTATTATTTTCCAGAAGGCATAGTTTGTGCCAGTAAAAAATGGGGACTTACTTGTTGAGCATCATTCTAGGCTAGCCATTTTGGGGACCTAGGATCTCCTTCCAGTTGTTAAACTGATACAGAAGGAACTTGGCTCTGATACCAATTGTTGAACCGCTGGTGAAACTGAGAGGGGGGGTGAATCAATTTAATACATTCATGTACTTTTAAAACTTTCTTTTGAACTTATTTACACCATCATTTCATAATAAACTTAACATATATTGAAACAATAATATTAATATGTGAGCAGCAAGGATTAAGAAGATTAAATACAGAACATCAACACAAAATCATCATGTATATAGACAACATATATAAGTGGAAACCCATAAGGGAGAAAACAAAATATTATTATTGTTGTGATGCAAAGGCAAGATCCAACTCCCTCTCACCACTTATTTTTTGTAGGATCCAACCTACAGGAGGCCACTACCTCAAATTATGCAAGCTACAACTTGCAAGGAAGCTCCAAATCCTATCTATTTTCTATAGGCTACAACCCACAGGAGGCTCCTACCTCAACCAACTACATCTGGACATCTATCAAGCTACAACTTGATATGGAAGCACCAACTTCCTCACACTACACTAAAATCATATGTTGATTTACCTAGATATCAGCTTCGTTTTTCTCCTTCTTCACTACTATCCTTCCAACCTTCAAATCTGCTTTATATTAGCTCTGGATCTCCACAACTTCTCTATCTGCTTTGTCTTATTCTTCCACTCTCTAACCTCTCTATGCATATTACAATAACATCATTTATAGAGATCATTTAATGCTTGTTTGCATTCTATATGGGAATATGAAGTGAACAAGAATGACTCTTGCCTTCCACCCATTCATCTCGTCACTCAGCATATTTAGGATGTTACAAATATATATAATTATTACAGTATCAAATGGAGTTTTTCTTTTCCTGGGAAACTTGACTTTGCATCACAAACAATATAAACCAAATAATACATGTATAGTTAAATTCAAATATTTCATTCAACCATTTCAACTTCTTAGATTTTTTCTGTGTGTTTTTCCTCTTTTGTTTTGTTGTCCCTTTGTCTTTCATGTCTCTACAGTTATATTCCAACTACGCATGACTTCCCTTCTCTCTCGACTCGACCCATGCTGTTGTACTGTTTTTCATGGTTTTTGGGTCCCTTTTTCTTACCTGAGCCTTTTCTTGTGCGTTCAGCCTTTTTTTTTAACACACAATTGCATCTTCATGTCACTTTTCATCTTGGCTGGCTTCTTTACACAAACCCTGCGAACCTATGGGTCATGGCCCACATAAATCCCTTTATACACACAGTAGATTACAAATCTAGAGTTAATTACAACATACATACATTAGCGATCAAAGAACACATACATTTTAAACCATACTGCACATAAACCCAAATCATGTGCAGACATGTGGAACTTCCCACTGGAGGGTCCCACTATACCTTGAACCAATCAAAAATCATCACAAATACTTTTCCTCAAGTTTCCCACTCTATTGATAACAATAAACCATAAACCATGCGAAGTGCACTATTATGCAGTGCTGACACATGGACTCCCTTCATCGCATTGTGTCGTTCGATTCTTACCGCATTGCAACCAAAAATGCATACCTTGAGATGTCTTAAAGTTAAACCCTAAAGTTGTTGATGTGCAATTTTGTGATCCACTGTCCGTCGTTGATCTGCTACATGATCCAATGGTCCTCACTATCCGCAAAGCTGACACATGGACTCCCTTCATCGCATCGCGTCGTTCGATCCTTATCGCATTGCAACCAAAACAACATACCTTGTGATGTCTTGAAGTTAATTTTTATAGTTGTCGATGTGCGATTTTGCGATCCACTGTCCGTCGTTGATCTACTACACGATCCAATGGTCCTCATGTTCTCCCTCTCATCGTATCTTATATTGTTTGACTTGTGAGGTCATCGCGTTTGTTCATCTCTCACCTCCGAATCTGCGATCTAATAACGACCGTCCACTTGCCTTCACGCAACTCTTCTTCACCTCTTCTACATGATTTGACCTTTGCCATCAATTCTTAACTCTTCAATTCTGCGATTCGATCTTTGCCGTTTGATCGCCTCCCTTGGAATTATTCTAAGAGTTCTATGCCTTAGTCGATTTCTATTTGTTTATACTTTCACCGCTCTTCAACACAGGTTCCTCCATGCTACTCCTCCTGAGCTTGTTCTTGTATTTGTTATTCACTCTGACTTGGGATTATTACACTTGCTGCATGCCTTTGCTTCTTCTCTGTTGCCTTTGTCGCCTTTGTTGCTTCTCTGCTGCTCTTTTATGCTTTCTTATTGCATTGATTCCTAATGTTCTCCTTTTCCTTATTGTTGGTTCTGGTGCTGCTCCTTTGTGCTCCTTTTCCATAAATGACAATATTTCCAACACAGGAGTCTAAGGGGTCACCACAATATAATCAGAGCCTACATAAAAATAATAACGTAAGGGCACAACAATAAAAATTGTGGGATTCTATGGGGCATAATTATAACAATATGGGGATTACATGGGAACAATGATAACAATAAGGGGCTACACCAACAATAAAAATAAGAGGCTACACTAGAATTATAGGGACCTAACAATTTTTTCTCCTCTAGTATGCATAGGACCTCCTCCAAGTGTTGGAGGTGCTCCTCCCAAGTCCTGCTTATATCAATATATCATCAAAGAATACCAAGACACATTGTCGCAACTACTTCAGGAACACATGGTTCATTCAAAAATGAAACGTGGTTGGTGCATTAGTTAGCCTAATGGGCATCATCAAGAACTCAAAGTGTCCATAATGGTAGTGAAAAGCAGTCTTGGGGATGCCCTACTCCCTCAACCTGATCTACTAGTACCATGAGCGCAAGTTTATCTTAGAGAATTACTTGGATCCTCTAAGCTATCCCATCAACTCATTGATGTTTGGAATGGAATAATTTTTCTTCAACATCTTCTCATTGAGGGCCATGTAGTCTATGCACATCTGAAGGGTCTCATCCTTCTTCTCCACCAACAGTAAAAAAAATATGAAGGGACTCAATCTAGGTCTGATATGCCCCAACCTCAAAAACTCCTATATATCCCTCTCCATCTCATCTAGATATTCCATGGGATGTCTATAGGGAGTGTTGATGATTGGGAGAACCCCTCCTCCAACTCAATGGTGTGCTCGAACCCTCTGTCAGGTGACCTACCTAGTGGAATATCTCTAAATACTGCTTGATGCCTCTCCAAGAGAGTCAATATGTTTGGAAGTGTCTTCTTCTTCATCCCCCCAATCTTTTAGATCCTCTACTCTACATCTTACTCTATTTCAACGCACCTCAAATAAGCCTCCATATTGTGTTCAAACATTGTTTGGGGTGAATATGAATGCATACCCCTCAACAGTACTAGCTTTTCATCTGACCCTATGAACTCCATCTCTGATTTACTCCAATAAGTGTTGACACACCCAAGAGAATACAAATATTGAAATCCCATCACAATATCAGTGGCCATAATGTCCACCACGAAGAAATGGTCTGTCACTAAATAGTTCCCCATGGTCACTGTCATGCTAAGAACATACCGGGTACACTGCACAATCCTATCTTCTGGCACCAGTACTTAAAATCCCTCGAAAGACTCTGTCAGAATGCATCTATGCTCCACCAATTTTGCATCAATAAAATTTTTGGTTTCCCCACTATCCACCAACAAAAATACACATTTTCCCTGCATTGTTCCTATGATCCTCAATGTCAAATACTTCGTAACTCCCCAAATCAAAGCAATAAATCCACCAGTGGGAAAGAAATATCCTCCACTAGGTAGGGGTGGTGGGCTATCTCCTCCTCAGCTCTGAGGTCCACCCTCACCTGCATCTACCTCCTTGTCTACATCCTCCTCCTCTAGATCACTATCTGGAAATACCTCTATGTAGCAGGACTTTCCCTTAGTACATCGATGCCCTAGTGCCCATGGATCCTAGCAATTCAAGGATAACTTCCTTTTAGGGAGGTCCCTCCTAGTCTCATCATCCAACTGCCCCTTCCCTATCCACTCCTAAGAATTCTTAATGTATTTTCCCTTCTGAGTGAAAGAGGGTTTAGTAGGTGCTAGAACCCTTGTCTTTGGAACAACATCTAGTATGTCCCATGCTCGAATCATGGTATCCTGCAATGATATTGGCCTATAATCTCACACCCAACCTCATAGAGGCTTCACCAAACCCTCAATAATAAACATGATAGATCGTGCCTTGAAAATATATGAAACCATCATTGCAAGCCTTTGAAACTTTTCTATGTAAGCTTATGCGCTACCTGTCTTCTTCAGGTTAACCAGATCCTTGAAGTGCAACTTCAGATCCTTCCTATCAAATCTCTCCACTAGCCTACGAGTGAAATCACTATAGGATGTAATGGATGCATCATTAGAGGAAATTCTAGCCTAAAAGTGGCCTCCTAAGGAAAAATAATAAAATAATAGTTAAAATAATAAAACAAGAGTTGATGAAATTTGGAGGGAAGATAACAAAACTACTTTTTTTTTTACTTCTATTTTTGTCTTATCTCCTTATCGATTTACCAAAATTTCAAGTATAGACACTCTTGGATACAAAATTAAATTCCACATCCAATGAGTACCCATTATGCACACTTTTGAGAAGACCCACATGGACAAAAAATGAAGATACATTAAAAAATCGTGTTCAACACGATATTTTAATGTATCTTCCATTTTTATCAATGTGGGTATTCTCAAAAGTATTCATAATGGGTACTCATTCGATGTGGAATTTAATTACGCATCCAATGAGTGTCTACACTTGAAATTTGGGTAAACTATAAGGAGATAAGATAAAACTACAAGTAAAAAAGTAGTTTTTCTTATTTTCCCTCCAAAATATTTACATGTACCTCTTTTTAAATTTAAAGGATTTTGATTGGTTTACATATTATGACATGGAAATTATGTGAAAATTTCATGGGCACTTTTAGGCTAAATTTTCCTCTAATGATTCTAGAACCCTCTAAGCCCAAGTGTATCTAATTTGTGATACCACCACTCCTGCACATCACCCTCCAAATTCAATGTAGCAAATATGATGGCATTTTCCTCTCACATGGGATTCAAACTAAGGTAAGTGTCTAGCTTTTGATCCCATGATCTCGAATAAATATTCTCTTACCCATCAAATTGTATAAATTTAATAAAAATTATGTATTGCCTGGATTCTCCTGATCTAACAGTTATAAGCCACTTTTAAATAAAAAATCACTTCTACACAAATCTTTGTGGAATTTAAAACACAATAGCCAATTGCAATATCATGAAGAAATATCAATTACACATAACACATATGTTTTTACCGGGAAAGCATAAAGCTAAAAACCCTGCCATCATATATTATGTATATATCATGGATCATGAAACAATCTCATACAGAACTCTAATCCAAGAGCTATCAGTACAATATATAATCGTCCCACACTGTCATACAAAAATTGGAAAGTTCCTTGGCCAATTTACTACCTCGAGATAGCCTGCCTCCACTGCGCAATCCTCATGGGTACATCCAATGTGTGTTTTTTTGCATGTGTGCACCCAATAATGTCACAACAGATAGTTAAACTGTCCCTTTCACCTACATCTCAATTGGGTCTCCACTGGATCTAGCATGCATGTAGTTAACAGTAGTAAATCTTTAATTGCATGTGAGACCACTCATTGTGAATTAATTAATAATTAATTCACTGATCTCTCATTAGTGTATCTTAAGTTACAACTAGCACAACTGAGTTTAACTCACTTAACTGAGTTAAGCTACTTTAAAACTCTCATAACTACACTTCCAACTTTGTTACAACTTTGAATCACGCAGTCATAACTAAGTCCACTTGCATGTCCCACCAACCTACCTTTGAACTCGAATTTCCTATAGCTAATTAATTTTTCACTTCAGTTAACTATTTCAAAGTGATCATTGAGAATATATTATTGTTTATTGTCAAACTATTATTGAGGGATAATAATAGCCGACATGCATCTATAAATAGACATGCAATCTATAAATAGAACTTTCACATACATTTATAAATAAACCTCATCAATAAATAGAATTTTCTCATGCATCTATAAATAGACATCATCTATAAATAGAATTTTCTCATACATCTATAAATAGAACCCCACCTAAAAATAGCTTGAGGCTCCATCCTAGTGTAGGTGCTTAATTTTCATTAGGATCTTCTTGTTGAATCTCAACACTCCCTATCAACAAGAAAGGGATTATCCTTCACCTCGATCCTATCTCTATGGTATTCGAATTTTCTCCTGGTGAGCACCTTAGTTAGAATATCTGCATCCTGATCTTCCATAGGAATGAACTGAAGCAACATGATCTTCCTCTACACACAATCTATGATATGATGATACGGTATATCTATATGATTAGATCTATCATGAAACACAATATTAATCGAGAGTTTAATGCAACTTTGATTATCACAATGAATCATTGTTGGAACTAAATGAGAACCAAACAAACCAACCAAGATATTTCTCATCTAGATAGCCTCACATGCAGCTTGAATTTTTTCCATGTATTCCGCTTCCACTGAACTGAGTGCCACAAATCTCTACTTCCTACTGTACTAATAAATATCTATAGATATAATGCTAAATATCCCCCCTGATGTGCTCTTTCTGTCCGATGGGGTGCCTGCCCAATCTGCATCTGTGAAGCCATGCAACTTCACCTCATCCATTTTTCTATGCCATAAGCCATACTCATATGTGCCCCTCAGGTATCTTAGGACATGCTTTCCCGCCTTCCAAAAGAACTTGGTAGGCTTAACCATCGCTTGACTTAGCTAGTTAGCCACATAGCAAATGTCTAATCTCGTGTTCACTAGATAAATTAGCAAACCCACTAAATGTCGATAAAAAATAGCATCCACAACCTCTCTAGATGTAGCATCTTATTTCCTCTAGTTTCCTAGAAGAAGAGTATCCATGGGTTTGTAGCCCTCCATGTGAAACTTACCCAGTATCTTCCTTGCATACTTGTCTTGAGACACAAAAATTTCACCATCTCACTACCATAATTCCAACCCAAGGAAATAATGAAGGAGGCCCATATCCTTCATCTCAAACTCCTTTACAAGGTACTCCTTGCATGAGTGTATCAACTGATCATCACCAGTCAATATTAAATCATCAACATAAAGAACAATGCTTACCCTCCAACATAATTTGGTATAGATTTGCATCCACTTCACTTTTGGTGAAGCCTAGTCTGGTGAAATAGATGTCTATTCGAGTGTACCAAGCATAGGGTGCTTGCTTCAGCCCATACAAGGATCTTTTGAGTCGGAAAATATGTGACTCGCTGCTGAAGATCTCAAATCCTTCAGGCTACTCTATGTACACCTCTTCCTCAATTATCCCATTGAGAAACGTAATCTTCACATCCATCTAATCAATGTTCCAGCCCATCTGCGCTAAGAGAGAAAGGATGGTCCTTCAATCCCCTCGATCTGTGAGAAGCCCCAGGCCTAAAATATTTCCTTGTATTTCTCAACACTCCCATCAACAACTTGCTTTACCTTGTAGATCCATCTCGAACCTACCACTGATTTATCAACCAACCTTGGAACAATTTCCAAGCATTGTTTTTGACAATGGAGTCATACTCCTCCACCACTGCATCTACCCATTTGGGCTCCTGCACTGCTTCCTGAAAGGAGCATGGCTCAGTCACAATACATTTTCTCATGAGAGACATATATCCAGTAAATCGGTCAGGACACTGTCTTTGTCTGTGCTGTGAAGTAGGGGCTCCTACATTCTATGCGGCATCAGGTCTTAGCCTATCATTTTATGTGGTACGCCTTCTGCTAGTTCTAATGTTTGGCTCTGCATGAGTGGACTCCTCCACTCCATGAACCATCTCCTGTGGCTGATCCACATCTAGAGACCCATCTTTGGGAACTATTAGTTCCTCCTCCGCATGCAATACTAGCTCCCTCTCAAGCGACAACTGCATGGCTTTACCCTAATCAAATTTTATATCCCGTCACATAAAAATCATCTTAATGTTAGGAAAATACACACGATAATTATGGGGTGTTTCTTTGTACCCCACAAATATCCCAAATTCAACAATCGGCTCCATCTTCTTCCTAGCGTTCTTGGTCACATGCACATAAACAAATGAGCCAAAAATCTTAAAGTGTTAAAAATCTAGTTTCTTATCAGTGAAATCTTCTTCAGGTGTACTCATGCCAAGTACTATATGAGGACAGTGATTTTGCACATAAAACACAGTGTTGCATGCTTCTTCCCACAAATGCATTGGTAGCCCATGATCATGCAACATTGCTCGTGTTGCACCCACGATCGTTTTGTTCTTCCTCTCCGCGACCCTATTTTGTTGTGGGTTATGAGACGCTATGAGTTCTCTTTGAATTCCTTCTTT
This sequence comes from Pinus albicaulis, assembly GCA_034641835.2. Lineage (NCBI taxonomy): Eukaryota > Viridiplantae > Streptophyta > Pinopsida > Pinales > Pinaceae > Pinus > Pinus albicaulis. The sequence continues at coordinate 1,615,474,134 of CM076570.1, read as the reverse complement.
GATACAAAATTATTTGAACTCATTAGAGATGTATTATCCACCATTATCACTCCTTAGAGCCTTCACTTACTTCCCTGACTCTTTCTCCACCAAATCCTTGAACTTACAGAACTTTGAGAATATTTGATCCTTCTTCTGCATGAATAACATCCAACATTTACGAGAAAAGTCATCAACAAAAATAACATAGTACTTATGTTTTTCTGTTGAAGCAATCGAGAATGGTCCACACAAATCTGTGTGAACTCTCTCTAGGATCACTGAAGCACGGTTCTCCTTTTCATGAAAGGTGGAATTTACATACTTCCCAATGGTGCAACCCTTGCACTTATCTAATTGAGCAAGTGTTCCCATTTGAAGTCCAGTAGATATTTTCTACATGAAGTTCAAGGATCCATGATGAAGATGGCCCAATCGCTTGTTCCGTAATTCACCCTCATCCTGGCTCACCACTTTTTCCACTTTTCCCATCATGGCAGCGCAACCATCTACCTCCACCTTGTAGAGATTCTTAACTTGAATCCCTATCCTCTTGGCTTGAACCATTGTTTATGTCGTAGGAAAGCTTTTCCATCGCTAAAAACAATTTCATAGCCTGTGTCTTCCAACATTGTGACTGAGACCAAGTTTTTCTTCAAACCTGGAACATGCATAACATCTTTAAATTGAAATGGTTTACTTGAATCCCTCTGAAAGGTAATGGTAGCAATTCCATTCGCACTTTATCATTCATCTTTTCCCATCTCTATATGAATTTGGAGATCTTCCTCCTCCAAGTCACTGAAAATATCCTGATCTCCCATCATGTGGAAGGAAGCACCACTATCCAAATACCACATCAATCCCAAAGCACTTGACACCATGCATGCGATCAAGAAGTCAAGTTCAAATTGCAAGGCAAGGGCCTCACTAGCTACAACTCCAACAACCTTCTTGTTCTTCTTCTTCTGCAAACAGTTAGTAGCAAGATGCCAATGTTCGTGACAGTGAAAACACTTCACCTTGGAAATATCAAGCTTCTTACCTTTAGACTTAGATTTAGAATGGAATTTCTTCCCCTTCCCCTTCTTTGCCTTGGAAACCAAAGCACAATCCTCTTCATCATCATGCTTTAATGAAGAGCCATCTCTGGTGTTCTTCCTAAACTCCTCCTGCACTATATTTGACCACAGTCGTTCCCAATCTGGCAATTTTTATCATCCGTTGAGAGAGTCTTCATAACTGTGCCAACTCTTAGGAAGTCCCAAGAGATCCAAGCTCACCAAATCATCAGAAACAGTTATTCTAACACTCCCTATTTCATCCCGACATTGGACAAACTTTGTGAGATACTTTGGAATGTTTTCGCCCTTTTCCATCTTGATCTTCCTGAGTTTATCTTTGAGCACCAATTTCCTATGGTTGCTTCTTCTTTGGAAAAGATCTGTTAAAGCCTTCCACATAGAATATGGTGTGGATTTCTCATGAAGGCTTAAGAAAATGTGGTCTCATACACCTTCCAATAGAATCCTCGTCGCCTTTTCCACTTTATTTTTCCATGCATCAAGTAATGCAACATCCGTTGAAGTGGGCTTAGGAACACCATTGTCAACGAATTCCTTCAAGCCATTATCTTCGAGAACTGCCTCCATCCTGTCCTTCAAAGAAATGTAGTTCGAGCTCTAGTGCATACTCTAGTTGTAAGCCATTGAAAACCATTTCGATGTTAACTCAATTGTAGCACCAAGAAAGTATTTTTGCAAATTCAAATTATTTCCACCAACAAACTCAACTCCTGCTTCAAAATTGCAATCTTTTGTGCTCTAATACCATGTAGAAATTTAATAAAAATTATGTATGGCCTGGATTCTCCTGATCTAACAATGATATGCCATTTTTAAATACAAAATCACTTCTACACAAATCTTTGTGGAATTTAAAACACAATCACTAATTGCAATATCATGAAGAAAGATCAATCACACATAACACAGATGTTTTTACCGGGAAAGCATAAATCTAAAAACCCCACTATCAAATATTATGTGTATATCATGGATCATGAAACAATCTCATACAAAACTCTAATCCAATATCTCTTAGTACAATATACAATCGTCTCACACTGTCATACAAAAATTGGCAAGTTCCTTAGCCAATTTACTACCTCTTGACAACCTGCCTCCACTGCCTAATCCCAGCTGATATCAATCCGTGAATTAATGGAATCCTTATTTCCTTTACTGCACAATCCTCATGGGCACATCCAATATGTGTGTGGTTTCATGTGTGCACCCACTAATGTCACAACAGATAGTCAAACTATCCCTTTCACTTACATCTCAACTAGGTCTCCATTGGATCTGACATGCATGTAATTAACTATAGTAAATCTTTAGTTGCCTGTGAGAACACTAATTGTGAATTAATTAATAATTAATTCATTGATCTCTCACTAGTTTATCTTCAGTTACAACTAGCACAACTGAGTTTAACTCACTTAATTGAGTTAAACTACTTTACAACTCTCATAACTACACTTCCAACTCTATTACAACTTCGAATCACTCAGCCACAGTTAAGTCCACTTGCATGTCCCACCAGCCAACCTTTGAACTTGAATTTCCTATAGCTAACTGATTTTCCACTTGAGTTAACTATTTCGAGGTGCTCATTGAGAATAGATTATTGTTTATTGTCCAACTATTATTAAGGGATAATAATAATAGCCTATGTGCATCTATAAATAGACATGAAATCTATAAATAGAGCTTTCACATACATCATTAAATAGAATTTTCTCATGCATCTATAAATAGAATTTTCTCATGCATCTATAAATAGACCTCCACCTAAAAATAGCCTGAGGCTCCATCCTAGTGTAGGTGCTTAATTTTCACTAGGATCTTCTTGTTGAATCTCAACACAAACCTTCGCAATGTCACCTTCCCTGCTAGCTTCTTGTTATCCAAATTTTTATTTTGTTGTCCTCCTTAGAATGAGGGCCCAACTCACCTATATTTCTCGTTTAGATGGTAGTAATCTGCAAAGGAGAGTGTCCTTATGATCCTAGGATCTAAGGCATCATACTCATCAATATCGGAATTTAGTGATCTAATTAACTCCATGAACGCATTAACACCTCTCCCTCTCTCTTTTTCCTCTATGAAGCTAGGCATAATAGGCCTAGGAGTCTGATTATATGTGTGTGTTGTGCATGGATATACATGGCTTCCTTATCCTATTCCATAACCTCCTTCTTCTTCAGTGTCTCCTCCCCCGCCACCTTGAGGTCCTCCCTGCATATTATGCAATTGCAGAGACAACATTTGTCTCATCATCTCCATCATTTGTTGGTTTTATCTTGAAAACTCCTCTAGCAGTGGGTCATGCCCACCCTACCTAGGTTGATCTTCACCATTTTCCCCCATGTAGTCTCTAGTTTTCTCAAACTCTATATTAGAAAAATGCTCACATTCGTCCTCTCTACTACAACCTCTTCCTCTCCATCTACCTCTACCTCTAGGAAAAAGAAAAACTCCACCAAACAGTCTAGTCAAGACATGCTCTAGAGCCCACAACTAGCCAAGAATATGATTTCATACCATTGTAATGTTCTAACTAGAGAAAAATAGTGAAATATCAAAACATGAACTAGCTACAACGAACAAATAAACATGCAATCCGAAAACTCCACTAGAACAACAAGTTTAGAACACAATTGAGCAAAACTAATAGAGCTGACCCATTTTACTAAATATCAAATGAGAAGCTAAGCAAAAAATATAGTGGAATGTGTGCCCCTAGGCTTACATATGAAAGAACACAAAACCCAGGTGAGAATGAAGAGAATTCCACGCTGAAATGGCTCGTTGGTTGCACGCTTTCCCCAGAAATTTACTTATGCTCCATTTCAAGGAAAATTGATATTTGAGGCCTCAAATCCACTCCAAAAATTCTTAAAAATTAGGACAATGATATCCAACCCCGGTCCAAAAAACCCAAAAATATTTTGGGCTAATTCCAACCTCCCGTAATTACCCAAAAATCAAGTGAAATTACCCACTACCTAGCTTTACGTCCCACTAGAAAATCTACAACTACTCCACCAAACATTCTCCACAAAATTAACTAAAAAATCATTGAAGGACAGTGTTGAAAAGATAGAGTGAAATTCCAGCTATTTTCAGGCACAAGATTGCAGCAATTGCTGCAAAAAAAGAAACCTACCTATTGTAGAGATGAAATGGCTCACAAAATGCAACAAAAGAAATATCCAATCAACTCCAAGTTTTCTCTTCTATGAAGACACTCTAAGTTCACTAGAGTTGGGACTGTCTACTTGGAAATACCCGTGCTAAACAAAACTGGTTGAGTTAGCTCAACAGCTTAAGAAAACCTCCTATTTAGAAATTAAATGCCAAAACCATAATGATCAAAATGAGACCCCAACCTTCATTTTATTTTTACTTTCACTTCCTCATACCATGGTTCGATTTTTACCATACCATGGTTTGATTTCCATGCTTGGTAATTCCACAACTTAACTTTAATTTTTCTTCTTTTCCTAAGTCCCAACCATTTCCTTTTCTCCAAAATTTATTAAATATCTCCACAATTTATTTATCCTAGTTATATATATATTTATATTTATCTCCAAAATTGTGAAATTGTGAATTTCCATGTCAAAATATTAACTGGGGATATGACAATATAATCATAACTATGTGGTATATATAGTCAAATGTAACTAGAACGTGAACTGGAATAGTAAGAGAAAAATTACCATGAAAGAAGTGAGTAGTGTAACTTTGGATGGTTGTATTAACATTTTTGCCATGGAAAAATAGAGCAAGGTGAGAAATACCCAACAATTTACATAATGGTATTATGAAGAGAAAATCAAGACCCCATTTTAGCATTCAAGAATGTACCTTAATAGGGTGTGAATTATTTTCTGCTGGAAAAATTATCACATTCCACCCTTGGAGGTAGTTAAGAACAAAGAATACCACATTCCATAACTTTTCTTTCAATCCAAAGTTGTTTTTGCAAAAATGAGGCGAGTTCAAGAAATATATTGAAGTCTAGAAGAACATGCGATATGGTAAAGAGGAAAGGGAAAAAAAAAGAGTAAGTACTAAATTTAATAACCATATACAAGCGATGGAGGTCTTGCATGACATCTTGTGAATGCATGATCCTTCCTTTTTGACATGAAATACACATACATTGATAAGAAATATAATGAAGTCTAGAAGAACATGTGATATGGTAAATAGGAAAGGGAAACAAAAAGAGTAAGTACCGAATTTAATAACCAGATACAAGCAATGGAGGGTTTGCATGAAATCTTGAGAATGCATGATCCTTCCTTCTTAAAATGAAATAAACATACATTGAATAAATTTTTCCATTCACCTCTATTTTAGCTTAAACATGGTGTGTGCAAATGAGAAGGAGCCTAATTTATTTTCATGCATAAAAGAAACGAATGATACATCCGTTAGTAGCAAGGGGAATAAAAATAAAAGTGGGATTAACTGCATAAACAAAGTCACTCACAACAAAATTTGTTGGGTAGCCATGCAAATGAAATCCACTTAGTCAAGCTAGGTTTTCTTCATACATCCGACTGAAAGTCACTCACAACAAAACTTGTTGGGTAGCCATGCAAATGAAATCAACTTACTCAAGCTAGGTTTTCTTCATACATCCAAATGAAAGCATTTTTATGTTTACTGATACTATTATCAATGGTACCCTTGAGCTATTTACAAAATTTAGCCTATGTTACTTGGGTTTAAGAAAAATCCGTCCATTTAATCCTCGAAGGGAGAGCTCATAATGGTAAAAAGGGTCGTGGTAAGTTGATGGCCTAGTTTCCAACTACTATAACATGGTTAGGGTCCCAAGTGCACCTTGGGATTCAACACATTGATCACGTGTCCCATCACTTACAAAGCCACCCATATCCTCTAATGTATGGGTTGATAACATAATACTATGCCATACCACACATTAAATATTAAATAAAAGCATCGAAACCACCCACATCGTATAGGATATATCAAACTATGTTATTTCCATTTGAAACTTGTTATATCACACAATAAATTTATAGCTTAAATTCCATCAATGCATAACAAGTATTGCGTGGGCACTTTACATAGCATGGATATTAAACATTTTGGAGCATAATTCCGTCACCCTTATTCTGTGATATCATTTTAGTATATCAGGGTAAAGAAACATGTGACTGATTATATAATGTTTGTAGAACCTTTGCAATACAAAGAAATTACCAATATTGTAGATAGTGCATTATTATCACTTATTTTTCATGCTGAGAATAACTATATTCATATGGTAGCTCTGTACATAAATACATATAAGAGATGTGCTAGTAGGTTTTCAAACTTTTCGCTCCATCCAAAAGAGACATGCATCATTTTTTACACATATCACTTTGTGTATCACCATGCACTTGCATAAAGACATTAAACCATAAAGAAAGTAATTAGACGAGTTCAAACCCTTATTAGTCCCTGTCCAGGACTATAGTAATCGATAAATTTTGACCCAATATTAATTTGGCTTGACAAACCAATGAATTCAAGGTTTTAACCAAAATTTTAATAAAATTATTCTCTGAAACAATTTTTTACCTGAAGTGTCAATTTGGACCTCTTATTGCCCACAAAATGTATGGTTTTTGTGAATTTTATTAAAACTTAGGAAACCAAAATCGATTTGCATTTAAAACATTTAAAAACTTGAACTAATACTAAATTGAAAGTTAACATTAGTCTCGAACATTTAATGTGATTCTTCTTTTTTTATATACGAAGTTATAAAGGCATGCCTACCGCCTCTACCTACATGTGTCTTCTACTTCCTCAACACCTTGTGTTAACCTGCCACCTCAAAACCTTGTGTTAACCTGCCTCACCTGCAGTCTCAATACCTTGCCTTCTCTTTGAATAGATAGAACATAATTTCACTCCAATCTTAAAACCTGTTCTGGAAGTGATTTCACCTTCCAATCTTGTAGCTTGTCTTGGAATTGATTTCATTGAACCATACGTAACTTTTGTTTCTTCTATCATGGCTTTATATCGTGGATTCATATCATCAACTCAGCTCCAGATACATGTATACTATTGCTTCTTCAGATCCTCAATTCATCTCTAGACAGGGCCCTAATTTCATTTTAGTTTGGGCACACAATTACCCCCTTGCTCTTGTTCCTTGCTGTGATGTTGAGTATCTCTTGGCATTAATCAATTGACAATGTCAAAGCTTTCTTTTTTCTACTGCTATGCGTATGGGATTTCATGGTTTAACTGAAACTACTCCATCTCCAATTTGATATGAATCACCGACTAGGGATGGATTGAGATAATTTTTAAATTGAGTGACTTCAGTGTTTTTAAGGGCTGTTGAATATGTGTTTTCAAATATTCCCTTTGATTTTCGTTAAAATTTTATTCAACGTCTTATTCTTCAAAGTGTTGTAAATATTATGTTCATCTTGATATTTTAGCATATGCAATTTATTTATCTGCAATTTCTTTCCTTAATAAAACAGAGTTGACTACTTACTCTCCATTAAATTACTTTAATTGGACCATCTTCCGCAGGTCGTATCAATTAAACAAATGCATCCAAAATCACTAATAGGAGTACAGGGCAAAAGGGAATTCATAGTGAAAGTTGATCTATTGAGCAAGATTAATCATCCAAACTTTATTCTGCTTGATAGGCTAATGTGCTGACAGAATTAAATTCCTTCTGGTATTAAGAGTCGCTTGCATTTCCACACATTTCTCTTTAGCTTCAACACACTGCACTTCACTCCTTGTTGAATTCTGGTAATTGAGTGAAACTCTTCTGCTTTCACTCATCAAAAAAATAATAATTTTTTTTGGTATTTTTCATTTTCTAAATAAAGGGATTATTTCTGTTGGGATTTCACACTTACTCTGGATATCTTCCATTGCATTTTTTTTAAAGTTATTATTTTGTAATTACCTGTTCATATATTTCTCTGACACCGGATATCCTTCATTGCATTTTTTTTTTGAATTGATTCCCTATGGCCTATATTTATTAGTCTAAAAACCATGCATCTTTCAGTGAATGAGCCCTCTAGAAATTATTTACGGATTTGTCCTCAAATGCTTCATCTAGCAATGAAGTCTTTTAGCATATAAGCAACAAAAAAAGTTGATGCAGAATGTCTTTCTGCTAACAAGAAAGTTGTAAGGTGCTTTGTATAAATATCGTATTGTTTAACACGTCACTACTAGCATATCCATCTAATAGTGTCAATAAAAGCGTCTCTTTTGGGTTGATGTCGTTCAGCCTTATTTTACTGGAGAAACGTTCCAGATTTTCTATATTGAGTTTGCAAGCATTTTCTCCCAAGGTTGAGCTCTATTGGATCACAACAAACTTTCCATATTTTCTATATTGAGTTTGCAAGAATTTTCTCCCAAGATTGAGCTCTATTAGATCAAAACACTAGGATCTTTTTATGCTCAAAGTGTAAGAATTGGAGGATCTTGAGTTGTGATATCTGCATGCAACTCCTGTAATCTTACAACTTGACCAAACTACTTTCTTTTCTGAATATAGAAAGAAACTCCTGTAATATTACAACTAGAAAAAACTACTTTCTTTTCTAAATATAGAAAAGAAACTGGAAATTGTGTTCACCTAATGCGGGACTTTTCTTTTTCCAAGAGATAATATAATTATGTAATTTAAAGAGATGATGTAAATATTTGATGGACAATTGGTTGATAAAATAAAATCATGGATGTTTGCATCTCTCTCCTTGGAAATTTACCTATCTCATTCTTGAGACAAATATCATTTGTTAAAAAGATACTGGAAAAATATGTCTTTCTTCATACTTTTTTCCTTTGTTTTTTTTGTTGGAGAATTGCTTCAAGAAGCTACCGAACTAGTTGTACTGCAAAGAGAAAACCTTACTCCCTTTATGTGCATCATCAAGGGAAGGGGGTATATATCTGGGGCAGACATTTCAGCATCTAACTTCTCTACCTTTCCATTCCCGATGACAAACTTGCTAAATCCCCTATCAAATCGGCAGGGACTGCCACTGCTTGTAGTTCTTGTTTCTTATAGAGAGAACCCACCTACTAAATTTCATAAGTTTTGATTTTTAATATGTTGTTATTGTATTTTTAGAGGAGGAATCTTGTGCAATGGTTTGCAAATCTCTACGGGGTGACTCATAAACAATAATGAGTCACCAAAGTGTTGAGTGAAGTAAATAACTATATGTTAGATAATGGGCATTTTAAAGGTTAATACAATATGTAATTGTATATAATTCATATCTATTTGCATTTAAAAATTATGTTGGGACTTTTCTTGCTGAACTGTAATGAGGATAGGGAGGAAACTTCATTAAAATAATTTGAGGGTAAAAACCACATACTAAAAATAAAAGTTATCTTACATAGAAAATAAAATCTATCCAAATATCTAAATGATGAAAGTATTCCATTATGTTATTAGTCAAAATGTCATCAAAATAATTTGAGGGTGGAAACCACATATTTAAAATAAAAATTATACTATATGGAAAAAAAATTATCCTATAAAGTATCTAGATGATGAGAATATTACATCATGTTATTTGATGAAATCTCATAAAAATAGATTTAGAGTGCTAATTACATATGGAAAATAAAAGCTATATAATAATTTTTTTACTATACACATTAATTTATTATTTATAAGCTTTATCAAATTTAAGGAAGGTTACTTTTTATAAAATTTTGTTCCATTAAAAATTTTATATATATATTCAATTTGATTATGTAAGTTAATTGATGGCATTGATTATTTATCAAGTTTTCAAACACATTTGAAAAACGATATATTTACATAATAATACAATTATATTTATTAATTTTAATTAAATAATTAATTTTATAAAATTATGATTTATTAATAAATTTATATAATAAATTGGTTTTTTAATTAAATTTTATTATCTTGGAAACTTATATTACAACATTACTAAACTAGTTTCCGAAAGTATCACCCGCACTCTACCATATAGAAGAGAAGAGTTGTTAGTCTGTACTAGACATACAAAATGTCTACATAGCAAGGGAGGAATAACTACAACAAAAAAAGCGAGATGAAATAACAAAAAAATCAAGAATATAACCAAAAAAATAATAGCCAAATCATGTGTTTGATGATGACAACAATGCGAGATTCATCACAACTACTCCAGGTGGCATTTCATGCTTGAAATCACATTAGATATTTTTCTCATTGAGAGTTATATAAGCTTCTAAGTGATCCAAACAATCGTGCAACTTCTAATAGTGGTTGCATTGAATGTCATTGGAAAAGGAGATAATTTCATTATTATCTTCATGTTTTTATTTTAATACCTACCCCGATAGAGTCTTTAATTGCCAATGTAGAGTAGCCGGAAGTATATATTGGCTCATTCTTCCCCTGGTATGAGTTGTTGAAATTTGCAACGAGAAACAATGAAATTGGCATCTAGAAACAACATCCAAAAAATGGCACCCAGAAATGGCTACCATGCGAGGCTTTTGATTTAATTATTTGTTAATTAAATTAGAAGAAATGTGTGCCAAATTTATTTATCCCTTAAATAAATTGGACAATAAATTGTAATCTTATCTCATAATCACTTGTAATAGTTAACTAAGTGTGGTAGACTCAGTTAGCTCATGAAATTCGAGTGGAGGGTGGTTGGTGAGGGATGCAGAGTGATTCTATTTGTTTTAGGGTCCAAGTTGCAGTTAGTGTATTAGTTTAATGCATGAGAAATCAGTTAACTCAATTAATTGATTTAAAATCAGTTTAACTAGTTGTAACTGATTGTTGCACTAGTGAGAGGTCAAGTGAATAAAATATGATTTAATTCACATGCAGTAATCTATCAAGTGACTGATGATTTACTATTAATATTTGCATGCATGTCAGTTTTGATCAAGACCCAGTTCAGATAGAGGTTAAAGGGAAGTTATCTATCATTTTTATTTATAGCAAATTTCCTAGGCACAATTATATACACCATAAGATGGCTATGATGTATTATACAGTTAATTAAGTCTAATTATCCATCCACTAGTCCCATGGTGCCCATGGAAATTCTGGTGAGAAACTGTAGTCACCATAGGTACAATGAAAACAATGTAAAAAGGCAGTAAACCCCACCAATAACAAAAATCCAACACTTACAACCACCGCACAAAGTCGAATACAACAAAATAAGGCTCAGGAAGACAACCACCACTCAATCTAGAAAATAACCTAGTTTGCCACAAATACCCATAAATTTACCAAACAATATACAATAATTTAAAACTTGTGTCCAACTCCTCCTTCTAGTACAATGCCAACACTGTAACAAAGCAATAAACCCCGCCAATAAAAAAAATCCAACACTTACAACCACCTCACAAGGTCGAATACAACAAACTGAGGCTCAGGAAGACATGTGCCACTCACTCTAGAAAATAACCTAGTTTTCCACAAATACCCATAGATTTACCAAACAATAGATAATAATTAAAAAATTGGGTCCAACGCCTCCTTCCAGAGCTCTTAACATGGAAAAAATGCCTCAATTCCCTATGTGGAGGAACAAAGAAACCAAAGATAAAATCCCTCTTCCCTCTTCCAAAGGCATAGAAAAGCAATGAAAATAACAATATTAGCGAGGGAAAGGAAAATTATCCACTACAATGCACTGAAACATGATAGGATAAGGGAAACTCAACATTGATGAACCTGAGTTGCACCCAGAACGACTCCACCCACTCTCCACTGCACCTGCTCATACAATCACTGTGAGGCTTGAATCTACCATTCCACCATCATATTGAGCACCAACTTGACATACCTCTCCCAAACCAATGCAAAAAAGAAAGAAATTACAACCATTGTAAGCTCATAACACCACTTTTTCCCCAACATTAAAATTCAGAACAAGGTCTCCCCATATCCAATTCCAGCGCTTGGTTGATAAACACAACCACATCCCCTTTATATACTCCAAATAGGAAAGAAAATTGCCAGGTGCATTAGAGAAATTACCCCAACTAGGTCCACACTCCCTCCCATCAATGCAGATCTTATACAGTGAAGATCCTGGACACAACACTCCATGTAATGCTACACTTAATCTTCACAGGCCTCATGCTAGGGGACGATCGGCCACACCACCCCCTATTAATGACATGCAAAGTCGATGGGGTGGCAAGTGCACCCCAAACCCATTTACAACCTCGCCCACTACCCCCATCACAGATAAATAAAACTTTAATTAATTAAAATTCAATATTTATTGATTAAAAATAACTAAATTATTTGATAAAAGGAAATACTAGAAGTGAAACATCAAATTAAAAACTCTAAAATCATATTAATAAAAAAAAACTATATTAAAATTTTGAAACTATATTAATGAAAAATATTATAATAAAATAAATAATTATAAGTATTATAAAAGTTTCCTACTGTATCCTTATGCTTAAGAAAAATATCTGAACTAGAAATGTGAATCCAATTTAATGCTCTGATCGTCCCCTAACTCAAAGCTAAAACAAGAATGCAAAGAATTGGTAAGGAAATACATTCCTTCCTAAATGGGGTGTTTAAGAGGAGAGAGGCTGGAGGGCACATGACTGCCTTCCCACCAAGAATTACTAATTGAGGACATGGCCATGCTCCCTCCCTGATATCATTAATTCATTGTACTAAATCATTCAGAGTTAATCATGCAACCATACATGATTTTGATGAAGGTAATATCTAGATTTCAAGATGGCTTAATGGAGGAGATCATGCAGAGGGTTTTTGTAGTTATGATGTGGGGGTTTGGTCTTGAAGAGTTACCAGCGAGACCTATCCCATCCTATCATTCATCACAACCATGTGTGGCCTTTTGAATATGTGGTGAAGGTAATTTGCACAAATTAAAGGTTCAACCAACTATTAATACCCTTAAAGTAATGAATTATCAGCATGCATAGGTTCAATCTCCCTAAATTTTAAATCATTGTAGTGGAATTCTCCCTAGAATCTAGCCTTAAATAACCTCCATGAGATTCTCCTTATACTCTATTTTTCATCTCTCTATTCAGTTCTTCCCAAGTGAGTCTCCGAGAAACAAGCTTAGTTTTTTCCCCTTCTCTTGCATATTGTACTGGTGTCCAATATCTTTTTTAGTTGTTCTAGTTTGTTTAGGTTGGGTTGATATAATTATTTCAACGATTACCATATTTATACCCAATAGACATCTGTTAGTGTATCCCTTCCTTAGCCTCCCATTTTATTTGTCCTTTCCTCTAGAGCATGCTTCTTTCTTTGGAAAGGTTAGACTTGTTTGTAGTGCATGCCAAAGATGCACCATTAGAAAGCATGGCTTCAAAGGGGTGTGACACACTTCAGAGAGCAAGGAGGCTCTCCAACCCAAGGGAGGGTGGAAACATTTGCTAGGATATACTAAGAGATCATTCCACAAAAAATATAGGATGAAATTGCATGAGTGGACTAAGATATTGTAGGCAAGCATGGGTGTTTCAAAAATACTAAAGTGTTGAGGGAATTAGTTGAGTAGATGTTATATAATGGGCATGATATATGTTAATACAACCAATATATGTATACGGTTGATATCTATTGGCATTTGAAAATTCTATTGGGATGTGTCTTGTTGGGATGTAATGAGGATAAGGAGGAAATCCTAATCAAGATGGATCAGATATATCTCTCTATGAAGAACTTGGACATGTGCCTGCATCATATTGAAGACCATCTGGGTCTTCCATCAAATCTTAGTGACTCACTATGTGGTAACAAGGAGCCAAGTGTTGTGGATGAATCAAAATTAGCCAGGTATCAATCACAGGTTATATATCTAATTTCATCTATTTTTCGTCTACATGCTTGAAGTTATATTGGGATGAAAAATTGCTAGGATATAAATTCTCTGCCTTTTTTTAGAAATTTTTAGATTTTATGGTTGGAAGTTGAAAAAATTTGGCTCTACCACTAGTGTAGTTTCCCAAGTGGGAGATTAGGGCATAAAAAAAATTCTTATAATGTTTCATCTTAACAAATGAATACAAACTAATTTTACCAAAAAAACAAAAAATTTCATAACACTTTTCTAACATGGATACAAAAGTTTAAAGAATTTCGAGTAATATCTTACCTTATTAGAATCTGATAAACCATATTAAGTATTAATAGATGTTAAATTAAACACAAACTTAGTATATAAACCCCTTGTTTAAAGTTTTAACCAAATTAATATATAAGACCCCTTGTTTAAAGTTTGTAAAAGCGTACATACTCTAACTTTTAAAATTTATGATTAAAACATTTTAATACTATGTTATTTAGTATATAAGAGATATGGAATTTATAACTTCAAATTTATCATAAATAAAGAAAAGTGAAATTTTTAATAATTATTATTACATTTTTTTAAAATAAGAAAAATTAAATTTTTAAAAAATTTTAAAATTATTATAATTTTTCAATTTAAAAAAAAAAAACAAAGTAATATCTTAAAAAAATTATAGTTAAAATTATTGAATCACTCTTCCACTTAATAATTTTAACACATTTGTAATATAATAATGAAAATTATAATATAATATGGTGTGATCATACTAGCATTAATGCATTAAATGCCATGAAAACTCCTAAGTTAAGTGTGTTTGGGCTAGAGTAATAATGGGATGAGTGACCTCTCAAGAAATCCTAGTGTTGCACCCCCTCTCCCAAAAAACAATCCCCCAAGGGTGCGACTTGTCGGCTAGCAAACACATTGCTAAGATGTTCATGTCATTGTGCAAGTCACAAGTTCAAACCTAGATTTAATTGTGCGTCGTACTTGGGAGTGGTGCAGTTACACCTCAAGGTTATAGTGGCAACCATCGAAGATCAACCCTGTATCATGCGAGTATAATTCATAAAAAAATTGGTGGTCAGAGAGCCACGTGGCAGGATAAAATTGATTAAAAGTCAATGCAACCTAACAAACTTTGTAATACACTACAACCATTGATAAACATTTCACCACATCACTGATGAACGCATAAGTTTACATACATAAATAACTGCATATGTATATATACTTATGCAGAAAGAAGAATACATATATCCATTTGCATATATGAGCTAAATAACATATAAGATATTAACACCAATCATCATACAAAGATACACAAGGCCAGCTAAAAGTGAAACAGAAACAAAAAAAACATAAGAAGAAATCAACCCCAAATTCATAAATTCAATAGATGGATATTTCTTGGTGTCAATATAGTGTTGACGAAGATCAAGGCACTCATTATCTCACAGTGTGTCACGTAGAGGTTCACATTAACTAGTTATGAGTTCTTATCAATAATTATTAGGTGGATGGTATGGATTTAACATACATGAAATATTCTAGAATTTTCATAGTAGTATACACAAATTAATGATTAGGATTTATATCCAAATTAATTGTCTTATTTATCCTTTTAACAAAATTAATTAATTATAAGAAATGTTTAATGAACAAGTTTCACATGAAATGAGTTATGGATTTTTGGGCATGTAGTATTGATAAGTCATAGTAATAGCCTATGATATTATAACAAATATATTTACAAATTAAGAATCTCCACTATAAAGTAGGGATAAATATATTTAATTAATTTTTAATATCTAAATTAAAATTAAGTTTTTTATTTATTTATAATACGTTCATGTTGTTGTGCAAGTCACAAGTTCAAACCTAGACTTACTTGTGTGTCATGCTTGGGAGCGGTGTGGTTACACCTGGAGGTTATCGTGCTATTGTGCAAGTTAGAAGTTCATACCTAGATTTACTTGTGCGTGGTGCTTGGGAGTGGTGCGGTTACTCCTAGAGGTTATAGTGGCAGCCATTGAAGATCAACCATGTATCATGTGATTACAAGTCATAAAAAAATTATAATTACACTGAAGGTGTCCCATTTAGAAATTGGTCACCCTAGGCATTGCCTACCTTTTTCATCTCCAATTGACATTTGTTAGTTTGATGTTTTGACATGGGTCAACTTTAACTCAAGAAAAAAAAAAGGAATTACACATCTTATTATAAAATGTCTCATTTTTCTAAATAAAATTTTCTGATATATAAATGAATGTTATAAATGATAATGAAGAACTTATCATGTAGGAACTTATTATAATTGAAATAATCTCAAATCCCTAGGAAATTGGTGGGTGGGGAGCCAAGTGAGTCTAATTTTTAAAATTTATTAAAATTCAATGAAGTGTAACAAACTCTGTAATACACTACAACAGTTGATAAACATTTCGCCACATCACTGATGAACGCATAAGTTTACATACATAAATAAGTACATATGTATATATGCTTATGCAGAAAGAAGAATACATATCCATTTGCATATATGAGCTAAATAACACATAAGATATGAACACCAATCAACATACAAAGATACACAGGCCCAACAAAAATTGAAACGGAAACAAGAAAACATAAGAAGCAATCAATCCCAAATTCATAAATGCAATAGTTGGATATTTCTTGGTTTTAATATTGTGTTGACTAAGTTCAAGACACTCATGTTCTCACAGTATGGATGGATGGTAATGATTTAGCATCCATGAAATATTCTATAATTTTCATAGTAGTGTACACAAATGAATGATTGAGATTTATCTCCAAAATAGTTATGTTATATGAACAAGTGTAATATGAAATGAGTTATGGTTTTTTGGACATGTAGTATTGATAAGTCATAATAATGGCCCATGATATCATAAGAAAGCCTATTTACAAATTAAGAATTTCCACGATAAAGTGGGGATAAATATATTTAAATAATTTTTAATATCTAAATTAAATTAAGTGTGCTACTTGTTTATATTTAATGCTTTTCAAAAAGAATAAGAATAATAATGATAATTTAATTTTAATATTAAGCCTAAATTCGATATTACATTGATATATATATATATATATATATATATATATATATATATATATAATATTTTTTCATCTAGATTTTAGGTATATATTTTTTAATCCTCTTTGAATTTGAACCTATAACATTTTACCAAAGAAACACACTCTTAACCTATAACGGTCTCGTTAAAAATTAACTAGTAGGTACTAGTTAAAAGACAATTATTATTTTACTTTTGGTAAAAGACTTGAGACATTGTTTTGGACAAAAAACAAGAGAATTAATGGTACAATGAAATTATTAAATAGAGGTTAAAATTAAAAGAAATATTTTAAAAGTTGTTGTAAAAGTTTTAAGCATAGAGGTGGTTGTGATGGCTAGAGATTCATACCCATTCTGAGATAAAAAATAATCTCAGTGTGTATTCAAATTAAGGAAAAGGGAGAGAATATTTCTTGAGCTGGAAAGGTCCAGTGGAAATTAGCTTACTGAATCCCTTGAGTGACCAGATTTTTCTGTTGGTGACTGGATTGGCCATCCAGAGGTCACAGCAGAGGCATCTCCACTGTTAACCTGTGGCACCGTCCAGATTCTGGAGCTAGTGGGCAAGTGGAGGACGTAATAGCCTCCCTTGAAGGTTGGGAGGAAATCAGCTAAAGAAAGATTACCTAAGACTCAGATAAGTATATACTGAGTGATAATGTTAGCCAGATTTATATAATTTCTGTGTTTTACTGTTAACTGGTTATATGATTCAGAGTGTTATGGCTAACCGGATAAACATCATTAAATGATTTCTATTTAGTCAGATGCATGTTTTCAAGTGTTCTGTGAAAACTAGTGAGTAATTTTAATATTAACTAGAGGAATGTACCTTGCTTTTACTGTTGAGTTTTCAGAAAAAGAGAAAAATATTGTGAGTAGTTCTGGCAGTAAAGATAAATAAATTATGAAGCATTTGTTCTAGCATTTCTTTACTCTGGAGTTTCTAAAAGGATGGAAGAATTAGACTTCTTGTCGTAAAGATTTACCAGTATATCTAGTATGAGGTGTAAATATGCTAGGTATGTAATTGATGTAGGGAAATTTCTATTTACTGCAAGTAATAAAGAAAAAGTAAGGACAGCGCTTCAGGAAACTGGGAAAATACATAATAATCCACCTTTAATGGCGGATAGTGGGAGCCATTGAAGGCAGGAAAAACAAATAGAAAACAGGACAACCAGTCTCCATGAATTAACCCTAAACATTGGAGAAAGATAATTACTACTGTAGCAATTAAGTAAGAAACGAAGTAATATGAGAAAATCTCAAAGCTTGTATGTGACCGATGCACAACAACACTGTTACACTATAAGCTTACAAAGTAAACACCAAAAAAAAAAGGGACTTCGTGCTTCAGGTGGTTCCGCAGAGAAGAACCGAAACCGAAATATATAAATATGTATAAAGCATAACAAAACATTTATAGAACAACTGTTGATATAAATTGAGATGCATGAAAGTAAAACTTTGGACACCGACTGCATGTAGGTCGGTCCACCTCCAGAATTCGTTACAAACTGTCCAAAAGCACGGAGAGAGTTGCACATTTAACACAAATGGACACAGTATAACGTGTGCAGGCTCTGTCTCTATTATACAACCTCGGGCCGAGATTATCCTCGGACCCAATACTAATATGTTGAGAAACAGTGCATTTCCATAGAGAACTCAGAATTCCACCTGGGAAAAATCCCCATTCGCTACTAAGAAGCATAGGAAAGCTATGAATTTTCCAGCTAGCTAACATAAAGAGAGAACTAATTCTCACTAGTCCAAACGGATTCGGAAACCCTGGCTACAATCTATTCCAGCCGAATCTAAGAAAAAACTGTAACCCTCGATAGGGCAAGCAGAATAAGTGAAGCTCCCTTGGAAGGGTTAAATACCTGTACAGGGAGACCATTGAATTAGCCATGTCTTCGCTGGGGTAAAGCAAGCAATAAAATGCAACTGGAGGGTCGAGAACCCGCTTAACTGCCATGGGAAAACAACCAAGTCAGTAAACTTCCTAAAAGAAGGATGCGAGCATCGAATACAAAACTAAACAGTAATTCTTGTTACTAAGGAGGAAGCTACCTGGCATAGGGGTGGAACCCTGTAGCATTCTCCTACAGAATCTAGTAAAGAAAAATTGGTTAAACACTGCTCGGAAAACCAAAGCTAAAGAGTGACATTTTTAGTAGGAGTTTAAACTAGAACAGAAAAGGAAGGGTAAAAACGCTTACCATAGTCCGAAGTAAGTGGGAAGTCGGATGGAGGACCTATTAAAACTGGCTGGTGCTGCCATAGTAAGTCCTTGAGGATACCCTATATGAGAAATTCATTAGGTCGAGCGATAACCAAGTTTTTGTACGCAGATAATAAGGAATAAAAAAAATATATAAACGAAAACAAAGCAAAAAAGCTAATCTCTATGCTAGAATGACATAATACCTGGTAGGTTTTACCTGTTATACTCCTCAGGGTGGAGATTGCCATGCCTGATGCCGAGAGCACCGAGTTGTAAACAAGGAGCCCTAATGTCGTCGAACTCTCCGACTGTAAACGAAGAGAATGATGAAGAGTATGCGGATCCAAGGATTAGCTCAACAAACCCAGCGGGAAACTATAGACTGCCGAGAGTGAATAACGCTGTCATCCGGACGGGTGGAATGAATAACCTGTCAGGTGGTACAATACAAATCCCAAGCGATCTAAAATCCAGGTCAAATTAAATGGTGTGTGCCAAGCCTGTTGTCTTACCAAGTTTAATCTCATGCGTGAACCTTAATGAAAAATCCCTCAGGACGCTTCAAACTTACACATGTTAAAACTAGACCATAATTTATTCGGAATTGCGTTGGAAAGGTGGTACGGGGCACATCTTGTGTTCATACAAATACGTGGGTCAAAACTATATTAACATAGACATAACCTTAATAGTTGTGGATTATACTTGAATAAAAACAGTAATGTTATTCTCTATTAAAGCCTTGTACCACCAGCAAAGTAAATGCTCCTGACATTAAATATTGATTGTGATGTTGGCCTTGTAAGTTTTGAAGGCGGATAAAATGCATAGATTTATGTATTCTGTTTCGCATGGTAAGGAATTTTTTTTTTGTGGTAATGTATATGTGACAAGTGGTATCAGAGCCAGGTTGCTACACTAGCAACCTTAGGGGTCTACTAACAGTGAAGCTGTGTATGTGAATAGTGCACTAAGGGGAAGCAAGCGAATATGAGAGAAGAGGTAGCAACGCAGTCACAACCAGAGGAAGCCCCAGTTCCTACAGTTATGAATCGGGAAATGTGGGTTCAATTAACAGTGGAAAAGCATCAAAAAACGAGTCGACTGTTGGAGGAACAGTAGTAGAAAACTGCATTTTTTTAAGTACAGTACAGCATTTGCAAGAAGAAATGTTAAGAGTCCGGAGGGACAATTAGAGGTTGTTACAGGATCAAGAAAAGATCCTGAAAAGTTTATCTAACAAGAAAAACCAGGAGATGGGACATCCCAGTGCGGAAAAAGAATTATCCACAGAACAAGAAGAACGGCAAACAAAAAATGATACTATTGGCAGAATTGAAACGAGTCCCTCTCAAAAGAGTAAAAACAGAAAATATAATGAGGCAGAATTAGACAATCTGTCCAATCAGCAAGATCATAAAAGGCAGAGAGTGGAACTGCAAGGGGAATTTCGTAAAATTGAGCCACCAACCTTTGACAGTGAGGTGGAAGAGGTGGCCAAAGCTTGGTTAATCAACATAAACAAGTATTTTCAGGTATATGAATACAGTAGCAATTTGAAGGCCATATTGGCTATTTATCAGTTGCGGGAAAAAGCCACTCTGTGGTGGGAGGAGGTGAAAAATGTACGCAGCCTAGATGAGCGAGATATCACATGGGAACAGTTTCAGAAATACTTTAAGGATAAGTATTTAACGGAGAGATTTTATGATGACAAAATGAAGGAATTTCATGAACTTCGACTGGGGCAGATGACCATGGATGAATATGTTACGAAATTCACCTCCCTGTTACGTTACGTTCCTTACCTTTGGGAGGAAAACGCCAAGGTGAAGAGGTTCTTAAGCAGTTTACCTGCCCCAATGAGGGAGCGGATAGAATTTTTCAACCCACAAACCATGGATGAGGTAATTCGTAAAGCACGAATGTGCTACCAGCATAATAAGGCCAAGGGGGATGGTGGGAAAAGCTAGCAGCCAAGGAAACATCAGAAAAGTAATTCTACTTTTAAAAATAGTAAAAGTAGTAACATTAAAGGCTCAGCACGGAATGCTGTTGGCAAGAAGTTTGGTAAAAACCATCAAAGGATCAAGTGGCCAGTGGAGGAGAAACCCACTGAAGCTTCCAGCAAGCCAGAGCAGGGACATAATTCAAAACCTCCTCTACAGTGCTGGGGCTCTGGGGAGGCTCATTATTACAAAACCTGTCCCCAACGACACAAAAATGAAGTTGTAGCAAATTTGCAGGAGGCATGTACAGTGGGTGATGTGGCGCGAAATATACCTCGCATAAATGTAGCCTTGGAAGATCGACAGGCTGATTTTCAGCCCACCATGATTGAATTGGAAGGTACTATACTAACTAAAACTGTTTCGATTTTAATAGACCCTGGAGTAAGTTTAAGTTATGTAAGTCCTAAAATAGTGGAATTATGCAAACTAAAAGAACAGAAATTTAAGAACTCATGGTTAGTTCAATTAGCTACTGGGGCAAAACGTAAAGTCACTGCAAAAATTCCTAATTGTATGCTAGAAGTGGCAAAACAGCAAATATAGGCAGATTTGAATATATTACCACTAGGATCGTATGATGTGTTATTGGGGATGGACTGGTTGGAGAGACATTGGACCCTTGTGGAATACAAAGAAAAGACAATTTACTACAGAGTGCAAGATGGCACACATAAAGAAATCAGAGGAATTAAAAAGCCTGTACAATTACGCCCCATAACAGCATCTCAAATGGGCAAATGTATCATAAAAGGGTGTCAGTTGTACGCAATTCAAGTAGGATATGTAGAATCCAACGACAAGGCTTCAATTATAGAAGATATTCCTGTAGTACAGGAATTTTTGGATGTATTTCCAGAAAATATTCCAAGTTTGCCACCCAAAATGGATATTGACTTCACCATTGAATTGCTACCTAGAGCCTCTCCGATGTCAAGAGCAACTTATAGAATGAGTGTACCAGAACTAACTGAGTTAAAGATACAGCTGCAAGAATTGTTAGATAAAGGGTATATTCGCCCAAGCGTGTCTCCTTGGGGAGCACCAGTTCATTTTGTTAGAAAAAAGGATGGAACCTTACGCATGTGTATGGACTACCGGAAACTGAACAAGCTGACTGTTAAGAATAAATACCCTCTACCCAGAATTGATGATTTATTCGATCAGGTAAGAGGTGCTAAGGTGTTCTCTAAAATAGATTTGAGGTATGGATATCATCAGATTCGAATCAAGGATGAGGATATTTGCAAAACAACGTTTCGCACTAGATATGGGCATTATGAGTTTGTGGTACTGCCCTTCGGATTGACAAATGCGCCAACAACCTTTCTGAGGTTGATGAATGGCATTTTTCATCAGTTTTTAGATCACTTTATACTGATCTTCATAGATGACATATTGATTTATTCAAAGAGCGAGGAAGAACATAAGGAACATCTAAGAATAGTATTGGAAATGCCGAGAAAGCATCAGCTTTATGCTAAATTCAGCAAGTGTGATTTCTTTAAATCAGAAATCCAATACTTGGGTCACGTTGTGACAGCTGAAGGAATAACTGTGGATCCTGAAAAGATTAAAACTATCATGGAATGGCAAGTACCACAGAATGTGGCAGACATTAGATCATTTATGGGTCTGGCGGGATATTACAGGTGGTTCATCGAAGGGTTTTCTAAGATTGCCTATCCTATTACGTCCTTGCAAAAGAAAGGCAAGCCTTTCAAATGGACGAAGGAATGCCAGGACATCTTTGAAAAGCTGAAACAGCTTCTAACCACAGCACTAGTTTTGAGGGTGGCTGACCCCAATAAAGACTATGTGGTGTGTACTGACGCCAGCAAGGAAGGATTTGGTGCATTATTAACTCAAGAAGGAAAGGTAATAGCATATGAGTCTAGGAAGCTGAAAGAGTATGAACAAAAATATTCTACCTATGATTTAGAGCTTACCACAGTAGTTCATGCCCTTCAAGTGTGGAGGAATTATCTACTGGGTAAAAGGGTTTTACTTAAAACCGATCATAGCAGCTTGACCAATTATTTCAAGCAAGCAGATTTAAACTCTCGACAGGCTAGATGGAATGCCTTCTTGAGTGAATTTGACATGGATATATAGCACCTTAAAGGAAAAGAAAATCGTGTTGCGGATGCACTGAGCAGAAAATTGCATGGAATTTATGCAATGTATTTTATTCAATCAGAAAGCTGACTGTTAGATCAGTTAAAAGAAGAAGCCCAGAAGGACCCTGAATACAAATTCCTATGGAAAAAAATGGAGGATGATAGGAAGCAAGGGAAAACATCAAAATGGGGAAAAAATGAAGATCAAGTGATGACCTTTCGTGGGAGAATCTATGTGCCAAATCGTGCGAACCTTAAGGAGTTAATTCTTAATGAATTCCACCGCAGTAATTACGCTGGTCATTCAGGATATCAAAAGATGCTCACTACAATAAGAAAGGTATATTATTGGCCAGGCATGCGTAAGAATATTGCAGAGTATCTAAGCAAATGTTTGGAATGCCAGCAGGTTAAGGTGGAGCATCAGCACCCTACAGAGCTATCACAGCCCATACCTATTCCTTAGTGTAAATGGGAAGTCATTTCCCTAGATTTCATCACAGGTCTACCCCGGACCAAGAGGAAAAATGATTCGATTATGGTAGTGGTGGACAGGTTAAGTAAATCTGCCCATTTCATCCTGGTGCAGTCCACTTACAAGACTGTACAGATTGCATATATATTCATGAGGGATATTTTTAGACTGCATGGCATACCCAAGACGATGATATCAGATCGAGATGTCAAGTTTACATCCGCATTTTGGAAGACCTTGTTCTCTGGATTGGGAACACATATACACTTTAGCACAGCATATCACCCTCAAATGGATGGACAAATAGAACGGGTAAATCAAGTTCTGGAGGATATGCTGCGCACATATGTAATGCAGCAGCCAGTCAAATGGGAAGATTATCTGCATCTTGTGGAATTTTCTTATAATAACGGATAACAAGAATCGCTGAAAATGAGTCCCTTTGAAGCGTTATATGGAAGGCAGTGTCATACACCTATAAACTAGAGTAATCCCGAGACAAAATTGTTGTTAGGACCAGAAATGTTGGCTGAAATGGAAGCTGAGGTAAAAAGGATAAGGCAGAATCTGAAGGCTACACAGGATAGACAAAATACTTATGCAGATAAGAAAAGGTCCTACCGTGAATTCAGGGTAGGAGACCATGTATACGTAAGGATTAAGCTGAAAAGAAGCACTTTGAGGTGGACCTCTTGTGCCAAATTGGCTCCCCGATATTGTGGCCCTTTCCAAATAATGGAAAGAGTGGGACCGGTAGCCTATAGATTGGCTTTGCCCAGCCATATACAAGTACACAATGTGTTCCATGTATCCTTGTTAAAGCGATATGTACATGATGAAAAACATGTAATTCATTGGCAGAATGTTCAGGTAGGAGAAAAGTAGGAAAGAAAAATCCTAGCTGGAGAAATTTGATTACTATATAAAAGTACTAACTAAGAACACTTTCTTTTCAGGTAGAACCAAACAGAGACTTTCTAGTCGAGTCGCTACGCATACTTGATCGAAGAGAGATAGAACTCCCCAAAACAGTAGTTGTCCAGGTGAAAGTGCAATGGAAGCACTTTGGACCGGATGAGGCTACTTGGGAAGATGAAAGATTCATGCAAGAGGCTTACCTGGAGCTTTTCGCAAAGATGAGCTGAAAACACCAAGGACGGTGTTACTCTCAGGGGGGGGAGATGTAACGGTCTTGTTAAAAATTAACTAGTAGGTACTAGTTAAAAGAAAATTATTATTTTACTTTTGGTAAAAGACTTGAGACATTGTTTTGGATAAAAACAAGGAATTAATTATGTTAATGAAATTTATTAAAATAGGAGGTTAGAAAATGAAAAGGAAATCTTTTAAAAGTTGTTGTAAAAGTTTTCTAAGAATAGGAGGTGGTTGGGGATAGTTGGGAGATACAGTTACCCATTCCTTGAGGATAAAAAGAGAATCCTGGAAAGGGGTGGGGGTTCTGTAAAATTTTGGAAAAGAAGGGAGAGCATATTTCTTGAGCTGGAAAGATCCAGTGGAAATTAGCTTACTGAATCCCTTGAGTGACCAGATTTTTCTGTTGGTGACTGGATTGGCCATCCAGAGGTCACAGCAGAGGAATCTCCACTGTTAACCCGTGGCACCGTCCAGATTCTGGAGCTAGGGGGCAAGTGGAGGACGTAATAGCCTCCCTTGAAGGTTGGGAGGACATCAGCTAAAGAAAGATTACCTAAGACTCAGATAAGTATATACTGAGTGATAATGTTAGCCAGATTTTTATAGATTTCTGTGTTTTATTGTTAACTGGTTATATGATTTAGAGTGTTATGGCTAACCGGATATACATCATGGAATGATTGCTATTTAGTCAGATGCATGTTTTCAAGTGTTCTGTGCAAACTAGTGAGTAATTTTAATATTAACTAGAGGAATGTACCTGAATTTTACTGTTGAGTTTTCAGAAAAAGAGAAAAATATTGTGAGTAGTTTTGGTAGTAAAGATAAATAAGTTATGAAGCATTTGTTCTAGCATTTCTTTACTTTGGAGTTTCTAAAAGGATGGAAGAATTAGACTTCTGGTCGAAAAGATTTACCAGTACATCTAGTATGAGGTGTAAATATGCTAGGTATGTAATTGCTGTAGGGAAATTTCTGTTTACTGCAAGTAATAAAGAAAAATTAAGGACAACGCTTCAGGAAACTGGAAAAATAGATAATAATCCACCTTTAATGGCAGATAGTGGGAGCCATCGAAGGCAGGAAAAACAAATAGAAAACAGGACAACCAGTCTCCATGAATTAACCCTAAACATTGGAGAAAGATAATTACTATTGTAGCAATTAAGTAAGAGACGAAGTAATATCACCAAATATCAAAGCTTGTATGTGACCGATGCGTGGCAACACTGTTACACTATAAGCTTACAAAGTAAACACCAAAAAAAAAAGGGACTTCGTGCTTCAGGTGGTTCTGCAGAGAAGAACCGAAACCGAAATATATAAATATGTATAAAGCATAACAGAACATTTATAGAACAACTGTTGATATAAATTGGGATGCATGAAAGTAAAACTTTGGACAACGACTGCATGCAGGTCGGTCCACCTCTAGAATTCGTTACAAACTGTCTAAAATCATGGAGAGAGTTGCACATTTTACAAAAATGGACATGGTACAACGTGTGCAGGCTCTGTCCCTATTATACAACCTCGGGCCGGGATTATCCTCGGACCCAATACTGATATGTTGAGCAACAGTGCATTTCCATAGAGAACTCAGAATTCCACTTGGGAAAAAGCCGCATTCGCTACTAAGAAGCATAGGAAAGCTATGAATTTTCCAGCTAGCTAACATAAAGAGAGAACTGATTATCACTAGTCCAAACGGATTCGAAAACCCTGGCTACAATCTATTGCAGCCGAATCCAAGAAAAAACTGTAACCCTCGACAGGGTAAGCAGAAGAAGTGAAGCTCCCTTGGAAGGGTTAAATACCTGTACAGGGAGACCATTGAATTAGCCATGTCTTCGCTAGGGTAAAGCAAGAAATACAATGCAACTGGAGGGTCGGGAACCCGCTTACCTACCATGAGCAAACAACCAGGCCAGTAAACTTGCTAAAAGAAGGATGCGAGCATCGAATACAAAACTAAACAGTAACGCTTGTTACTAAGGAGGAAGCTACCTGGCACAGGGGTGGAACCCTGTAGCATTCTCCTGTAGAATCTAGTAAAGAAAAATTGGTTAAACACTGCTCGGAAAACCAAAGAAAAAGAGTGAGGGTTTTAGCAGGAGTTTGAACTAGAACAGACCCAATTCGATGAAGGAAGGGTAAAAACGCTTACCATAGTCCGGAGGAAGTGGGAAGTCGGACGGAGGACCTATTAAAACCGGCTGGTGCTGCCATAGTAAGTCCTTGAGGATACCCTGTATGAGAAATTCATTAGGTCGAGCGATAACCAAGTTTTTGTAGGCAGATAATAAGGAATAAAAAAAATATAAATGAAAACAAAGCAGCAAAGCTAATCTCTGTGCTAGAATGACATAATACCTGGTAGGTTTGACCTGTTATACTCCTTAGGGCGGAGATTGTTATGCCTGATGCCGAGAGCACCGAGCTGTAAACAAGGAGCCCTAATGCCGTCGAACTCTCCGACTGTAAACAGAGAGAATGACGAAGAGTATGCAGATCCAAGGATTAGCTCAACAAACCTGGTGAGAAACCATAGACTACCGAGAGTGAATAACGCTGTCATCCGGATGGGTGGAATGAATAACCTGCCAGGTGGTACAATACAAATCCCAAGAGATCTAAAATCCAAGTCAAATTAAATGGTGCGTGCCAAGCCCGTTGTGTTACCAAGTTTAATCTCATGCGTGAACCTTAATGAAAAATCCCTCAGGACGCTTCGAACTTACACATGTTAAAACCAGACCATAATTTATTTGGAATTGCGTTGGAAAGGTGGTGCGGGGCACATCTTGTGTGCATACAAATACGTGGGTCAAAACTATATTAACATAGACATAACCTTAATAGTTGTGGATTATACTTAAATAAAAACAGTAATGTTATTCTCTATTAAAGCCTTGTACCACCAACAAAGTAAATTCTCCTGACATTAAATACTGCTTGTGATGTTGGCCTTGTAAGTTGTGAAGGCGAATAAAATGCATAGATGTATGTATTCCGTTTCGCATGGTAAGGAATTTTTTTTTTTTGTGGTAATGTATATGTGACATAACCGTTCTTATATATATATATATCCTTATATTTATACTTTTTTTATATGAAATTGAGATTTATAATTTATCCATTCCAGATAGAAAAAAATATATGTAAAATAAACAATTCAATTATATGAATTTTTTTCAAACTATAAATGCATATCATATACTTAATAGCTACACCTTCAAATCAAAAGTGAGTGTTTATTTGTTGTTTCAAATTAAAAATGGGAAAATGTTTAATCACTCATTATTAAAGAAAACTAAAGCATAATAACAAAAGTATTAACAATGTTAACATTTAAGTGATGGAAAAATTATCACATCAATTAAATACGTGACTTTTATTAAAACTAAATATTTCCATTTAAAAAAATATATTAGAATTATTTTATTTTTTAAATATAATTACTTTTAAATTTATTTATAAAAACTTTAGAGTTAATCAAATTCACTTTTAATTAACATTATTTTAAAAAATTTCACATTTAAATATTTATATTAATAAAAAAAATTATAACCATACTTTTTACAATTATATTAGATATTTAAATTGTTAAGGAACAAGAAATAAATATGCATCAATATATTATGACATTGAAAATAAAATATAAATTGTTATAAATTTTTTTACTAGAAAAGAGTTTTTATTTTATTAAAATAAAATAATTATCTTCATCTTGGAACTAGGAAAGGTACAAGGTTTTACATAGGTTGATTTTGATAAGTGTAATGTGTAGTCTAATATTTATTTATATATCATAAATAAAAACTAAATATATTCATTTTTAAGATGTGGTTATGGAGTTTCATGTGCAAAATCCATGATACCTATGATGTAATGGGGACCTACACCTTATATTAAATTTGATTTAAACCAACCATTTTGGGCACGACTTTTTAAAGTATTCTTGATGCTAGCATATTAATAAATATGAAAAGATTTACATTAAATTATGTATTTTTAAAGTTTCATTTTAAGGGACTTTTTTAAGTAGAATGATATAAAATGTTTAATTGAAAATTTAAATGGGCTTAATTTTGATTTTTTTCAACCAATTTATAGCTAGATCTTAACATAACCAATTTTTTATATAACAAAAAGAATCTAAATTTTTGGTCATATAGAAATTGTGACTTTGGGGATTCTTAAGAGAACTCACACACAAAATTGTTTTATTTAATTATGATAAATCTCACTTTAAATATGCTTCAACTTGAGAGGCTATTGGGTATTTTTTTGTTTAGGAATGATCATCCTTGACATAAGGACTTCTTAACTATGACTAACTTACATGGTCACTAGTTATTGTGGGAACAACAAGAACTATGCAAAGGAAACAATAGTTACTTTTGGAAAGATGAGAAAGAAAGAAAGAACATTTTAAGGTCCACAAGGCTAAAGATAGTCTATGGGACTTATTTTAGTATGCAAAACTTGAAAAAAAGTATGCACCTCAAGCAATTTAATTCTCTTCAAAATGGATATATATTGATTATATATGTGCATATAGCATGTATAACTTTTCATTTTTAAAACTATATTTTTGAATGTGTAAATGGATACAATGCCTTGAAAATTTACTTGGACACTTGGATTGTGTAAACTCCATTACATAAATTTGCAATTCCAACAAATCTTTGCTTGAGAAAATTTATATTTAAATTTAAAACTAGAATTAATGGCTCCAGGAAAATGGCTCCAAATTAATCTAAAATTTTTAAAAGGAGACGGGGAAAATTCTAAAATAAACCCCCTTCTTTAGGTTGATTGCTATCTTGGAATCTGAAGATCATTCCAATGAAAGGTGCTCTTTATTTAATCTCATTATCAACACACTGACTTAAGTCATTTCTTCCATGCAATTATACTTTTTTTGGGCCAATGGCGATGAGGACTTATGGTAACGTATCTATGGTAATGTATCTCCTCATTACCTTCCATTTCATAGCTTGGATATAATATGTATATAAGATTTTGACATAGTGGTATGATTGGAAAAAAAATTATTTAGCCAAGTAGTTAGAGCAACATCTATTAGACAAACATCAACTGGAGTGTGAGACTATTGCAAACCTAAACACATTTTCTCCCCTCCATCCTCCATCTTTTGAGTTTTTAGTTTTCTTTTACTGTAACATTTTTACAATAACATTATAAGCATGTTCAATTTCTTTTGTGTACCTTTACACCTTTTAGAAACAATTACTCTTATAATAATTTTTCAATAAGCAATAACTAGTGTAATATTTTTTAATATAATAATAGAACCCATAGATATTAATTAGTGTAATAGATGGTGGAATTTTCTCGGACTAAATTGGCTTCGAGAACGCTATGCCCTCAGACACGAGATCGCACTCATTGATTCAACTCAATTTCATTGTTTTGCGACTTACAATAGAGCTAAATATTCCACAGCCTCTCTTTTTGTTGATTGCTGGACCCAAATATCCACATCGTGTTGTCGGGAACATTATTGAATATTAGACATTTTATTCCGATAAAGCGAAATATGCTACACGGTAGTTCATTCAAACTCGGCGTGCATAACTTAACAATATTTAATAATTAGGTGGAATATCCTATATTAATTTATTGGATTTTTTTAGATTTGAATTATTATTATGGTAGGATTTTTTAGCTTTGAGTTATTATTATGGTATTGATTTAAATAAGTCAACAATATTGAGGAATTAGGTTCTATGATTTTTAGATTTGAATTATTATTATAATATTGATTGATTTGAAGTAATTGGTTTGGGAGATGTTTTGAAATTTTATAAAATAGTTTGAAGATAAGAATTATATATAAAAAATAAAAATTACGTCTAAATATTTAAATTACATATATATAAAGTGATTATTTGTATAGTTTAGTCTTTGTTATATTATTATTAAAATATAATAAAAATGATTTGAGAGTAGAAATTATATATGAAAAATAAAAGTTATTTTTATAAAGTATCAAAATGATGATACTATTTTATATATAGATATGGGATCATTTTTCGATTTATATTGAAACTCATCTCAACTTTTGATTAAAGTAATTTTAATATATAATATTTTCACTATATACTATAATGGAATTTTTTGTTTAGCAAACTCCATAAAATTTAATAATTTTTTTTTTGTTTTATAAAATTATGTTTTATTAAATTTTTTATATATAACACTATTAAATTTGAATATATAAGATTTATTATTTATCAAATTAGTTTTAGTATATTTATAAAATGACAAAAATTATATAATTATATTACTATTAAATTTGATTAAATTTTTATTGTTAAAATATATTAGTTCAAGTAATTTAGTGAAAAATTCATTTATCTAATTCTATAAGCTCAAGTATCTAAAAACATATTATAATCAACATAGCTCTACTAATAATATATATATAAAATTCTAATCAATTAAAATTTAATATTTTATTACCTCTAAATATTTTATAATATATAAATAAGACACTACTATCTCTGAAATATAGATAAAACACTATTACCTCTAAATAAAACACCTCAAATACCCATCAAATTAAAAACTCTAAAATCATATTAATAAAAAAATTCCAAAATATTGAAAATTATATTAATTAAAATTAATATAATAATAAAATAATTCTAAATATTATAATTTTTTCCAAGTAATTTTGACGATCAATCTTTGGAAAATAATGATTTTCCAAAAAATCTCAATTTTAGCATCGTATATTTAAATTTACTATTTCTTTAAATTACGTAAGTACGCGAGTAATATATTTATATAAATAAAATTTTATATTTATTAATTTAAAAGTAATAAATTAGTTATAAAAGAAAATACCTAGGACATTTCTTATAAGTAACCCAACAAATTAAAGTCCAAATTGAAATTAATAAAATAAATATATAAAAATTCTAAAATAGTAATAAAAAAATATAATAAAATGAAATAATCCTAAATATTTTCAACTTTTCCCAACTTATACTCTGCTAAAACATCCGAACAAGAAATGAGAGCCCAATTCAATTTTCCACGGCTCATCCCCTGTTCGGGTCGTGGATATTTTATTGCCTAAAAATGGCATCTTAAACCGTGTATCCGAACACGAGATATTGTAATCATCCATTAAAGCCAATGCAGTTGTTCTTTGGCCAAATATTCCACATCATGTTTCTCTCAGTTGAATGCAGCTGACAGCGAAATATTCCATCATCTTTTTAAGTAAACGCTTTCTCATTTTCTTTTGTCAAGCAGTAGCAAGATTCAACAACGTTTCTCAATAACATGGAATATTATACACGCTCTTTCCTATAAATTTAGATATGCATCACATGAATTCTCGTCTAGGAATGAGCTCCAGGGATTAAGTCCCTCTTTGTGCATAATTTCATTGCTGTCATTTTGTATCATATCGCTGTTAGTGATATGGAGATTACTAAGGTCTGTAAGTGCGCAATTGTTTTCGTGATCATTATTTTAGTGTTGCCTTTAGAGGCGTTGGCTGCGTCAGGTGATGAGGAGATCAAATCCTATATCGTCTACATGGATAAATCCAGGAAGCCTGATCATTTCAGTCTCCACCAGCACTGGTACGCTACAATGATAGACCGGGTTTCAGGATCCAAATCGGATCCCACTGCTATGGTATACATGTACGATACGGTGATGCATGGCTTTTGTGCCAAGCTGAGCAGCACAGGCGCTCAAGCTATGCTGAATATGGATGGATGCTTGGCTGTATTGCCGGATTCCGTGGGTAGACTTCATACTACTCGGACCCCGGATTTTCTGGAATTGAGCTTTACTGATGGTCTATGGCCAGTGTCGCATTACGGTGATGATGTCATCGTGGGCTTGCTGGATACAGGAATATGGCCCGAGAGCAAGAGCTTCAGCGATGAGGGCCTAAGTAGTCAGTTGCCCGAGAAATGGAAGGGAGAGTGTGAAGTGGGTTCCGACTTCAATGCTTCCCACTGTAATAATAAACTCATTGGAGCCCGTTACTTTGTCAAAGGATATGAAGCCAAGTACGGTCGTGTCCACGGGAAGGAAGATTACAGATCTCCTCGAGATGCCGAGGGACATGGCACGCACACTTCATCTACTGCGGCCGGATCGGAGGTGCCTGGTGCCACCTTTCTTGGTTTCGCCGGAGGAACGGCTAGAGGAATCGCTACCAAAGCTCGATTAGCCGTCTATAAGGTTTGCTGGGAAGTTGACTGCGTGAACTCCGATGTGCTTGCGGGAATGGAGGCGGCTGTTTCGGACGGAGTCGACGTGCTATCCATATCGCTCGGCATCGTTAGCGGTGCCGCTTATTATGACGATATTCTGGCAATTGGAGCTCTGGGAGCAACTGAGAAGGGTGTATTTGTCTCGTGCTCGGCTGGTAATTCAGGGCCTTATGATATTTTCAACACGGCGCCATGGATAACCACCGTAGGCGCCAGCACCATTGACAGAGACTTCCCGGCTCCCGTCGTGCTTGGCAACGGCAAAAGCTACATGGGTTTCGCCCTCAACAAAGACTTGTCCCTGGCCAAGAAGCAATTGCCTTTGGTATACGGGAAAACAGCGTCGAGCAACGAGAATGCAAGCTTCTGCACTGATGGAAGCCTTCATTCCGATATGGTCCGTGGAAAAATTGTAATCTGTGATCTAGGACCAAACGGAATCATAGAAATGTGGCAGGTCGTGCGACGAGCCGGCGGTGCGGGGATAATTCTGGCTAATCCGGATGATGATGGAGACTATTCGCCCACCAGTCATTATCCGTTCCCGGCGACCATGGTAGGTCCCAACGCCGGGGAACACATAAAAGCTTATATCAATTGGAGGGGCTGACAGTAGTTGGTAAAGCACGAGCTCCGGTCGTAACCGCATTTTCCTCGAGAGGGCCGAATACCGTGGTTCCAGAGATCCTTAAACCGGACCTCGTTGCTCCGGGCGTCAACATATTGGCGGCGTGGACAGGAGACGTCGGGCCAACGGACCTCGCTTCCGATAAGGAAAGAGTAGATTTCAATATAGACTCTGGCACTTCGATGTCTTGCCCTCATGTGGCCGGCATAGCGGCGCTTATACGCGCTGCTCATCCGGCGTGGACATCCGCTGCAATAAAGTCGGCTCTCATGACATCTTCTCTGCTATTGGACAACCGCAAAAGCCCTATAGGCGATTCATTAACCGGTTTAAGTGCAAACGCCTTTGCGATGGGCGCGGGTCATGTGAATCCCAATGCTGCCTTGGATCCTGGTCTCATCTACGATCTTGGAATGGACGACTACGTTCGCTTTCTGTGTACCCTAAATTACACAGCAAAGCAAATTCATATTCTGACCAGGAATGCAACATCCTGCCCGCAATTACTCTCCGCGCCTGGAGATCTGAACTACCCATCATTCTCCGTGGTGTTTAAGCCGAGTAGTTTGGTTCTCGTTACTAGGAGAACCGTGACCAACGTTGGAGGAGCACCGTGTGAATATGCGGTATCAGTTGAGCGTCCTGAAAACGTGAACATAACCGTGGAGCCGAGGACGCTCGCCTTCGGAAAGCAAAATGAGAAGGCGACTTATACAGTGACATTTGAAAGCAAAATTGCAGCTGACGACAAACCTAAAGGACGCCAAGCCTTCGGTCAAATATTGTGGAAATGCGTGAAGGGTGGAACGCAAGTTGTTCGCAGTCCGGTGGCAATAGCCTGGAATCGCCGTGAGGAATGAGGCATCTGATATTATTGGTGTAGGACTGGCCCAGTTGTTTGCCTGTGGTTCTCTAGTTTGAATAAAAGTAAAAGTCAACCATGAAGATGTGACGCACTTTGTTTTGTTTACGTAGATACAACGACACCAGGTGTCTTCCAACCTGCAATTGTTGTAGGTTTACCTCACTCCATTATCTTCTGCATGTTTGGAATTTGTCAATTCCTATTACCAGTATAATAAAAATATCCTGTGCCAGTAAAATAAAAATGTGAGGAAATGTTTTCAAAGTTGTTAGACACAAATTTATTATGCATTTTACTTAATGCAAATGTGGCCAAGTAATTCACTAATGCAAATATTACAAGTGTAAGAGATGCGAGCTTGACAACTCTCTATACATGCCTATATGTAGTTTGCACCTTCAACCTTTCTCATAAAACTGTAACTACCTAGACACTACCTTTGTATGTGTGGTTTTCACTTTTAATCCCTCTTTCAACATATATTCTAATGATAATTAAATTTCATACCCATCATTATCTATATTTTTTAAATAATATGAAAATATAATCTGTTCATAATTCACACGTATCTTTTTATACATCATATTAAATTTTTATTAATAATATAAATAAATATTATTATTTTAATATAATCTGAATACTAAGTATCAAATTAAAATTTATTATATATATAAATATAATCAAAATTTGATTAAGTAAAATTTCAAAAGTCAAGAATTATTTTATTTATTTATTTTTTTCATTAATGTTTTTATATATATGTTTTGGTCATCAAATTTCTTTAAGACAACAAGACTTGAAGACATGAAATACTGGTTATCACTTCAACCTATCACATTTCATTATTGAATTTAATTAGGAAAGATAGCAACATTTTTTTCAATAGCCCAAACTACATACAATTGACAATAAAATAAAATATATTTTGTGCCAAGAGACACATTATAGCCTTGTAAGAAGAAGTGTGATTCCTTTTAAAATAAAAATAAAATATTCATTAAATAATTAAATAATGATAAGCATAGTTGGATAGTTTTAATTAAAATCATATTATTTTCAATATTACAACAGTTATGAAGGAGATTTATAATTTTTCACATTATGGTCACTCAATTCATTAGTTTTTTACATTAGAACTCAAGATGAATGAGATATGTAATTCCATCCACTAACATGTGGTATTTTAAAAAATATATTATTGACAAAAGAAATATTACACCATAAACAGAATTTTTCAATTGAGAGAGATAATATTTCAATCGCCACATAGCCCACTTGGTGTAGAGCAGTTGGTGATGGGGTGCACTATTAAGGCACTCCGTATGCAAGGTCACCTGTCCTAAACCAGTGGGTTTAGGATTAGGCTAAACTACCAAAAAAAAAATATTTCAATGGCCACATAAAATAAAATATCATCTTGATATATATACAGAGAAAAAGTTGCAAGTGAAAAAAGAAAACCAAAATAACATAATATATGACAGAGGAAACTCTTTTGAGAGAAAATCCACTGGGAAGGTGATGTTTCTTTGCTCTCTCTTTCTAAAAATGGAAATGGTGGAATTACCTAAATAACACAAACCCTCTCTATTTTTTCATCTCTTTATCCACTCTCAACTACTCTACTCAACTATGGAACACAATGCACTAGACTCAGATATCTCTTTTCCTCCTAGTCCCCTAGTTATAACACAACTTATTAGCTAACTATGAGTTAATTTTCACTTATTCACCTTCAATGAACTATGGAACGCAATGCACTAGACTCGGATTTCTCTTTTCCTCCTAGTGGCCTAGTTATAACACAACTTGTTAGCCAACTACTAGTTAAATTTGACTTATTCACCTTCAATATGAGTCACAACTCAATCGTTCTAGAGCCTTCTTCATAGTTTTGACATAGATGATCCCTTTTCCATGATTAATGATGGTTCAGGTAGCATCCTATCAAATATGGTGGTCAATCATGATAACTCAACTTCCTAGAGGCACACCATTCTCATATGATCTTTGATTGAAGTGGGCATAACATTCTCATATGATGTTTTATTGAAGTGGTTATTGCCGAATGTATTTCAATAATAAGGTGAAAGAAATAAGTAATCATTTAAGGCCTAAAAAAATCCTATAGAGTTTTTCACCTCAAATTTTCCAAACTAGAATTAAAAAAACTCCCAAGGTTAGAGAATAAAGTCGCAATTTAAGTAAAAAACAACTCCTACAGTTTTCCATTTCAAATATTCAAAATTAAAGTAAAAACAGGTACTAAAGTTTTTCACCTCAAAATTTCCAAACTAGAACAACAAGTAAAAATTACCCTGCAAGTTGATTTCTCTAATTTGTCCATTATAAAATAATCAAGATGTTAAAAAATTGTATACTCATCTAATCTAAATAATTTCGGTGCTTAGTACGGAGTTAATACATGGTATGTATATTATTATACAAACCAACATAGATACATCTTAACTCCAAACATACTGGATTTACCAAACATAAAAAGATTAAATCTCTTAAAGTTTAAATAATTTTTTGACTAGATAATTTCATAAAAAAATTACACTTTCAAAAATTTCATACCTCATGTGATATATATATATATATATATATATATGACATGAGTTTATTAATTAATTCTATTATATAATATATAAGCTTATTTTTGTGATTATTAAAAGTTTTGAAATATCATGCTTATTCATTATTGTTATTTAAATTTTTTAATATAATATGCCTGTTATGAATTATTTTATTATTTTATTTAAATATAAATGGATCCAAAATAATTATAAACTAATTTAATTTTATAACCTAATTAGTAAATATATATCCAATAATATGATGTTCAATTATATTATTATTATTAAAATTTTTATTAAAAATAATATAAATTGAAAAATATAATATATATATATATATATATAGTAAATGTAATTTTATGACATATATTATTATAATGAAAATAATTTTTAATAAAGGATTTTGCATATAATTTAGTAATATAAAATTGTGTTAAAAAAAAAAATTTTAATTAAATTTTTAATATTAGTAATGGAAGATGTCATAAAGTTTACTTAATTTCAATTTTGAGGTTAGAAATTTGGTGAATTTAAAAAGAATTGAGGTTTGGTGAATTTCATGGCTATTGGTCGAGTCCATAATTTAAGTTGGTAACTTTATGTTATAATTTATCCTTGTAATTTTCTAATTCATGATAACTTTTTTTACATTTATTGATGTTGATTTTCTACTATTTTATGATTTACTTCATTTTAAAGTTTATATATCTAAAAAAAATTGTATATAGACAAACCTAATGAGGAACCTTATAAAATAAAATATACAATAATAATACTTATTTATTACAAAGCCAAATTTAAATCTGAACCATGTGACTTAAATAATAGAGATTTACGGGGAATTTTAACAAATTTTCACTATAGAGTTGAAGTTTCCATGAGATTTTTTTTAGGTGAGCTTATATTGATAATGAACATCACTAAGCTAATACTTGATTCAGATATTCAAAAAACTAATATGCTTATATTGATAATAAACATTAGAGTGCTAATAGTTACAAGCACCAAGATTTTATATGCATCTAAAGGGATTAATTTTTTTAATCATTTAAATACACCTTATGTACTAATTATTTTATATTAATTTATAAAAGAAACTTGCAACTTATTGATCCCTCTCTATGCTTCTTACATTTAGGGTTACTATATGTTGGTTTATTTTTTTTAGATGTTGTCATGAAAATATACATAATGTTTCTTTTTTTTAAGAATCAAAATGTTTTAGTTATGTTAGTGGTTTTAGCACATTTTTAGTTATCATTTTTTCTTTTTTAATATTACATCTCAACTTCATATCTAGCATGGAAGAAAATAAACATCTCTCTCATATTGAACGCCACACAAAAATATTTTTTAACCACCAAGAAGATAAATCCATCTTAAAAATTCTTAAGAAAATCTTTCATAGTTTTTTTTCAATCTAAAAAGTTTTAGTACTTTTTTAGTTATCAATATTTCTTTTTTTTACTGTTACATCTCAACTTCATATCTAATATGGAAAAAATTAGAAATCTCCCTCATATTAAACACTACACATTTTTTTTTTTAATCACTAAGAAAATAGATCCATCTCAAAAAAATTTAAGAAAATCTTTCATAGTTTTTTTTCAATCTAAAAAATTTTCTCACTTTATATATATATAATTTTTTTGGTTTCAATTTTTTTATGATGGTCATAGTTAAATCTCTCTAAGAGCCAATCACCAAGCTACTGAATTAATTTTTTATTTTTATGCTTACAATTTTAAAAGAAGCACTCTTAAATAACCATTATACTTTAATTTCTTCTTCTTTTAATTTCAATCATGACCAAATTTCTTTAAGAGTGAATTTGGTACATGGAAAGTCAAGAAAATTAAGGAATTACTTAGTTTTTTAGATCACCATAATTTTATGAATTAATTATTAATAAAGTTGGTATTACAATAAATATTTTGAAACTATAATTTGATATGGATATACACATTTTTGTTATTACTATTTGTTTAGATGTTAAAACAAATTATAAAATTTTCTTATACTGGAATCTAAAAAGCTTTTATCAATAATTTTTTTGTTATTTTTCTCTTAATTTCAATATATGTGTGTGTCATATTATTTTTTTCAAGTTTCCCTTATGGCGTGGTCAAGATGGACTTCTAGGGTAGAAGCAGGTTTACTCCATCAGGGCTTCTCAAGGGGTTTTAAGGAGTTTTTATAGGATTCAAATGCATTCTCTTAACATATTCTACCATCTGCACAACTTTCCTTTCGTTCCGTTGCATTCTGACAACTTTCAGAAAAGATGGTTATTGGGCCTAACTCAAGTAATTATGCTTAAGGTGGCATTCTGCAAGGAATACTTAGATAACGCCTTAGTGTAATAGCTCGTTGAAACCAGAATGAGAATATCTACAAGATGAGATGGTGGGAAGTGACTTTCAAGGGCATGAGGAGGGATGGTGGTCGATTTACCATTTTCCCTAATTAAAAAGGTATTAAGTGATTAAAATAATAATAAAATAAGGATTCTAGAGGGGTCCGTCAAATCCATAAAAGAGGAGGATACCATTTGAGGAAATCTTGGATTGTTGACATTTTCTATTGATGAGGTTTGGAGAACCTAGTTCCCAACTTCTATAGCCCCAGGATGGAAACCCTCGGGTTTTCTAGTGGGTGTTGGATGAAAATACAACAGTCTTGAGGATATTTCACTCAGAAATCTCATGGTCCTTCATTGGAGTTTTGGAGGATATTTCACTTAGAAATCTCATGGTGCTTCATTGGAGTTTTGGAGGATATTTCACTTAGAAATCTCATGGTGCTTCATTAGACTTTTGGACAACTTAGTTTTGCAGTAGCAAGTCTACAATAGTCTTCTTGTCAGACCATCTACATCATTGCTAGGTTCACTCATCATTTGGGTCAGAGATATTTTATGGGTTTTTCTTTGTTTGCTTGGCAATCTCAGGTTCCACTCATCCTTCATGTTGAGTGCTCTTTCCAGTGAATTAATAAAATGGACCTTTGATTTTATTGGTATTTATTTTAGATAATTTTGTTGTTCAAATACATTTCTTGTATATACTGTTAATTTTCCATTAAGCATATTACAATGGCATCAGAGCAAAATTGAATTGCAAAATGATGGAAACCATCAGTGACCAAGTTGAGTCTGAGATTGTGTTAGCAGATGGGATATCCTAGTGTCTGGTTTCATTCCATGGGAGGGTTAGATGTTTGTATATTTCCCTTTTAATCAAACCAACATTCATATTATAACCGTTGAATTCGTCAATACCTAGGATTGATCTACATTTTTTTTTCCATAAACTATTAAAAACAGTACATATACAATAACATTCATTCCAGCTACCAAAAGGTGTTATAAATTCTCAAGACCGATTTGAAGATTTAATTTTTCAATTGTTCAGTATGGGACACAGATTTTCAAGATGTAGTAGTCTCTACTTTCAGAGAGACCTATCTCTTATGACTGATACGTTTCACAAAGAACCAATTTTCTACAGTTGATGTGATTGGAGAAGAACGTGAATCTTACTGGAGGGAGATACGAGTTACAGAAGGGTTGTGAGACTTCCTTTGTTGGATGACAATAAAGTCATCTTCATAATGTGCGAAATTTTTTAAATGGAAGCATTCTGAATATAACAGACTAGTTTTGTAACGGTGCACGATGAGCTGGACAATGGATGAGAGGAACAAAGGCGGAGCTATCACCCCATTATCAAGTTCCATTTCGTGTATAATTCCTAAGTTAGTTCCAAATTATTAATATCTTAGAAATATTATACTTAAAATTATTAAATTACTCTTCCATCCTAATATATCTAATAAATTTTTAATATGATTAAGTGTGTTTAGGCTAGAATAATAATGAATGAGATGGGTGACTTTTTAAGAAGTCTTAATATTTCATTCTCTCTTTTAAGAAAGTCCCCCAAAATCCCCCAAGGGTGCAGCTTGTTGATTAGTGAACACATAGCTAATACATTTGTGCCGCTATGTATCGTTCTTGAGAGTGGTGTTGTTACACTTGAAGGTTGTAATGACAACCATCAAATATCAACCATATATCATGGGAGTACGGATCATTAAAAAGAAATTAATATGATAAATTTTAATATACTTATGCCTAAGACGTTCTCTCCGCGGGCTCTTGATGTCCAAACATTTTTCATTGCAACCAATCGAAATCCATCGTTTTCTTCCTCCTTCATCGAGTAAGAAACTTAAAAGTAAAGACTTTTGCGTAGTCTTGGTTGACCATTTTCGCAAGAGAGATCGATCCGAGTAGCAAGAGAGAGACATACGACAATA
This sequence comes from Pinus albicaulis, assembly GCA_034641835.2. NCBI lineage: Eukaryota > Viridiplantae > Streptophyta > Pinopsida > Pinales > Pinaceae > Pinus > Pinus albicaulis. Next base: position 1,615,432,447 of record CM076570.1, on the reverse strand, counting down.
TAAAATATATCCAGAGGTATAGAGAGAGGTAAGGAAAGGAGCAAGTTCTTCGATGATGAGCAGAGAGGCTTTTCCATGTGGGCTTGGGTTGAATGCATTAAAAGAAATTTCAGTTTGAAAGTGCCCATGAAATTTTCATGTAATTTACATGTCATAATATGTAAACCAATCAAATTTCTTTAAACTTAAAAAGAGGTATATGTAAATATTTTGGAAAGAAAATAAGAAAAAGACTTTTTTTTTTAATTGTATTTTTTACTTATCTCCTTATTTTCATTTCATTGAACTAAGATATATGTCCTATATTGTAAGTCTATTTATATAGAATTATTCAAATAATTATATATCATAATTCTTTACTTTAAATTAAATGTTTAAATGTTTTGATATTGATAATAATAAAAACATAATTTACATTATATGTAGACATCTCAGCATTGTGATTATATTACTTTAATGTCAAACAAAATAAATTATATTGTATAACTTTATTGAAACTTTAAAAACTTTAATTTATGAGATTTGAAGTATATAATTATTTGAATCTATTAAATAAAGCTATGTTTTAAAATAAATTAAAAAGAGTTTAATTTTAGAGTTATAATTTATTTTAATAATTAAAATAGAGGGGGAGATCTTTTACGTTAAGAACCTTACACTAAAACTTTTTTTCCACTCTAAAATCTAGAGTGATTTAATATCTGTTTTAATGCAATAATCAATTCTCCTTTAAATTTGCACCTATATATATAATTTTTTAAGAATAATATATATATATATTTTTAGCTATTATTTTTAGTAAAGCTTTGAGCTTGTAATCATGATTTACATATTTTTGATCACATAGGATACTTTGGTAGTTAGCTTTATGTATTCAAGTTTACATATTTTTAACCTTTTGACCACATAAGGTGGTTAGGTAGTTAGATTTATACATTCAAGTTTTTTAATTTCATTTTATAATTATGATATTTGGCTAGATAAATACTTTATTTCTCAAATGGATTAACATGTCATACATGCTCTCTGAAAATTATGATAACTAGTTTCAATGAATCAATCTTTATTAGCATCAAGAAAGACATGAAATAATATGGGATGGAGGAGATTCATATTTAAACAATAATCAAAGTGTATTTAAAAATATTATTTCTATACAACTTAAATAATAATTATAAATTAGGTTAATTAGCTAATTATAAGTAATAAATTTGGTAAAGGTTCCATAAATTTTTTTAGCAGAATAATATTTAAATGTTATATATATATATATATATATATATATATATATATATATATATATATATATATTGTAAATTAGGCGGGACCTTGCTATTTTCTATTTATAATAAAAGGACAGGCTACAAAATATGAAATTCATGATGTGGCCTCAACCTGCCCGTAGGAAACCAGGTCTGTTGGCCACCTGAAAGTGTGAAAATCATACCAAAACTGAAATTGTTTCATCTGTCTGTACTTAACATGAGCTATCTGTCCTCCTACTGCAGTGTCTACCTTCCTATAACATGAAGAAAGTTCATATATATGTAAACAGTGCATAAAAAGTAAATGCTGAAATCAACTAGCCATCAGATGAGGAAACTGGAGCAGGGTCCTTCACTGTTGACCTGGGCATATCTACTTACTGCATCTGCTGGAGAATATTCTCTATGCGTCCTACCCGATCATCCATTCTACTGACGCGATCTGTTGCCTGATATTGGGTGATCTTAATGTGTTGCAATTGGTCCTGGATGCCTGTCAACAGATCTTGAATGCATGGTTCTATCTTTAGCTGGCCTGCCTTAACATGGGAAGGTGGGAAACTCTGCATTGCTTTTACAATAAGGCATTTTACTATCCAGTATGTGTGAATAGTTTGATTGAAGAGGAAGCCGGCCATGAGTATTGGCTGGGTCTGTGATGAAGTATAAGATCTCTGCTTCTGTTTCATTGTCTTGCGGGTCAGTTTGTATATCTCTTTCCCAGCCTCGAATTTCTTGACACACAGTGGAAGAATTGCCCAAGACATAATTGGCAGCAAGAGTTTCTAGATGCTCCTGATTTGACTTTCGGCCACGTTTCTTTGGGACATGCTCGAACTGTATCTTTTGCTTTCCTCTCTCTGACTCTGACTGTGTTTGTCTTTTCCCCATGTCTGGAGTAGTCCTATGCATTAACAGAAAACAACATGATGACATAGTAAGGAAATTCGGACCAGTAATTAAACCACTAGTGTAAGTCTTTTGCGGATTTCCATCGTTGCTGTTAGTATAGCATAACAGATAGAGGCATTATACACCGTTTGATAACCCGTGCATATAGACCGAAAGGTTTCCTAGAGCACTGGGAACCGTAGGCCCCTTCGCCTTGTGATGGAAAAAATGACTGAAAAGAACAGGACTAATAACAAGAGACAAGGTCGACCTCTTAGTAGCAAGGGTGGCCGAGCGCAACACATAAACTATATGGGAGTTAGACAGATCGTGGAAACTGTGAGGCCGTTTCAGGGAGCTACGTATCCTCACCAAAACCCAATTCCTAACATAATGACCACTGAGTGTGTAAGTAGGGAATAGGGGAGTCCTGCATATGCAGCCCAAAATCGGAAGCCCAACCCTATCTCCCTCTCGGCACAACTGAGCCATGAAAATACAGATACCTGACCAGAGGTATATGTAAATATTTTGGAAAGAAAATAAGAAAAAGACTTTTTTTTTTAATTGTATTTTTGACTTATCTCCTTATTTTCATTTCATTGAACTAAGATATATGTCCTATATTGTAAGTCTATTTATATAGAATTATTCAAATAATTATATATGATAATTCTTTACTTTAAATTAAATGTTTAAATGTTTTGATATTGATAATAATAAAAACATAATTTACATTATATGTAGACATCTCAGCATTGTGATTATATTACTTTAATGTCAAACAAAATAAATTATATTGTATAACTTTATTGAAACTTTAAAAACTTTAATTTATGAGATTTGAAGTATATAATTATTTGAATCTATTAAATAAAGCTATGTTTTAAAATAAATTAAAAAGAGTTTAATTTTAGAGTTATAATTTATTTTAATAATTAAAATAGAGGGGGAGATCTTTTACGTTAAGAACCTTACACTAAAACTTTTTTTCCACTCTAAAATCTAGAGTGATTTAATATCTGTTTTAATGCAATAATCAATTCTCCTTTAAATTTGCACCTATATATATAATTTTTTAAGAATAATATATATATATATATATATTTTTAGCTATTATTTTTAGTAAAGCTTTGAGCTTGTAATCATGATTTACATATTTTTGATCACATAGGATACTTTGGTAGTTAGCTTTATGTATTCAAGTTTACATATTTTTAACCTTTTGACCACATAAGGTGGTTAGGTAGTTAGATTTATACATTCAAGTTTTTTAATTTCATTTTATAATTATGATATTTGGCTAGATAAATACTTTATTTCTCAAATGGATTAACATGTCATACATGCTCTCTGAAAATTATGATAACTAGTTTCAATGAATCAATCTTTATTAGCATCAAGAAAGACATGAAATAATATGGGATGGAGGAGATTCATATTTAAACAATAATCAAAGTGTATTTAAAAATATTATTTCTATACAACTTAAATAATAATTATAAATTAGGTTAATTAGCTAATTATAAGTAATAAATTTGGTAAAGGTTCCATAAATTTTTTTAGCAGAATAATATTTAAATGTTATATATATATATATATATATATATATATATATATATATATATATATATATATTGTAAATTAGGCGGGACCTTGCTATTTTCTATTTATAATAAAAGGACAGGCTACAAAATATGAAATTCATGATGTGGCCTCAACCTGCCCGTAGGAAACCAGGTCTATTGGCCACCTGAAAGTGTGAAAATCATACCAAAACTGAAATTGTTTCATCTGTCTGTACTTAACATGAGCTATCTGTCCTCCTACTGCAGTGTCTACCTTCCTATAACATGAAGAAAGTTCATATATATGTAAACAGTGCATAAAAAGTAAATGCTGAAATCAACTAGCCATCAGATGAGGAAACTGGAGCAGGGTCCTTCACTGTTGACCTGGGCATATCTACTTGCTGCATCTGCTGGAGAATATTCTCTATGCGTCCTACCCGATCATCCATTCTACTGATGCGATCTGTTGCCTGATATTGGGTGATCTTAATTTGTTGCAATTGGTCCTGGATGCCTGTCAACAGATTTTGAATGCATGGTTCTATCTTTAGCTGGCCTGCCTTAACATGGGAAGGTGGGAAACTCTGCATTGCTTTTACAATAAGGCATTTTACTATCCAGTATGTGTGAATAGTTTGATTGAAGAGGAAGCCGGCCATGAGTATTGACTGGGTCTGTGATGAAGTATAAGATCTCTGCTTCTGTTTCATTGTCTTGCGGGTCAGTTTGTATATCTCTTTCCCAGCCTCGAATTTCTTGACAGACAGTGGAAGAATTGCCCAAGACATAATTGGCAGCAAGAGTTTCTAGATGCTCCTGATTTGACTTTCGGCCACGTTTCTTTGGGACATGCTCGAACTGTATCTTTTGCTTTCCTCTCTCTGAATCTGACTGTGTTTGTCTTTTCCCCATGTCTGGAGTAGTCCTATGCATTAACAGAAAACAACATGATGACATAGTAAGGAAATTCAGACCAGTAATTAAACCACTAGTGTAAGTCTTTTGCGGATTTCCATCGTTGCTGTTAGTATAGCATAACAGATAGAGGCATTATACACCGTTTGATAACCCGTGCATATAGACCGAAAGGTTTCCTAGAGCACTGGGAACCGTAGGCCCCTTCGCCTTGTGATGGAAAAAATGACTGAAAAGAACAGGACTAATAACAAGAGACAAGGTCGACCTCTTAGTAGCAAGGGTGGCCGAGCGCAACACATAAACTATATGGGAGTTAGACAGATCGTGGAAACTGTGAGGCCGTTTCAGGGAGCTACGTATCCTCACGAAAACCCAATTCCTAACATAATGACCACTGAGTGTGTAAGTAGGGAATAGGGGAGTCCTGCATACGCAGCCCAAAACCGGAAGCCCAACCCTATCTCCCTCCCGGCACAACTGAGCCATGAAAATACAGATATCTGACCAGTGTAGATGATTCCTATGATTTCCTGAAATACCGATCATTTTTAAAGGCCATAACCTGCCCGGAATTATAACAAAAGGCGAGGGATTGGCAAGCTAAAGACAGGGGTCCCGAAAATAGGGTGGGACTGGGTTTAATAAGGGAGTGTAAAACCAAGCAATCCATAATGAGACCAAAACTGCCATGATTGCCAGTAACCCAAACCAGACCAAGCCTAGAAGCATCTTGAAAACAAAAGGGAAGACAGAAACATACCCTGGCGAAGTAGCAAGGTTGACGGAGTGAGTTGTGGGCGTCGTCCTCCTCTGCTAGCTCCAAGCGTTTGCATGCAATTTGCAGTGCATGAACAAATGTTGTGCGGGAAGGAGCCCTCTTACCTTAATAGAAAACTTCCTGCGCTGCTCTGACATACCAGCTTGTCGGCAGTGCAGAAAAATCATGAGGATCGATATGGTCGCACACTTCATTGATTGAGTATGGCGGTGGTTCATCAATCCTCTTAATTACCCGGAGGACGGACTGACGCCAGGTTGTCCCTCCGCTCTGCCACTTGTACACCTCGATCGGGGGGTTGAAGATCCTTACTTACTATCAACTGTAGGGAATGCAGCTCCACATCCCAGATAGCATATGTGGGACGAGCATCTATAGGGTGATCTATGTGTTGGCACCCCCAATTGGCCAAATAATCTGCCGTTGCATTGCCTTTTCTTTGGATGTGGCTTGGAAGTAAATACTGAAGCTGTTTTAGTAGTTTGCTTACTTCTTTGATGAGTGCAACAGTTCTCCAGCTTTGCGATATTTTCTCCCAGGGTGTGCCTTGCTGCAGTTTTTGGAGAATACCTGTTACCATTGCAGAATATCCCTGGATAATGAGTCTCTGATAATTTTCTCTGATAGCTATGAGGAGACCTTGCTTAACTGCCATGAGTTCTGCTTCATTATTTGTGGCGTGGCCTAAATCAAAAGCATAAAACCTGCAGACTGCCCCCTGGGAATTACAGAAAATCCCTCCCGAGCCAGCTTGCCCTGGATTTCCTTTAGAGGCCCGATCATAATTAAGTTTTAGAAAGCCTAGTTGAGGAGGTAGCCAGTGTTCGTCAATGGATTGACTAGGAGGTCGGTACTTCCATAAACCTTTGTGAAGCATCTGCGGTTGAAGGTTTAGGTACTCTAAAATTTGAGATTCTACACCCTCTGTTTGCCAATCTTCATCTGACCAACTTTCTACTAAGATGGTTTCTCGAATATTTTCTATAGAGCGCTGCCAAATGTGGTGCATTGGTTGTGCAGCTTCTTGAAAAACTCGGTGATTCCTCTCTTTCCAAATGTTCCAGAGAAGGAAGCCAAATGAGAGGGTCCAGGCTCGATTGATCACTTGACAGTGATATCTTCCTTTCTGCCAATTACCAATAGTGTCTAGAATGTTATCATTGTTTTTATCCGTTTTCTTAAATAATTGTTCCAAGTTCCTCTAGAGTTGCTGCACCAAGGGGCATGAATTGAGAATGTGTTCTGTTGTTTCAATTTCAGACTGGAAGAAAGGGCATCGAGAAGGTCCTATCATTCCTTGTTTCTGCAGGTTCTCCCATGTCAACATTCTGCGATGGCTTGCCAGCTATAAGAAATATTCCACTTTAGGCCAATGCTTCAATGCCTATATTTTTTTCCATAACGGTCGAGCATTGTGCTGAGCTTTTTGGGATTGAATATAATATCCTTCTTTGATTGTGAACTGCCCTTTTGTCGTATAGCCCCATCTAAGGATGTCCGGTCTAGATACTCTTCTGATTTTACGTGTTTTGAGTTCTCTATGAAGATTATCCCATTGTTGTGTTGCAGGAGCTGCTGGCCACCCGTTCTTGTCTTTCCATTTCCTCCACAAGTCATTATGGTTGGGCACCCAATAGTGTTGCACGAGCTTCTGATTCGGGGTGTTCGTGTACAGGAAAATTTCACCCAAGTCCAGGCGACTAAATAGTTTTTCCCGCTTTTGCCAAGAATCCTACCAAAACAGAGATGTGCATCCTTCCCTGATTTCCCAAAATTTGTGGGTACGGATTAAATATCTATTCATAGCTGCCAGGTTCCAAATTGAGGAGCCTTTTGGGACATTATCTACCTTCAATCGTGCTGAGACTGTGAGTGGCATGGCATATTTTGTGCGCCAAATATTTTTCCAGAGGTCCGGTCCTCCCTGGAGCCAGCGCCACCACAATTTAGCTCCCAACACGTTATTCAAAATGAACGGGTCCCAGAGGCCCAATCTGCCGGCAGCCTTCAAGTTCATTAGTTTATCCCAAGATAAGAGAGCCCATTTCCTATTGGCTTGAGCTCCCTGCCATAGAAATTTTTTAAACTTGCTGACCAATTGACTGCAAATCCCTTTCGGGCAGGCCCGTCTGGAAAGTTGATATACTGGTAAAGCTTGAAGCACTGATCTTAACATTATGAGCCGCCCAGGTGCATTCAGAACTCGAAAAGCCCAGTTCTGTATCCTTTTCTCCACTCTTATAATGATGTCCTGCCAATCTGCTATACGAATTGGGCCTGAATTTATAAACATACCAAGGTATTTCAAAGGGAAGGAACCTCGTTGAAACCCCAAGGTCCTTGCAAGAAAATTTTGCATTGGATCAGGACAATTGAAGAAGTAGACATTGGACTTGTCATTATTGATCTTAGTGCCGGACGCTACCATAAAGACTTCCAGAATTTTAAGGATGACTTTACACTCTTTCAATGTCACCATACAGAATAATAGGGTATCATCTACAAATTGCTGATGAGTCAGCGGAAGGTGAGGTCCCCACAGTTTTATACCTTGTAGTTTCCCTTCTGCTACGTGAGATTTAATGAGTCTACCTAGACCTTCTGCAGCAATGATGAAGAGAAATGGAGAGAGAGGGTCACCTTGCCTAAGATCTCGCGAGCTATTGAATGGAGCAGTAGGGCTACCATTCAGTAGTATTGAGAAGTGTGGGGAGGAAATGAATGAGCGTAACCATTGAAGCCACCTTTCATCTAACCCAAAGGCTCGCATCACCTCTATCAGGTATTGCCAAATTATGAGATCATACGCTTTAGATAAGTCCAGCTTGATCAACAGTCCTTTCCTTTTGTCTTTCTTGAGTGAATGTATTGCTTCCTGGGCTACCACAATGCCATCCAAGATTTGTCTTCCTTTGACAAAACCAGTTTGTTCGGGAGAAATTATAGTGGACAACAAAGGCTTTAAACAATTTACCATAATAATGGAGAGAATTTTATAGATTACATTACAGAGGGATATCGGCCGAAAGCCAACTGGAGTGTCTACATTTTGTTGATTGGGGATAAGGGTAACAAAAGTGGCATTCAAGGCTAGATAAACCCTCTTATTTCTTCTAGATTCTTCCACTACGTCTAGAATATCCAAACCGATGAATGACCAAGCAGCTTTGAAGAATTCACTTGTAAACCCGTCAGGCCCCAGGGCTTTATTCTTCAGTAAATGCAGGACCACTTCTTCTACCTCTTGTAAAGTGACTACACGAAGCAAGGCTAGATTCTGTTCTCGAGTGATCAGTTGAGGAATGTGCGCGGTTATCTTCTGAATAGCTGCCTGGCGGTTCGGGAGAGGTTCCGTAAGAAGATGTTTGAAATGAGTAACCAGATCTCTCTCCATATCTTCATGTTTGATTAATTGCTCTCCATTTGTTGCTTTCAAAGAAAATATTCTGTTATGTTGTCGTCGCTGCAACATTGCTTTGTGGAAAAATTTTGTGTTGCGATCACCTTATTTGAGCCAGTTGACTCGAGATTTCTATTTCCATAGTATCTCCTCTTGCTTTCGTCGCTCTTCTTGTAAGCTGAGAGTACGACCTTCCTCCAGAGCTAGCTCCTCTGTTCGACCTTGGAGGATTATTTGCTGCTGTATCTCCTTCATTTTTTCCTTCAGTCTAATTTGGTCCTAATGGATATTGCCAAATTCTAAACGATTCCAGCGTTTAATTTCTGCTTTTAATTGTTTGAGGTGAAGCTGGAATGAAGGCATCTTGTTATGACCCCTGACAGGATTTGAACACCACTAGTTTTTAACCTTTTCCATAAACCCTGGATCACGGAGCCAAAAGAGTTCAAACCGGAAGGGTCAGTTGTAGCGGCTCGCCTTCACATCTATCTCCAAGCTGATCGGCCAATGGTCTGAGCCCATGGTAGGAAGAATAGTAGCTTCATAATAGATGTCCAGACTTACCAAAGACTCCGTAGCTAAAAATCGATCCAACCTAGAGGAAATCTGATGCCTCTCTCCCCTGCGATTATTCCAAGTGAAATTTCCATTGACAGTGGGAATATCTACTAAACGGAGGTCATTTAACAATTCTTGAAAAAGAGCCATTTCTAGGTCTTCTCTTCTTAGCCCTCCATTTTTTTCAGAGAGATTCAAAATCATATTGAAATCCCCACTTACAAGCCAATATTTTTCATTATGCATGGTACTAAGCTTTCGAATACTCTGCAGAAACGCTGCTCGCTCTCCTGGAATTGGAGGTCCATAAAAAACAGAGATAAGGATCCTTTCCTCAGATCCAATCTGACGGAAAATGGCTGTTAAAATTCTAGGAAAGCCTATCCATCCTTCTGCATTGATCTCAGACACATTCCAGGGGATGGCTCTTCCCCCCGATGTTCCTACTGAGTCGATAGCCATACTTTCATATTTCATTTTAAAATATTGCAGTATAGACTGAAGCTTTTGCCAAGAGACTTTTGTTTCTTGTAATAACATGACCTGAGGTTTCTCGATCTGCAATTTATCTTTCGAATATCGCTGCTTACCCTTGCTATTTAGACCTCTAATGTTCCAGGAGAGCACCTTCATTAATAATTTTTGGGCAGTTGTTGAAATACCGTTGTTAACGGTATTATATTTCCAGTATTAATCAACATTTCTACAACTAACTATATTGATTCCTGCAGGGTTCTCCGTCCTCGCTTTTTTTCCGGTTTTGAGGGAGGGGGTGCCTTCTTGCTGGCTGATTGTTCTCGTTCTTGAGCTTCTTGCTTGGCTTGCACAGTCAGATAATGCTCGAAAGTTTCTTTATTGTAATATAAAAATTAAATTTTATGATGAAAATTAGAAAGTGAAAAAAGAAGAAGAGAATGAACAAGTTACAATACTTTACATAAAATAAAATAATTTATAACACTACCAAACAATAGCATTATTTTAAATTTAAATGCATAAACATTAAAACAAATATAGATATAATTTTTATAGTTTTCAATTAGCTTTTGGGTAATAGTTAATTTTAATTAAACTTGAGATCATCAAAAGTTACCTTGTTATTTTAGAAAATGCAAAACAACATATAACATGGTAAATATCTTTCTCATACAACTTTTCCAAATTAACAAACTTATTGGCCTCTCTTTACTTTTTTAAGGCAATTGTTTGATAATATAGATATATATATAGAGGAAGGATCAGAGTTGAGAGCGCGTGTGAATACGAGGTCGCGTTGAGAGCCTTGAGAACATAAATATAACCGTGGAGCCGAGGACGCTCGCCTTCGGAGGACTTATACAGTGACATTTGAAAGCAAAATTGCACCTAACCACAAACCTAAAGGACGCCAATTCTTCGGTCAAATATTACGGAAATGCGTGAAGGGTGGAACACAAGTTGTTCACAGTCCGGTGGCCATAGCCTGGAAACACCATGAAGAATGAATGACGAATGAGGCATCTGATACTATTGGTGTAAGACTGGCGCAATTGTTCGTATTGGATGCCCATAGTTTAAATAAAAGTAAAAGTCAAGCACGCAGATTTGACCACTTTGTTTTGTTTACGTAGGTAAAACGACACGAGGGGATCTTCCAACTTCCAATTGTCGTAGGCTTACCTCACCCCATTATCTTCTACATGTTTGGAATTTGTCAATTTCTATTACCAGTATAATAAACATGTGAGGAAGTGTTTTCAAAGTTGGTAGACAAAAATTTACTATGCGTTTTACTTAATGCAGATGTGACCAATTAATTTACTTATGCAAATATTAAGTGTAAAAGATGAGAGTTGAGCTTGACAGCTCTCTATACATGTCTATATGTCATTTCCACCTTCAATCTTTCTCATAAAACTGAAACTACCTCGACAGTACCTTCCTTTCTATGTGTGGTTTTCACTTTTAAATTTTAATTCCTCTTTCTTTGAAAACAAATTCAAATGAGTATTAAATTTCATACAAATCAATATCTATATTTTTAAAATAATATGAACATATTATCTATTGATAATTCAACATTTTTAAATAATTCATACATAATTTTTTTATATATCATATTAAGCTTTAATAATAATATAAATTAAAATTTATAATTTGAAAACTAATCATATAAATTAAAATTTATTTTATATATAAATAAATTAAAATTTAAAAAAATAATATTATTTTGTTTTTTTACCATAAATATTTTTATATTGTATATAAAAAATATATATATTTTGGTCATCAAAACACTTTTAGACAACAAGGTTTAAAGTTATGAAATACTCATTATGAATTCAACATATCACATTTCATTATTGAATTCAACTAGAAATGAATTGACAATAAAATAAAATAAAAATTATTTTGCAAAGAGAGACATTTTATAGCCTAGTAGTGATATGTGTAATTCATTTCATACATGAGCGTTGACACATGCGCTTCTTAAAATAAAAATAAAATACAAAATAAAGAAATAATGACAAACATAGTTGCATAGTTTTAATTAAAATTATATTATTTCTATTGTGCATTATTGTTGATATTACAACCATTATGAATGAGAGATATAATAACTTTCACAACATGTGGAATTATATCTATATATATATATATATATATAACAAAAAAATATTACACCATAAATAAAATATTTCAATTGAGAGAGAGATAATATTTCAATGGCTACATTAAAAATAAAATATCATCTTGATATATATAAAGAGATAAAAGGTCAGAAGAGAAAAAAAATCTCTCTCTCTTCCCAAAAAAACATGAAACAGACACTGGAAAAACCACAATTGCACAATATATGACCTCGGAAACCCTTTTGGGAGAAAATTTGGTGGGACAATACATCACATAAATGAACAATTTTTTGATTGTTCAAATGACAAGACCTTCTTGGTATATATAGGAGTCTAAATGGTAACAATATAATCAAAGCCTACACAACAATAATAATGTAAGGGCACAACAATAAAAATAGTGGGCTTCTATGGGACACAATGAATAGAAATATGGGGGTTACATGGGCACAATAATAACAATAAGGCGCTTACACTAACAATAACAGTAATGGTGATACACTAGTATTATAGGGACCTTACACTTAGTGGAAAATTCATCTTTCCTGAGGTAGACATTGTACACTAACATAGCCAACCAAATTCCTAGAAGTAACATTTTCTTTCCATTTTTCCCAAGAACCAATAAAATAACTTTTTTCCTCAGGCACCTTTTCCTAATGTCACCTTCTACCTTTCCCGACCCGTTAACAAAAAATTTAGTATCCCTAAATAAGCTTAAGGGAAATTTAGGATCACGGTTAAATGAATTTAAGTCACCCAAAGCCATTTTGTATGTTAATCCCTACCCCCTCAATCATTAAACCCTAATTTAACTTATCTACCATATTTCAAATATTTTAGAAAATCATTTCCCATTATTGTATGTTGGCTCTATGATATAGTAAAGGTTAATGGAACATTTCCAAATATGGTCTATGTTTTCTAATGTCCTAACAAAATCCATCTTCTAGGGGCAAGAAGGTCTCACTTGAGACGCATATAATAATTCCCATTAAGTAAAGAAAAAAATGTCAAATATTTTAGTTGGGATCACATTTGATATGATATTATTGGTGTCCGTTTAAACCATTAGAACTAACATCATTCAAATCAATAAAAAACAAACATATATCACCAAAATTTAGTACAAATACAGGCACATAGGTAGAATAATAATCCATTATACTATTAAAATGCATGGTAATATATAACTGTAATGTCAAGTGAACTCTAAAAACTAATAAAAAATGCAATCCCTCTTACAATTTCTCCCTAATATTGAGTCTATTTAAGTACCTTACATACCTCACTGATATAATAAACTAGAGTAGATTTAAAAGATTCTATATTATAATAGAGAATATACCAACTATAAGCCACTCAACACAAAAACAGAGTGTAAAAGAGTATTTTTTTTAGAGAGATACACAAATTATACATTGAAATAGGTGCAAAGAATATATGAGATGACTCCTTAGCTTATGTACTCAACCTTCTATATATCAACATATTCAACATTCTATAGGTTTACTTCTTCTACAAATTCATATTTTTTCATGTTTTGTTGAGATTTTCTCTATGCTAAAACTTAATAAAAAATGATCCACAAAAATGCCTTGACTATGCCTTCTAACTGATCCCTAAGTTGGGTTCTATGCTTCATATATGTCCTGCTCTAATGACCAATATTTTAATCACGTGGAAAATATCAAACTTGCACCTACTAAGTATGGCTTATTACCTTTGATAGCTCCCCTTTTCTAGATATTAGATTATGGTGATCCCAAGTAAATAACGTTCTTTATGAACCTTTAGATATGTAACTTTACTATGGTAGAACTAGCATACCTAGGTAGACCTCTAATATTCCCTTGATTTTGTATTTCAGTTGCACATGATGATAACAAGAATAAAAATGGGGAAATATATACAGGAGGAGTAATATCCCAATTTTAGGCACTCAGAGCTCTAATCTTAGCCACATTACTAGATACTCATCCCAAAATATGTTTGATATCTCCTCCCAATAATATTTCTTAACTAAAACGATCCATCAAATCCTATCTTAATTTCACATTGATCTTCTAAATTCTAAATGTAAAACTACCTTAAGAAGGGTAATGCTAAAAAATGGGACTAAAATTATAGGAAAGACTAGTGGAAAATTCCTTCTCTTGCTCTATATTGATTTCCCATACCTAAGTAATGAGAGCACGAGAACACCTACTTCTATAGAAGCACCTATAATAATTTTGTGGGTTTGGATAATCACCCTATGGTTAGTGTCTTCACACCATCCTAGATTACAAAGTGTGTCCATACAATCATAATACTAGGTGTATTTTCTCTTAAAAAGTTATGCAAAGATAGATTTCCCTTTTATGGCCAAGTTCCACCAAAGTGGTTCCTCCTACCTACCTATTACCTCAACTTATTTCTTGGCAAGACTACCGTATAAGCCACCAAATTTCTATCGTATCCATGAGTCAACAACAATTTGTGGTTCAAGATATAGTTAAGTTGAAATAAACTTATTTGTAGAGCCTAAGATATTTTTCCACCTCTAATTTTTATGGATAAAGAGATATTAATTTTCTAAAGCATGTGGGACTTGAGCTATCACCTTTCCCATGTTGACTCCCTCTATTGAACATCATGGAAAATATCCATAAATTAGTTATCCTTACTGAACCAAAGATTTCATTAGAATGATCAATAATCCTATGACATTACTACTTCATTGCAGTTTTTGAACACATAGAGCTTATTTTGATGTCACCATAATTCACTTTTAATGTCACATGATTGGATTGAAGAATCAACCAAAATCCCATCTAACAATGGTTTCTACATAATGTCCCCTCATTTTTTATATGGTTAATAATTATTTATAATAATAAATACATCCCTATTAAAAAAAAACTTACACATTTCATTTATTGGAATTTAATTCCCCTATACACATTTAAGTTCCATTCAAGGTTTCACAACATTTATGTATTTGAAATATCAATTTTTTTTCATTTCCCTCACGTTCCAATGTTTTTTCAATCAAGGAGGAGGAAGGTCACCATGTCGTCGCATTCTACTTTTTAAATATCAAAATTTGTTCATTCCCCTTGCATTGCAGGGCTTTTCCAGGGAATGATTAGGAAAGTCGTGATCATGTCATGGCAGGTTTGATTTGATACATTTAAGTTGAATTAAAAAAATTGGATTCCAAGTGCTCCAGTCATGGTGGTTTCATTCTACAAAGGGAATATGCACAATGTTTCCCACTCTTAGGGGATGGCTCATCCCAAAGTCCTCCATCTCTCTTTGCAACTTTAAAATATTTCTAGACAAGCACAAAAAGGCACTCAAGAGGATGTATGTTCATGATTCCACCAAGGAAGATGAAGCAGAATGCATGGGCTCTGCCCAAAATAATACGACAAGTGTCTTTCCAACCACAAAATTAGAAAAATATATGGATTGTGATCATCGAGTTGTCCCTACAAATTCCATACACCCTAAAATGGCCTCAGATTGGCTTGCGCCATAGGGTTCTGACAGTTCCAAAGCAATGAAATTGGATGCCGAGGAAATGGATGTTGACTTAGACAAGAAGAATCGAGGCTCCATACTAGAGGAGAAGGTTCCAAAGGCTATTGAACTCTCTCAAGATGTAGATAAATGAATTTTGATTTTTAATTATAAGAATTACTGCAAGAAACTTTCCCATCAGGGACTTTCATTGGTTTAGGTGCTAGGTCGGAATGGTAATTTTTCTACTAAAATCACATGGTGCTTTCTTGTTATGCCATTTGGGTGGCCTAGACCATAGTGACAGTGTAACCTCATAGTTGGGTTAAACTGTGCTAACCTCACTAGTGAACCAATGCCTTGTTGGTGGCTTATGTGGAACTTGTAACTTTTGAAATAAATATTAACCTCACATGTCTGTACCAATATAAGGGTTTAAGGATGGAGGTTGATATTTCCAGGTAAATTTGTGTTAAAATTTCGATGGGATAGGAATCAAAGGTTGTATCTACCCCTCATTGGTGGGTTGCTCTACCATGTTCTACATACCGATTTGATGTTTTGAAACATTGCTAAGATCAATTCCAGTAAAGAAGTGACTAGTAGACTTGTTTCTCATTCAGTTCATGTTCCTATTGTCATTTTCATTTCTTTCTTGGGATTACATTTCTACACTGCCACCCAAACTAGTAAACATGTTTCTCATTCAGTTCATGTTCCTATTGCCATTTTTATTCCTCTCTTTGGATTACATTTCTACTGCCACCCATTTTTATGTGAATGATATATTCAGGCAGGGGATTGGGTTCATGTTCCTTATCCACCAAAATTCTTCTGTCATGTTTCTTGTTCTGGTTTGTTTCTAGTTATGTTTATGTTTCTTATTTCTAGTAAAGTAGATTATGTATACTCCAAAACTCAAATTTACAGTAATGTAGGTTGTGAGGGAGGTGGCTCACATTTCTTGTTCCCTGCAAACCTTAGGTCATGTTTCATGTTCTATTAACATTGTAGTCTTGTCTCTTGTTTTGTTTATGTTTTATGATTTTTGGTAAAATATGCTTGGAATGTCGTTTGATATTTTAACAATTCCATAACAAATTTCATACGAATATAAAGCTAAGTAATTCACAAGACTTGAATATGCCATATCAAACTCTGAACAGGCTATTCCTCTGTTTCTGAAAATCTAATTCACCTATATGGATTCTCTTTTAAAAATTGTCATAAGATGTTCAAATAGAAAATTCATCTTTGACGTTGGTGTAGCCCTAAGAGTTTTGGGTGAAAATCTGAATATTTTGTTTCAATTTTTCTTAAAATTGTGTTGTCCTAAGTTTTTTGCTATTTTAGATATATGGGAAAACCTCATCTTTGTCGAGTAGGTTCATGCAAGTTCTCTACTTTACAATATATATTTTTTGACTTGATAAACATAATATTTTTATTACAATTATAAAACCTTAATATTTATTTGAAGAAAAGGGATATACCCTACTTCCATTTTCTAAAAGCTCAGTATGTTGGACACAAAGATGGGAATGTGGATGTTTTACTCTATTTTGTGGGTTTTTCAGCAGCTGCAGAACCTCACAACTTGTCACTCTCAGAGTTAAAGCCTTCGTTTTTTCTGTTGAATCTTCCATCCTCCCTAAGGTGTTTAGGGGCCTCAAAGTATACGATATTTGAGATCCAATCTTGGAGGTCTCACTTTTACTACAAAATCTTCATTCTCATACCCTCTTACTTTCCCCTATTTCCCTGTACATTTGTGTATTATACTTGACTGAAATATTTGGAATTCCTTTGCAATTGACCCTAGCCTAATAAATGTATGCATGATTTTATTTAAAGGAAGTGTAGAAATATATTTGTCCTTTTTAGGGTTCTAAATTTAACTTGTATGTAAAATCAAAATTTTATTTATTATGTATGCTTTTTTAAGGAGTTATTCTCAAAAGTGGTCGTCACAGAAACTTGGAAAAGTTCTGACTTAGAGGGACAATATGTATTCTTTTTTGCAAAAGGATGGATTTAAGGTTGCACTCAATGAAATTGAGATTATGTAACATGATTGTTTCAATGTTTGCTAGAGCATGCGGCTCTGAGAATTTGAGTATTCTTTTATTGATAAATATTTTATTTTTAATGTGAGTTAGACCACAGAGTAATATTTCTCTCCTAATGTGAGTTATACCATTAGAAATACTCTATAAGTATTCTTGATTAATACCTTGATATGTATGACTAGCACATCATAAAAAAACTACCAATCCTACAAGAGGATATTTTGGCTAAATAATGCATTTTTTTATCTATGTCGTCATGTTTACTTATTTAGAACACTTATTAGTTAGCACTACTTATGGTTAGTATGGTAAATTTGGGTTACTAGTTTTTTTTCATAATTCAAATTACTAGATAAATACATAGTAATAGTACTACTTTCTAGTTACATCGAAGGTGTCTCTTTTTGAAATTGATCAGGCTATGCATTGTCTATATTTTCATCTCCATTTGACATTTGTCTGTATGTTGTTTTGACATGGGTCAAATTTAACTTAAGAAAAAAAAAACATTACACATATTATTGTAAAATGGACCATTTTGATAAATAATTTTTTCTTATAAATAAATTAATGTTATAAATAATAATGAGGAACTTATCATGGAGTAAATTATTAGAATTGGAATAATCTCAAATCAGTAAGAAATTGGTGGGTGGGGAGCCATGTGACACGAATATAATGTTTTAAATCTATCAAAAATAATGTATCATTTTGCTAAATAATTTTTCTTATATATAAATGAATGTTATATATAATAATGAGGAACTTATCATGGAGGCATAATTTTATATACATAAATAAGTGCATATGTATATATTCTTATGTAAAAGAAAGAATACATATTTTGGTTTTTAAGCTCCTATGGTTTTCAGTTATTGAAGAGCTTCCTGGATTATCCCCGTTGGGATTCGAAACGTCGACAAATGTTCCAAAATACTGTGGATAATCCGAGAAGCTCTTCAAGAATACATATATATCCATTTTCATATATGAGCTAAATAACCCATAAGATATGAACGTCAATAAACATACACACTCCCAACAAAAAGTGAAATAAAAACAAAAATACATAAGAAGAAATCAACACCATATTTATAAATGCAATAATTGGATATTTCTTGGTTTTAATATTGTGTTGACAAAGATCAAGTTTTCTATCTTGGAGGTCCATATTAACCAGTTACAAATTTTTATGAATAATTATTAGGTGTATGGTAAGGATTTTAACCTCCGTGAAATATTCTAGAATTTTCCTTGTAGTATACACAAGCCAATAATTGAGATTTATCTTCAAGGTAGTTATATCTTTTTTATCCTTCTAATTAAACTAATTAATTAAAAAAATGTTATATGAATAAGTGTCATATGAAAAGAGTTATGGTTTTTTGGGCATGTAGAATTGATATGCCATAGTAATGGCCCATGATATTATAACAAATCCTATTTACACAATAAGAATCTCCATGATTAAGTAGGGATAATATATTTAATTAATTTTTAATATGAAAATTAAAATGAAGTTTGTTATTTTTTTATTTTTAATGTTTTTTAAAAAGAATAATCATAATAATGATAATTTAATTTTAAGATTATGGCTAAATTGGATATTAAATTGACATATGAGATTTTTTCATTTGAATTTTAAAAAGGTATATATATTTTAATCTTCTTTAAATTTGAACCTATAACATTTTACCAAAGAGACACATACTGGAAACACATACTCTCCTTTATATTTATACTTTATTAATATGAAATTGATATATATTTTAAATTTCTATCCTTTATATTTATACTTTGTTAATATGAAATTGAGATTTATAATTTCTCCATTCCACATACAAAACAAATATATGTAAAATAAACAATTCAATAATGTGAAAATTTTCCAAACTTAAATGCATATCATATACTTAGTAGATACTCCTTCAAATCAAGAGCGAGGAACTTTTACTTATTGTTTTAAATTAAAAATGGGGAAAATGTTTACTCAATCATTATTAAAGAAAAGTGAAGCATAATAACAAAATTATTAACAACGTTAACATTCAAGTGATGGAAAAATTATCACATCAATTAAATAACTCTAATTTAAACTAGATATTTCCATTTTAAAAAATATATTTTAATTATTTTATTTTTTAAATATAATTATTTTTTAAGTTATTTATAAAAAGTTTCGAGTTAATCAAATTCACTTTTAATTATCATTATTTTAAAAAATTTCACATTTAAATCTTTATATTAATAAAAACTAGATAACCTTACTTTTTACAATTATATTACATATTTAAATTACTAAGAAATAAGAAATAAATATGTATCTCTATAATATGGCATTGAAAATAAAATATAAATAAGTAAGTTCATGCAACAAATCAATTACCAAAGTATAACATCAAACACTTAACAGCATAAAAAATAAAATTACTTATAACATTTTACTCCTACTTAATCCTAATCACATCATCTAACACTTATCAAAAAAATACATTAACACTTATCAACAATACACATTAACACTTTTCAACAAAACACATGTTTTCTATATACCACTATGTGCATTTACATATACCAGTATACACATTTATGTTCGTATAGTTTCTTTACATTTTACACTCATTAATTTTAATTTAATGATGAACCCTATGCTACTGTCTGGATAGATACCCTTTTTTTGCATAAGGATTTAAACTTATATGGTTATCAATACACATTATTCTATAGTTAACTCTTGTCTCGTCTCTCGAAGCACCTGTTAGATAGTTTGATCTGACTTAAATGATCGATAGTACCATAACAACTGGCAACCCAAAACTCGCTTATATGTTATCTACCCTGCATGGTAAATCTGGTATTGTTCTCACCCTAATTCAAAGTGATATTATCGTAAACCACACTGTGGAGTTGTCATTGATCTTAAAAGAAAGAGTCTTTCTTCAACATTATTCTATGTTTTTCATTGTTAATCATTGTGGCTTCTTCAGTTTAAATACTGTCAATATTAGTTCTACTTAATTAGATTATATCTTTGAAGGACAAAAATATTTATATGCATGCATTCCAGAATTGTACTCGTTTTACAGCAGTAAAAAATTCTAAATCTTTCCTCCGCGCATGTGTAGTTTTTCCTGTAGAACTATTAAAATTCTACCTTTCTCTTCTAGACTCAGGAATTCTTCTGTATGTTATTTTGTTTCCTATTCTTGCATAAATTAATAGTGGTCTTAAATATCATAGTTAATTATTTGGAATCGATTCTTATTTTTTTGTGCTCTATACACAGAGAATACTTTTACCATCTTGGGTTAATGAAATTCTATTCTCTCATAGTTCTTTCTATTTTAAAATTAATGATAGTGTAATTTCCTTCTGAACTCTGTAAACAGTAAGAATTTGTTGTACTCTGGTTGTATTCACAACATCTTTATTTTAAGTTAAGAATTTATGTTCCTACTTATATTTTCCATATTTTTTAACCTGTAAAATGGACGGACCATTATGTCCGTGTATTCACCAATTTACAGGAAACGATCAACTCAGAACCTTCTCCTAGAGGGTTTTGAGCTAGAAGTTTCTTGTCTAACTTGTCAGAAAATAAATGAAATTCACTACTAACTATCTTTATGTGCAAAGAGAACATTCACAGAATCCATTTTATTCACAATTAAAGTATTGTAAAAATTTCTTTAGAGCTTACACGTAAACTGTTAAATTTCATTCATAACCTTAAATATATTCCATCGCAGAAAAATTATCTGTTTTCTCGTTCTCTGATTGATGTTTTCCTCCCTACCTCAATAGAGGCAATCATGTCCTTGTCTCTCCCCTGTGCTCCAAGCCTAAGCCTTACGAGTTGACTGAATTTAATGGAAGATACTTCGAGACAGTCTGGTCCAGCCTTCTTTTCCAAACCATTAACAAAAATCAGAGTATTCCATTGGTTATCACCATCTCGGGAATTCTTCTCTGCAAATTTCCTTCTCCAGTTATTGAACATAACCCCTCTTCCTAACTGGGATAGCCCTTTATCCCTAGAGGTTGGGTAACTGTTTGAACTGATTATGTTCAACTAACTCTCAGTTCTTGAATTAATTTTTACCATAAGTCTATTTCTCTTTTATGGAATTCACTTCCATATTTAATTAAATCAAAATTTAATCTATATTCATAATGTACTATTTGCAATATAAATGTTGATAAATGTCTTATTGTCTTAACAAAATACTTAATCATTAGTTAACATTAAACAAGCTATTACAACTTCCCCCCTAGAAGTGAACACTGTCCTCGGTGTTTTCGTTATGTTCCAGAAAACAGTTCTAGATATGCTTTCCAAACAAAGCCTTCATCCTCCTAGGTATCTTCATCCGGGCCAAAGTGCTTCCACTACACTTTAACCTAGGTGATGGCTCATTTCCGGAGCATGATTTCTCTCTAATCGATTATAAATTAAGGCTTGACCAGGAACTCGCCGTCCGGTTCGATCTGAAATCAACAAAATTTGAATTAATACCTCATAAATCTTAGCATTTCTAATCAAGTATTATCTCCATATCCTACTTGAATATTCTTCCAGTGGATTATGTGCTTTGGATCATGTACATATTGTTTTAATAACGATACATGAAAGATGTTGTGTACAAGGATATGAATGGGCAAGGACAAACGATAAGCCACGGGTCCTACCCTTTCCAAAATTTGGAAAGGCCTGCAAAACCTGGGAGCCAGCTTGGCACAAGAAGCCCATCTTAAGTTCTTTTCTTTGGCTTGATCCTTACGTAGACATGGTCTCCCACCTAAAACTCAAGATAAGTCCTTTTCTTATCAGCATATACTTTTTTCTTATCCTGATTTGCCTTCAAATTCTGTCGGATCTTCTTTACTTTTTTCTCCATTTTAGCTAGCATTTCCGATCCAACCATCAACTTGGTTTCTGGGCTACTCCAATTAATAGGAGTTCTACATTGTCTTCCATATAAGGCTTCGAATGGACTCATATTAAGGGATTCCTGATACCCGTAACTGTATGAAAACTCCACTAGGTGCAGATATTCTTTCCACCTAGTTGGTTGTTGCATTACATACATGTGTAACATATCCTGCAGGATCTAATTTACTCGCTCCATTTTTCCATCTGCCTGTGGATGGTAGGTGGTGCTGAAATTAATTTGAGTTCCTAATCCTGTAAATAAAGTTTTCCAGAATGCTGAAGTAAACTTCACATATCTGTTAGATGTGACATTCTTTGGGATACCATGCAGCCTAAAGATTTCTCGCATAAATATTTCCAATATCTGCACCCTCTTATAAGTGGACTGCACTGGTATAAAATTTTCTTCTTTGCTTAATCGATCCACCACTACCATTATAGAATCATTATGCTTCTTTGACCTTGGTAAACCATTGATGAAGTCTAAAGATATCACCTCCCATTTCCACTCAGGTACCGATATAGGCTGCATCAACTCGACTGGGTGTCGATGTTCCACTTTCACTTGCTGGCACTCTAAACACTTGTTCAAATATTCTGCAATATCTCTTCTCATACCTAGCCAGAAGTAGTTTTTCCTAATCACTATTAGCATCTTCTGATACCTAGGATGTCCAGAGTAGTTACTTCGATGGTGCTAATTTAGAATTAGTTCCTTCAA
The DNA here is from genome assembly GCA_034641835.2 of Pinus albicaulis. Lineage (NCBI taxonomy): Eukaryota > Viridiplantae > Streptophyta > Pinopsida > Pinales > Pinaceae > Pinus > Pinus albicaulis. The sequence goes on along the minus strand of CM076570.1, from coordinate 1,615,409,224 downwards.
ATCCAATCTGTTTGGAACCAAAATCCTATTCTTGAATGTTAGCAACCCATCTTTATTAATTTCGTAATCAAAACATTTTACTTGTTTTCATAACTCCTTTGCTTGCTGCCACATGAGCTGATATTCAGGATCTTTCTCAGCTTTTGTTTTCATTTGTTCCAAAAATCTGCACTCAATATGATTATAGTACAACTCATAAACACCATGCAATTTTTTACTTAACGCATCAGCTACTCTATTCTCCTTACCCTTCACATGTTGCATATCAATGTAAAACTCGCTCAGGAAAGCATTCCACCTTGCCTGGTGAGAATTGAGATCATCTTTATTAAAATAACTGGTTAAGCTGCTATGTTCAGTTTCGAGTACAAATATTTTTCCAAGCAAGTAGTGCCTCCATACTCATAGTGCATGCACTATTGTTGTCAGCTCCAAATCCTAAGCTGAGTACCGCTGCTCATGCTCATTTAAATTTCGTGATTCATAGGCAACTACCTTACCCTCTTGTGACATAATTGCCCCAACTCCTTTACACGCATCTGTGCAGACTTCAAACTCTTTATTAGGATTAGTTACCTTTAATACTAGAGCTGTAGTAAATAACAATTTCATCTTTTCAAAACTGTCCTGACATTCCTTCTTCCATTTAAATATTTTTCCCTTTCTTTGTAAGGAAGTAAATGGAACAGAAATTTTTGAAAAAAATTCAATAAACCACCGATAATAACCAGCCAAACCCATAAAGGATTTGATGTCTGCCACATTTTGGGGTATCTTCCATTCCATAATCGTTTTGATTTTCTCTGGATCAATTCCAATTCCTTCGACAGAAATAACATGTCTAAGGTACTGTATTTCTTCCTTGAAGAAATCACACTTACTGAAATTAGCGTATAGCTGATGCTTCCATAACATTTCCAGTGCTATTCACAAGTGCTCTTTATTCTCTTCTACATTCTTGGAATAAACTAAAATGTCATCAATGAATATTAACACAAAATTATCCAAAAAGGGGTGAAATATACCATGCATCAGCCTCATAAACATTGCTGGTGCATTAGTCAGTCCAAAAGGTAACACCACAAACTTGTAATGTCCATACCTGGTATGAAAAGCAGTTTTATATATGTCTTCATCTTTTATTGGGATTTGATGGTACCTTGACCTTAGATATATCTTTGAAAACATTGTGGCTCCCTTCACTTGATCAAATAGATCATAAATCCGCAGTAAAGGGTATCTATTTTTTATAGTTAATTTTTTGAGCTGGCGATAATCCATGCACATTCGCATGCTTCCATCTTTCTTCTTCATGAATAGAACTGGTGCTCCCTAAGGGGATAGGCTTGGTCAGATGTACCTTTTATCCAGTAGTTCTTGTAACTGCATCTTTAGTTCAGTTGATTTTGGTACGCTCATTCGATATGGTGTCCTCGAAATGGGTGATACTCCAGGTATCAACTCTATGGTAAAATCAATGTCCTTTCTGGGTGAAAAGCCTGGTATTTCCTATGGAAATACGTCCATAAACTCTTGCACTATCGGGATATTTTCCATCATTGGATCCTTTTCTTTGGAATTAGTAAAACCCACTTGGATAGCATATAACTAACATCCTTTCCTTATACACTTATCCATCTGAGATGCTATAATTGGATGTAGCTGCAGAGGTTTCTTTATACCTTAAATTTCCTTACAGGTTCCAGCTTGCATTCTGTAATATATGATATTTTCCTTACAGTCTGCTAATGTCCAGTGCTTCTCCAACCAGTCCATACCAAGTAGCACATCATAGGATCCCAGAGGTAATTTATTCAGGTCTACAGTTAACTGTTGTTCACTAATTTCTAGTGCACAGTTTGGAATCTTAGCACAAACTTTTCTCTTTACTCCCATGGCTAACTGTACCGGCCACGGATTTCTAAATTTCTAACCCTACAATTTACAAATCTCTACTACTTTGGGACTTAAGTAGCTTAAACTTGAACCTAGGTCTACCAAAATAGAAATAGGTTGAGATAGTAATTTAGCTTCTAATTCTATCATTGTCGGTTGGTAATCTGCCTGCTGATATTCCAGAGCTGCGTTAATTCTGGGTATATTTCTGGCTACATCTCCCACTGTTGAAGCTTCTTGTAATTTGGTCACCGCCTCGCTCCTTCCTCGCTGTGGACAGTTTCTATAGTAGTGCGCCTCACCACACCCCTAGCACTGTAGAGGTGCATTCTGATTTTGTGCTTGTTCTGGTTTGCTAGAAGCTTCTGTAGGTTTATCTTCTGCAGGCCATCTTATTCTTTGATGATTCCTTGCAAATTGTTTGCTAACTGAGCTTCTGGAAGCACTCTTGAAATTATTGGTTCTGTTTTTCTTGAAACTAGAACTTCCCTTGTGTTCTTTCTTTGTTTGCTAGCTTTTACCCGCTCTCCTTTTGCTTTAGCTTGCTGGTAACACATTCTTGCCTTTTGGATTTCCTCGTCCATAGTTTTGGGATTCACAAACTCAATACGTTCCTTCATATGAGTCGGAAAACTACTTAGGAATCGCTGTACTTTTTCCTTTTCATCCCTTAAATAAGTAACATAACGAAGTAAGGAAGTAAAATTGGTGATGTACTCATCCATCGTCATTTTTCCTAGCTTTATGTCATGGAACTCTCTAGATTTCTCATCATAGAAGCATTTAGTTAAGTATTTATCCTTAATATACTACTAGAACGAATCCCAAGTCACATCCTGATCATCTATACTGCGGACCTTTTTCACTTCCTCCCACCATAGTGTGGCCTTCTCCCTTAACTGATATATGGCCAATATGGCTTTGAGATTACTGCTGTATTCGTAAACTTGAAAATACTTGTTCATGTTTATTAGCATGCCTCAGCCACTTCTTCCTCTACTCCATCATTTGTAGGTGGTTTTATCTTTCGAAATTCACCTTGTAGTTCCACTTTCTGTCCCTTAACTTCTTTCTGTTCGGACACATTATCTGACTCAACTTCATTATAGTTTTTATTTCTATTACTACGATGAGACTAACTTCTTTCCACTCCGTTGGTGGTGTGATATCTTGCTTCTTTCTCATTTCTTTCCTACATGTCTTTGTCAGGGCTAGGTTGTTCCACTCCCTGATTTTGTTTATTTGAGAGGCTTTTTAATATTCTCTCCTATTCTTGCATTAAACACGCATTATCACTTAAAAATATCACCATTTCCTCTTGTAGCTTCTGCACTATATTTAGCAGAATACTAGTTTGGTGTCGTTGTTCCTCCAACAGTCTGCTTGTTTGATCCACACTCAGTTGCACCCACATTTCCGGATTCATTTCTGGTCGGGGTTGGGTTTCCCCGGTGTTCTGGGGTGGCTTCTATGTTGGCCCCCTTCTCATAATATCATGTTAACATCTTTTCTTTCTTTTGTGCATCAGTATACACAGCTTATTTCGTTAGCTAACCCATAGGGTCTCAACATGCAAACGCTGCTCTGATACCACTTGTAACATCTAACACTTAACATCATAAAAAAAAGTACTTATAACCTTTTACTCCTACTTAATCCTAATCACGTCATCTAACACTTATCAAAAAAATACATTAACACTTATCAACGTTACACATTAACACTTTTCAACAAAACACATGTTTTCAGTATACCACTATGTGCATTTACATATACCACTATACACATTTACGTTGGTATATTTTCTTTACATTTTACACTCGTTAATTTTAATTTAATGATGAACCCTATGCTACTGTCCAGATAGATTTCCTTTTTTTTGCATAAGGAATTAAAATTATATGGTTATCAATACGCATTATTCTATAGTTAACTCTTGTCTCGTCTCTCGAAGCACCTGTCATATGGTTTGATCCGACTTAAATGATTGCCAATACCATAACAACTGGCAACCCAAATCTTTCTTATATGTTATCTACCCTGCACTATAAATCTAAAACTGTTCTCATGCTAATTCAATGTGATATTATCATAAACCACGATGTGGAGCTGTCATTGATCTTAAGTGGACATGTGTTAGTCTCCTCCACCGTCGATTAGCTCATCCGAAATCTGATGGAGGAATGGGTTTAGGGTTTTGGGTAATGACCTCCCACCCTAACCGCTTGCCTGTCATTTCGAACCATCTCGCCTATGCTCCCTGAAAGACGGTCACCGCCTCTGTGGAAAAACCCTTCTAAGTTTTCTATGGCATGCAGAGTTCTCGACACTCCGATTGCATGGTAAGTCTATTTTTTTAATGAAATCCCTGAGATAGCTATTACAGTTTTAGGTGCTGTTATTATTCTTTTGGGCTCTGCACCACTTCATAGATATAGTTCTTTGTGTTAATCATTTTTGAATGAATTCTTACATTTAGAGTTGTTTTCTGTTAGGACCACTATATTACCCATGAAGGTTTCCGTAGTTGATTATTCCTCCATTCCTCCATGCGAATGCCATAGGATTCCAAGGTATCGGAATTATGCTAACTCTTTAATCATTTTGTATTCTTTTCAGGGTTCTGGTTATTAAATATTCTAGTTTTAGTTACATTATTCCAATGGTTACACTTGCAGGTTTCTTCTGCATGTTCCGACATCGAAATCTTAAGGTGAGATCCTTATCAAACTTATGAATTTGGTCTTTTATACTCCCGGCTTGAAAAGTGGTTATTTATTCTTACCTTCTCGAATGATTGTAGATAAACTTGTAGATTGACATAATAACGTTTGTGATTCCTTCAGTACTCAGCGGTGGAAATTTTTCTAACTCTTCTTCGCCGCGCTAATAGGTACCATACTTGCTGTAAGGTTCTTGGTTACCAATACATACAACATTGCTAGAGGAATTCATCCTGCTATGGAGATAATTCAGTCTTAGTTGGTTATTTGTAAGATTTTTACCCTCATTTTTGGCCGAATATTCGACTGGAAAGCGTGGGGGTTTATATGTTTTAGTTTTCCTCCCATGATGGGATACTCTTATTTGAACATACTTATTCTAGGCTTCCGCCTATAATTTACATTTCTTTCCAAATCAAATTTTGTATAATGTTATGGTTTTGTCTAGGGTTTTATATTATCTTCCGGAAATATGCTTTAAGCACGCAGTTTACTTGTCTTGCTCTACGGTAAATCTAAATTGTACAGTACTTTGTTAAGATTCAAGACAGTAAAAGAAAGAGTCTTTCTTCAATATTATTCTATGTTTTCCATTGTTAATCATAATGGATTCTTCGTTTTAAATACTGTCTATATTATTTATACTTAATTAGATTACATCTTTGAAGGACAACAATACTTATATGCATGCATTCCAGAATTGTACTCATTTTATAGCAGTAACGAATTCTAAATATTTCCTCCATGCATGTGTAGTTTTTCCTGTAGAACTATTAAAATTCTACCTTTCTGGTCTAGACTCAGGAATTATTCTATGTGTTATTTTGTTCCCTGTTCCAACATAAATTAACAATTCATAGTTAATTATTTCGAATCGATTCTCATTGTTTTGTATTCTGTACACAAAGAATACTTTTACCATTTTGGGTTAATGAAATTCTCTTCTCTCACAGTTCTTTCTGTTTTAAAATTAATGATAGTGTAATTTCCTTCTGAACTATGTAAACAGTAAGAATTTGTTGTACTCTGGTTGTACTCGCAACATCTTTCTTTCAAGTTAATAATTTCTATTCCTACTTCTATTTTCCATAGTTTTTAACCTATAAAATGGTTAGACCATTATGTCTGTGTATTCACAAATTTACCGGAAATGATCAACTCGGAACCTTCTCCTCGAGGGTTCTGAGTTAACAGTTTCTTGTCTAACTTGTCAGAAAATAAATTAAATTCACTACTAACTATCTTTATGTTCAAAGAGAACATTCACAAAATCCATTTTATTCACAATAAAAGTACTTAAAAAATTTCTTTAGAGCTTACACTTAAACTGTTAAATTTCATTCATAACCTTAAATATATTCCATGGTAGAAAACTTATATGTTTTCTCGTTCTCTGACTGATGTTTTCCTCCCTACCTCGAGAGAGGAAATCACGTCCTCGTCTCTCCCCCATGCTCCAAGCCTAAGCCTTACGAGTTGACAGAATTTACTACAAGAGACTTCGGGAGAGTCCAGTCCAGCCTTCTATTCGAAACCATTAACAAAAATCAGAGTATTCCACTGGTTATCACCAACTCAAGAATTCTTCTCTGCAAATTTCCTTCTCCAGTTACCGAACAAAACCCCTCTTCCTCACTGGGATAGCCCTTTATCCATAGATGTTGGGTAAATTTTTGAACTGATTCTGTTCAACTAACTCTCAGTTCTTGAATTACTTCTTTCCATTAGTGTCTATTTCTCTTTTATGGAATTCACTTCCATATTTAATTAAATCAAACTTTACTTTCTATTCATAATGTATTATTTGCAATATAAATATTAATAAACATCTTAATGTCTTAACAATATACTTAATCATCAGTTAACATTAAACTAGCTGTTACACTAAGACATAAATTTCTTTACAAGAAATAGTTATTTTTTTATTAAAATATAATGAATTATCTTCATCTTGGAACTAGGAAAGGTACAAAGGTTTTACATAAGTTTATTATGAAGTCAAAAATTTATTTATATATCGTAAATAAAAACTAAATACTTTCATTTTTAGGATGTGGAGCTTCATGTCCAAAATCCATGATACCTATGATGTAGTGGGGAACCAATACCTTAAATTAAATTTGATTTAAACAAATAATTTTCGGCATGGGTTTACACTAACCTTAAATTAAATTTGATTTAAATATAATGTTAGCACATTAATAAATATGATACGATTTACATTAAATTATGTATTTTTTAATATTTCTTTTAGGTGTTTCAGTGATTTTTTTAGGTAGAATGATATAAAAAGTTTAATTGAAAAATTAAATGGGTTCAATTTGATTTTTTTCAACCAATTTACAACTAGATCGCAATTTAACTAATTTTTTCATATAACAGAAAATATCTAAATTTTTGGTCAAGTTTGTATAGAAATTCGGGCTTTGGGGATTCTTAAGATAACTCCCTCGCAAAATTGCTTTAACTAATTATGATAAAGTCCCACCTTAAATCGTGCTCAACCTCATACGTTATTGGGTATTTTTTTTGTTTATGAATGACCATCCTTGACATAAAGGCTTCTTCACTACGATTAGCAAGAGCTATGCAAAGGAAACCATAATTAATTTTGGAAAAATGAGAAAGAAAGAAAGAAAAGTTTAATGCGCAGAAGGCTAAAGATAGCCTATGAGACCACTTTTAGAGTTTAAAACTTGAAAAAAATTATGCACCTCAAGAGATTTAATCCTCTTCACCTCAAGAGATTCAATCGTCTTCAAAATGGATCTTTATTGGTTCTATATATGCATATAGCATGTGTAACTTTTCATTTTTTAAGTTGTATTTTTGAATGCATAAATTGATACAATGTCTTGAAAGTTTACTTGGACACTTAGATTGTGTAAACTACACCACATAAATTTTCAATTCTGACAAATATTTTCTAGAAAAAATTTAAATTTAAATTTAAAAATGGAATTAATGGCTCTAGGAAAATGACTCCAAATTAATTTATATTTTTTAAAAAGTGTTAGATAAAATTCTAAAACAAAACCTCTTCTTTATGTTGATTGTAGAGATTTAGCCAGGTGGTTCAAGCAACATTGTGAGACAAACATCGTCATAAGTGTGAGATTATTGCAAGTCTAAAAGCATTTCCTCCCCTCAATCCTCCACCCTTTATGTTTTTATGTTTCCTTTGTTGCGATATTTTTGGAGTAACATCATAGGCATGTTCAATTTCTTCAATGTCTCTTTGCACCTTTAAGGGAAATTTCTAGTGTAGCATGGAGTTGATATCACTCTTATGGATTAACTTTATCTAATCGCACTAATCTAAGAATTTACAAAGGCATAATTATCTAAAAATTTGTATATGATAAGGTATATGTCCTATGTAATTACAATCCTATCTTTAGAATGATTGATAGTCTTGTGCATGTGTAAGAGTCTATTTTTCAATTACTCTTGTCGAGCTTATCACTTGCACTAAGTTTGAGTGGTTTTCACATGATACATTAAATTAAGTCTACCTAGAATCATAGGCATGGCTCAATCTACTACCTCGTACTGAGTGATATAAAGCAAACTATATGGCGTTGCATTAAGGACTCGCACCTAGAGCTCTCAAATCACTCATGCGTGTAAATTCATAACTGTATTAGTATGTTGAGAGAAACAACTTATATTTTGGAGGAGGTGTTAAATTGTTTTGATTTTAGAAGTCAAATAGAAATGGCTTCATGGTGGGTATTGATGGGAGGAACAGGAAGATTGTATTACTTCCTAATGAATTTTAGCAAATTTATATCTTATAGCAGAGAGGCCAGAGAATGTGGTTTCCTTTTGGAATACTACTTAGAAGGCATACACCATGGAAAATAGGGTAGCTAACACTTTTACTCTCAATACAGTTTAGGCCCTAAAAACATTTTCCTAGATGTAATTTTGCTGCATACTTGTTACTATTATTTTCTCATAGAGTTGGATCCCATTTTACCACAACATTTTAAATTCTTGTTTTCTTTCATTTGATTTCTCTCAAGTGAAAGACTCAAAGAAATTTTTCAATCTCAATCAATTATTGATATTTCTAACATCCAAATATAATGTAGCTCATTATATTTATTCAAAAAAATGTGAAATAAATAATAGAAGTCCTAGTGACTAGGAGGATTTTACGGCTTGATTGAAAAAATATAATAAAATATAATTCTTCCTCATCTTAAAAATAATGTGTGATTTGTTTAACTTGCAAGTGAAAAAAAACTGTGTATAACAATAATAATGAAAGAGATCAAGTATTGTTTCACTCATCTAATAAAAGAATCTCACCGCTCTTTATCTTTGTTCTAGCAATTGATTTATTATTAACTAAAGGTTTATTAAAAATATCAAAAATATAAATCAAACATAAAGAAGTACATTTCAATGCGTAGACAGTGGATTTTTTTTATAGAGAAGAAAAATTGACTCTTCCTTTCATTATAAAAAGAGTCAATACATTTTCAGAATTCATTCTAGATATTTTTTTTTTGTTTCATTTTATCTTCTAGTTCGACCTGTTACCTGTTACATATATTCCAATTTGTTCTAGTATTCAACTAGACATATATATATATATATAAGAAAAAAATTGTCTTTACATGCCACAATGTTAACAAAAATATGTTTTCCCTACCTTACATAATCACCTAATTCAAAAATTACTAATATATCAAAATAGCAAAAATCCTGGATTCTACTTCTTCCCTTTCTCGGTATTATGTATTTTGTGTTAGACCCTTGTACTTTGTCCAGGCACTTATTTATAATTGATTTCTCTAACGTTAGTTAGCTTCCCCTGTATAAATTCATTGAATAAAAACATACTTGTTTCCTTTTCTACCCCTCTCTTAGATAAGAGGTATGTCATCCAGTTTTTCTCTCTATATATGTGATGGAATTGGATGTCCTGGAAGCATGAGTTCAATGTTATGATGTTCTTCATCCAAATTCTTAAAATGGGAGGACTAAAATTTGAATGGTATTTAACCCAGTCTATAATGGTTTTTGTATCAACCATAACCTTAATCTTCTCAATTCTGAGCCACTTTTCCACAATTAATACTCCCCATAAAGCAACCATCTCAGCCTTGTTATTGGATCCTTGTTCTCCCTTCCACCAAAAATGATAGAATCTGCGAGGGCCTGTGTATATGAATGCCCCACACCCACATATTCTCCTTATTCTTTCTCCATAAAAGAATCATATGGGAAAGGTTTTCCCCAGTTTCTTATAAGTGCAAATCATGTTCTTGCTTACCTTCATTTCCCTACCTTGTTCCTTGTAGAGGGTGATGGAGTTAATGATGTTTTCTGGAACATTTAATGTCTTCCCATCAAAGACACATGTGTTCCTACTTCTCCACATGATCCAAATAATAAAAAATGGAATATTTTATGTCCTTTGTTTTTCCTTTGCCAAACTAGGATACAAGATAAGAGAGTGTGCTGTGGCGTTGTTGGATGAAGATTCAAAGTGTCCCTACACCCTTACCACACATCCCTTGCATGCTTGCAGCTGAGAAATAAGTGGAATGGATTCTTTGTGTCCCTCCTACACATTGGAAAAAATCCCGGGCCGATGTATCCTTTTTTTTGCAGATTTTTCCATGTTAAAATTTTGTCTTTTATAGCCAATCAAACAAAGCTTTTGATTTTATATGGCGTTATCTCTTTCAAAATTTTCCGCGACCATATATTGCTATAAAAATAATTTTCAAGTATGGGAAGACTACAGTAAATTTATTTAACCCTCGACCTCCCTTTCCATAGGCTTCCTCCCAATACAATTTCATCATTTCCCCCCTGATCCTCTATGCTAATTCTAGCATGCCTAAGTTGTATGAGTTATATCTCCCATTCCTCTTTGTGGTTTGCTATGATTCCAAATTCTGTTGCACCTGCTCAGGTTCGAATTTTAATGCTTTGTACACATGTCTTATCTATCTATCTCAGCTTGTATATTCCCATATTATGTAATTGGTTGAGTAATTGCATTGAGATACTGCGATATCCATTCATCCCGGCTATAACTTCCAAGCCTATATTAATCCTAGAGCCATTCTAAACCTCCCATCGTAGAAATAGAGACATCCATTACAGGATTTGTATCATATTCCTCCATATCACTGATTTCATAGTTTTCTTCCTTCCCCCCCTACCAATCCATGTAGCAAAATCCTATCCATACATATATTTTCCTTTGATGATTTGAGCCCATAATAAATTACCAAATACCGCTCTCCACATATTCTTAATAATCAATGCCGAATTAAATGAGGAGGTATCTAGAAACCCCCAACCACCCTCATCAATGGGATGAGTGATATATGACCACTTAATCAGATGAAATTTCCTATTACCCTGTGTGCCCACCCACAAGAATTGTTCCATGATTGCATATATCTTATGGATAATATGTCTAGATAGGAGGAACAAGTGCATCTACTAAATGGAAATATTTTGAAATAATGATTTGAGCAAGATAATCCTGCTTCCCATCAAAAGCCATCCATGTTTCCAGCCAGAGAGCTTCTTCTGAAATCACCTTGAAGCCACTCCCAATCCAAGATATGATATATGGATGGCTTCAAATGGAAACACAGATAAGTGAAGCCCTCTTCTATGTACTCAACTTTCACCCCAAAGAGCCTCGAGATATATGTATGTCTTTATGAATCACCTTCCATGACAATCAAATGAGACTTATCTTCATTAATGTGAAGATTAGATGCTTGAACGAAAGAAGCTATGATGTTGTGGAAATTGACCCACTCCTTGGTAGAGGATTGTCTGCCGAGGAGAATATTTCCCATGAACATAAGATACGAAATAGTAATATGTCTGCCAATTATAACTCCATAAATAAGCCCTAAATCCTGCGCTACCCTCAATTTTATACTCATGCAATCTATTACTAGTAGGAATAATAGAGGGGAGAGATGACATCCTTGACGAACTCCTGTGAAAGCCTAAAAAACCTTTGTAGGAAATCCATTGATGATAATTGTAAAATTGATCGATTTAAAACACCCCATGAACCAGTTAATGTTTGGAGTGGACATACCTATCTTGATCAGAACCAAATTGAGAAACTCCCAGTCTATAAAATCATAAACCTTCATAAGATCTACCTTGAGAAGGCATGCATTTTGGTTCCTGGATTTAATGTAGTGAAGCATTTCGTGTGATATTCTGATGGCCTCCTAAATCTTCCTTCCTTCCATAAAACCAAAGTGTTCTTCTGTCGTGTGTTTGGTCAATCTCTGTTTGATCCTACATGCAATCAACTTAGAGATAACCTTATATGTCATATTTCATAAGATCGACCGATAATCAACAAAATATTCGGGTTTCTCTTTCTTGAGGATCAAATCTATAAAATTTGCATTGATAGCGACCGATAAGTGCCCTTGTATAACAGATTCCTTCGCTACCCTTAATAATTATGGGACCACAAATTATTTATAATGTAGAAACATATCTATCACCCACCTATCCGAACCTTGACTCTTTTATTTGGCACATTCCTTCATAACCTTAATTAGTTTCTTTCTAGTTATCAGACAACCCAGATTATCATATTCCTCCAGAGAAAACATAATAGGTAGCAAAGAGATAAATTAATTTTGAGAATTATATTGATTGTTATGTTATGCAAAATTTCCCTTAAAATGTAAGAACAATGCATTATCAATATCTTCGTGTCATACATGTATTCTTCCTAAAGTTTCTTTGATAGGCCGAATAGAGTTTTGCATTTTTTTGTTGTTGAATTGAGAATGCAAATTTTTTGTATTCCTATCTCCGAATTTAATCCATGTAGCCCTACTTTTGATCTGAATTTCATCTTCCTTTGATTTAAGAATTTCATTTATCCTCCCTTCCAAAGTGATCACATGAGCTCTATATGCCTCTAAAATTATGAGGGGGTCAGAGGGGTCATTGAAATACTGCATAATGACTTCTATCTCTTTGATTTCCCTGGTCTCATCTTCCTTCTATTCCTTAATCCAACGTATAACCTCTAGTTTCAGTCAGTGGAGCTTATGATATAAAAAAGATATATGGGGGGGTGGGGGGTGGAGTAATACCTATTCCAAATATCATGAACCATTTTTCCAAATACCTCTGAATTTAAAAAATTGGGATTGAATTTGAAAGGGTAAGCCCTCCTCCTAATGACTCCTTCCCATGTGAGCATGATGGGTAAATGGTCGGAGATGAATATTGGGATAATTTTGGAGCACAAACTAGGGAGAATATTATTCATTGACAAACTAATGATAAACCTACACAATCTCTTAGAAATTTCCTCTTTGTCTATGTATCCATTCCTCCATGTCATACCTACCAAAGAAGGAAGAATATTGACCAAATATTATTCTTCCATTAAATCCTTGAAAAATGATGATAATGAATCTTCTATGGCTTTAGTGCCCCAAATTTCTTCTTCTCCCACTGAAAAATTCATGTCTCACTCTACAATCAAATGACCTAACCACGGTATTCTGGTTCCTGCTAGTTTGTCATAGAAAAAACAATGGCCTCTGTAACGAGAATATGTATTAATAATGTGAATCCTTTTTTTAATACTCAGAATGTGTCTCGTAAGTATGATCCCTGCACATGAAGAAAAAACTGGCATCTTAAAAACCCTCGAATTCCATAAAATCCCCAACCCACCAAATAATTCGATCATGCTCATTGTGCATACATACCACTCTGGACATATATTCAATAGTATATCCCACGTTTTCTCTCTAGGAAACATAGTTTCTTGAATTAAAAACATATATGGTTGGTGAATCTAGATCAAGCCCCGGAGAGAGAGAATTTTAAGGGCCGCCCCGAGGCCACACACATTCATGGAAACAAAAATCATGGATGAAGAGAACTAATGGGTTGTTCCTATCTAACAGCTAGAGTCCCATAAAAATATGAAATTGATACACGCCCAAAAAAAATTGCAGGTTCTACATAAAAAATGGGAATTTGTTGTTCCTCACGATCCGCGGTAGATAGTTTCAATGAATGACATGTCAACACCTTATTAAATTTCTAAGTTATTTTTCTCTGGTGGGTGACATTTTTGGCTTGATTATATGAGTTCCCAAAGTTACCAAAGAAGGATCCCTTGATAGTGAGGGGATCCATAGATTTAGAGGATGTCATAATATCCTTCAGATCCTTATTCGGTGAGTATGTAGAAGATAGATTGATTTTGACTGACTAGACTAGGTTAGTAGAAGGTTTCGAACCCAATACGAAAGAGGGAATGAAAATAGAGTGATAAGGATCCATATTGGAACTATGAGCCTCAAGTAATTTGGTTGAATTGTGGATAAGGTGGACCGAAATACCTCCCCCAACTGATTTCCCCTTGGTCATAGAAGACCGTGACTAGTAACAATGTGCATAACCCACCTTACCCCCTATAGAAATTATACAAACAATATGTATACCAATGGATTCAATCTGATTTTCCAATATACTAAAAAAAGATACTGAATCCTTCTACAAAATTTGTGGAATATAAATATGATCACACAATCACACCAAGTAAGATAAAGAAGCAAATTAATCACACAACACAGACATTTTTCCTGGGGAAAGCTTGCTACTCAAAAAGCCTCCATCTCTATTGTATAATGAACCAAGGAATCATGAAATAATACAATGCACTCTTCTTGCAAGAGTTTGCTGCACTATCATCACTGTCTCACACTGATCCACACAAAATTGGTCCAACACTTGGCCAATTCTCAGCTAGTCTTCAGCTTGCCTTGCTCACGCAATCCCTAGGAAATTAATTCCTATTAAATAGGATAATTAGCCTTCCTTATTGCGCACTAAATCATGGGCATACTATGTCGTATATAATTGTGCCCGTTAAATTTTCTATAAATAAAACTGATAGATAACTTCCCTTTAACCTCTATCTCAACTGGGTCTTCATCAGAACTAACATGCATGCAACTATTAATAGAAAATTATCAGTCACTCGACAGATCACTGCATGTGAATTAAATCAGATTTAATTCACTTGACCTCTCACTAGTGCAACAATCATTTACAACTAGTTAAACTAATTTTAACTCACTTACTTGAGTTAACTGATTTCTCATTCATTAAACTAATACACTAATTGAAAATTGGAATCTAAGACGAATAGAATCACTCTACATTCCTCACCAACCACCCTCACCTCGAATTTCATGAGCTAACTGAGTCTATCACACTCAGTTACTTATTACAAGTGATTACGAGGAAATATTAAAATTTATTGTCCAATTTATTTAAGTGAAAAATAAATTTGACACACATTTCTTTTCATTTAATTAAGAAATAATTAAATCAAAAGCCTCCATGGTAGCCATTTCTGGGTGCCATTTTCTAGATGTTGTTTCTGGATGCCAATTTCACAGTTTCTTGTTGCAAATTTAAACAATCCATCTCAACAAGAAAGGAATCAATCTGTCCCGGTCCAGTACGTCTATCACTTGGCAGATCACTACATGCAACACTTCTTAATGTTTTTCGCACATGCAACTCTCCTGAAATTGAATAGACTCCAAAAACTGAATCAATATAATGCATCTATCATCAGAGTCTTCTGACTGTTGGATCCTCCTGCACATGTCTACTAGAATCTCTGCGCTGCTAACATCTGCATCCATGCACTCTACATTGTTGCCAACTATGATCTGTGCTCCAATATCAGACACCTATCACGCTGATTTTTGTCTTCCTGACATTTGACTGCATCAATATAATCGATCCTTCTTGCTACTACTTTATTGTGGGATCCTCATAGCCAGGTTCAACCCATGAGACACACCATCTCAATGAATCCTGCCCAAATTTCTTCTTGGGATTAATTCTTCACATTGCCCCACCTCTCACTTGGAGGTATATCTGCATGTACTACCTCTTCCCATCTAGCTCGAAATTTCCCCCTCCTGGAGGTCTCTACTCGAGTGGAATCTTCCACTCGGTCTCCTCTATGATTCTCCAATTGTGATTGCTCCAAAAACTTCTGAGACTGCTTCTAAGGTTGCACGTTGAGAGATAATTGATCCCTCTCAACTACTAATTCATTAACCACAACTTTTCTCCTCAAAGCCTTGCATGCATCCTCAACCTCGAGAGCATACAAGTTCTTGACTCTTACATCGATCTGCTTCACTTGTCTCGTGGCCATGTGTTTAACGAAAACTTTTCCTTTTCTAAACATCACTTCATAACCACAAACCTCCAATATCGATACAGAGAGAATATTCTTCTTTAGGCCTGGAACATACAAAAGATCTTCTAGTCTGAGAGGGGAGCCATTCTCCCTCTAAAAGGTAAATTTATCTATTCCAGTAGAACTATAACTCTCCTCATCTCCAAACTCTATGCTCTGCTGGAATTCCTTCTCCTCCAAGTCACTGAAGAGATCTATATTCCCCGTCATACGGAATAAGGCACTACTGTCTAAATACCACATGCATCCAATTACATTGTTGGACATGCATGCAATGAGAGTAAAAGCAAGCTCAAACTGTGAATCCAATGCTTCACCTACTGCCACTATAGGCTCCTTCTTATTTTCCTTCTTCTATGGACAATTTGTAGCATAGTGCCCATGCTCTTGACAATGAAAACATCTGATCTTGGACAAGCCTTTCTTTCCCTCTTCGCCTTGGGATTTCATTCCCTTGGCCTTCTTTGCCTTACTGGCTAAGGAAAAATATTCCTCACCATTAGTCTTGGATGAGGATCCATCCCTGGTATTACGCCTGAATTTTTCTTGTACCAAATATGACCAAAGTTGCTCCCAGTCTAGTAACTTCTCCCTCCCATTCACCGAGTCCTGGTAACTATGCCAGCTCTCGAGAAGGCCTATAAGTGCTAGGCTCACCAAGTCATCATTTGCTATGGTCACATCAACACTTCCAAGCTCACCTTGACATTGAGTGAACTTCACCAAGTATGTTGGTACCATCTCGCCCTCCTCCTTCTTGATTCTCCTGAGCTTGTCCTTCAATGCCAACTTCCTTTGGTCGTTGTTGTTCTGAAACAGATCTGTCAAGGCCTTCCACATTGCATATGGAGTTGCCTTTCCATGGAGACTCGGAAAAATGTGATCTTGAACTCCCTCTAATAATATCCTCCTCTCCCTTGCTACCTTCTTTTGCCAAGCATCAAGAAGAGCAGCGTCTGCTGCTGCAGGATTGGCAATATCATTATGAATGAATTATTTCAACCCATTGTCCTCCAGAGCTTCCTCCATTATATCTTTCCATGTAATATAATTATAACTTCCCTCGAGTGCATATTCCAATCTTAATCCATTGAAAGGAATCTTGATCCGCTTTTCGCTCCAAAGAAAGTATCTGCAAGTTTGAATGCTGTTCAACACAAACTCAATTTTTTCTCCACTATTTTGATTCTTGGTGCTTTGATAGCATGTAGAAATTATTAAAACAATATATATATATATATATATATATATATATATATATATATATATATATATCAATGGATTCAATTTTATCATGAAATATACTAAAACAAGATAATGAATCCTTCTACAATATTTGCGGACTATAAATACGATCGCACAATCACACCAAGTAAGAGAAAGAAGAAAATCAATCGCACAACACAGATATTTTTCCTAGGGAAAGTTTGCTGCTCAGAAATCCTCTATCTCTATTGTATAATGAACCAAGGAATCATGAAACAATACAATGCACTCTTCTCACAAGAGTCTATTTCACTATCCTGACTGTCTCACACTGATCCACACAAAATTGGTCCAACACTTAGCCAATTCTCAGCCTGTGTTCAACCTGCCTTGCTCACACACTCCCTAGGCAATTAATTCCTATTAAATAGGATAATTAGACTTCCTTGACTGCATAATACATCATGGGAATCCTATTGTGTATATAATTTCACCCAGGCAATTTGCTATAAATACAATTGATAGATAACTTCCCTTTAACCTTTGTCTCAAATGGGTCTTCATCAGAATTGACATGCATAATACTAAATCATTAGTCACTTGATAGATCACTGCATGTGAATTAAATATTATTTAATTCACTTGACCTCTCACTAGTGCAACAATCAATTACAACTAGTTAAACTGATTTTAACTCACCTAATTGAGTTAAATGATTTCTCATGCATTAAACTAATACACTAACTGCAACTTGGACTCTAAAACAAATATGATCACTCTACATGCCTCACCAACCACCCTCAACTCAACTTTCATGAGCTAACCGAGTCTATCACACTCAGTTAACTATTACAAGTGATTATGAGATAAGATTACAATTTGTTGTCCAATTTATTTAAGGGATAAATAAATTTAACACACATTTCTTCTAATTTAATTAAGAAATAATTAAATCAAAAGCCTCCATGGTAGCCATTTCTGGGTGCCATTTTCTGGATGTTGTTTTTGGATGCCAAAATCATTGTTTCTTGTTGCAAAATTTCAACACCCCCTGAAGGCCCAACATCATGGGAGATAGAGGATATTAATTTAGATGGTCCAAAGGGAACATGAGGGAAAGGATGTGGATGAAGGTCAACATCGAGAACCATACATTTCTCATAAGATACCATCATAGGCATAGGAGAAGAGGGTAATTTTTGTACAGAGCAATATAATTCTTCTTAATTAGAAATACAGAGTTTTGAATTAACTCTGTTTTTCACTCCCACACTCTTTTTGTCGATCCAAGATTTCTCTTGAGGAACTGGTTCCTGCGTCCCTAAGGGCCTACCATATTGGACCTCCTTTCTCAACTAGCGTCTCCATGGACAGGATGTCAGCAAATGCCCAATGTTGTGGCATCCCAGAAATCTAAAAGGCATGTTCTAGTAGTCGATAACCAACTTAAAAGAGAAGTTGATCCACCTTATTTCGAATTCTGCAATCAATCCTCTACCCATCTCCACCTCCATGAGCACTGAGGCCATCCTCTTGTCCAATTGTCCTAGACTCCCTTCGTCCCAATAATAAAAGGTCCTAATTCTATTAGCGTTATCAAAGACAAATGATCTATTCCATAATTTGAGTGGCAGCTCTGGAAGTTTTTCCCACACTAGGTTTCGCCAAGGCACCTCTGAGAAAGGGTCAAAGCCAATCCTCCATTTCTTTAGCAGAAAGAAGCCTCTTCCTTTAATCTAAGTTTTTTGCAAAATGTTGTCTTCATATTCCAGGCTTATGAAATGAAAACATATCAATCCATTGAACATGATGCTCACTTTAAGTCTATACTTCAACTCTCTTAGCCACCTTTCTTCTACCCATTTCTTCAGGGTGTCTCCCGTCATCTAAGCATATTGCCACCTCCCCACCAAAGTTTTGTTATGTAATTTCTCCACACTATCCCAGAATGATCCCTCCCTAAAAACCAAGGGTGGCTCCCCTTTGTGTGTGTTAAACGGTACCGGTAAAGTGGATATGAAGCTCTATACAATCTTTCTTAGATTTTCAATAAAAAAATTGCACGGTGAAAAGGATGCCAACTTTGATGGTAATTGCACATCCACCGTATAACGTGTCCTTATGTTCTCCTTTTTTCCGTCAATGTGCAATAAAAGTGTTTAAACAAATAACATAGCTTCTCTTGCAAAATAAATTTACAATATTTGAATTTAATGCGATTGTACATGTTTTTTAATATCGAATAGTTTTAAATTTGATAGATAAAAACGATGTCAATTATTTAATTTTTTCGTCAAATTTTAAAATATTTTCGAAATCTAATTAAAATAAAAATTACCGGTCTAAAATAACTTATATTTGCTTCCATTAGGTTTAATGCAAGAAGTTTTTTAATACATTCCTATGCATAGCCTGAAACTGTATTGTTATGACAATATCTTCCCGAGTTCGTCACGAAAGAGACAAGGTGGTTGCAACACATGCACATATGTTGAGCGAGATGTATCCACTAAATGGTAGAGTCAAAGTAATAAAATTCGTGGCACACATGCACATATGTCATTAAAGTTGGAGTAGATTTCAATATAACCATAGATATGGCCCTTGATTACGAAGAGATTTTTTCAGAGCTGCTGCTGGTCCTCAATGTTCATGTCGATACTATTCTTTCTCCTTAGTTTTTGATAAATGTTTAAAGATATTAATGATGTACAATGTAACTAACCTTCATTGTTAAGGTTGAGAATCTTCTCTCTCATTTCCAATTGAAAATCTTATTTTTCATTACCTTTTGGTCAAATTCTTAATATAATATTAGTGATGGACAGTTTAACCAATTAAGTTAGAGAAAATTACTGTTAAAACTAAACAAATTTCTAAATTACTGTTAAAACTAAAAAAATTATATTGAAAATTTAATATAAATAATATATTTAATTATAAAAAATTTAAAAAATATAATCTTCTCAATATATTTTATAAATGTTTTGGTAATTTTTTTATACCGATACAATGTGAAATCTTAACTCCGTATTTATCAAGTGTCGATAGGGATCAAATCTATCATAGTGAAACCCTCTTTTTTAGTGTAACATTTGAAGAAAGGTTTGCACCTCAAGAGATTTGATGCCTCTTAACACTTGATAGATATAGACTTAAGATGGATCTAGACTAGTTCTAATTAGTGTACCATGCCATTGCTAGTCAACAAGTATTTAATCTTATTTATAGATTAACATAACATTTATTATTAGGCTTACAAGTGTAGTTCGAACAAGACAACAAAATGTTTACAACAGTTGGTTGAGTGATTACACGTGTTTTTCATATGATATTATTCTAGGTTCTCATGGCTCTTGAACCATGTAATTGGTAATGAAAATATTTTTTTTTTCATGGTATCAGAGTGGATTCTAGCTGAAATTCCTCATGGGAGGGCCAGAAAGATGAGAGAGCCTTGAGTGTTATTTTTCTGTATATAGATCACAGGGGTTTCACTCAATGAACCTTTGACATAGCACATGAATTCGTGGTATACTAAACGATACCCTTAATTTGACTACATATTGCAAAACACCTTTAAAAATCACTTTATTTACCCCCCTACCAATATGAACCCAATACACCTTCCCAATTTAAAAAACCCCTACTTTCCCTAGATATTGTAGGTATCCATTTTTTTATTAACTTTTTTTATACCCCTTTATATTTTTTCATTAACTTTGAGCTCCATTTTTTATACACAACATATAAAAACCCTATAGCCCCTATTATATGATCAATATATTACTTCATTTTTTCCTCAATATATGTCACCCAATATGAATACACATGGTATGGTATTGCTCCCCCAAGGAAGCCCCCATGACATATATTAGCATAGTGTGTGTCAGATCAAATTATTTTAGTGTGTGAAGAAATTTGGAGTGCTTCTGTGTTGGTGATTTTCTCAAAGAACATGTCAATGTGAAGGATTTTCTCCAAGAAAAGTAAAGGAAGCCAAAGTTGCAATGGAGAAGGCATGCTTTAGGGTTCTTTCATGTGCTGATTTTCTTGCACTCGCAACACAAGATGTCTTCAATATACTAGGTGGACCATTATAAAACATGATACGAGAAAATGACATTATGAATCTATTGAATCTTTCATCTACAATAACAAAAAAACTATGGTAATGTAAGTCGTCGAATTTCTGTGCCTCATAATCAAAGGAGAACATGATTTCTACACTTTTCAACCTCTCTATCATGAGCTACTCCAAGAAACTCATCGTAAGAATATGAAATCATTCAACCAACTAGAAATAAATACCCTAATGAAGTTTCATATCATAACGATGTTTGGGTGATGTATACGACTTAAAATATTAATCTTGCATTGGAATCCATATCTTCCTTGAGAATTGGAAAATGGAAGTTTAGAGGATTAGTTGTTCCACATTGGTGAAAGTGATTCTCTTCCATAGTTTATATACTTTTGAATTGCTTCACATGTGTACTATAGCCAATCCATCACCAAGTGATCTATGAAATGTTTTCTAGAAAAGTGAAAGGAGAGGCTTAATGCAAATGCGAAATTTTTATATGTCGAAAATGAAATTGACAATAATAAGCCTTTGTGGTTGGGTAGGCGTTCATCCTTTGTTAGTGCAACCTAAACATGAAAATATTTGTATGTTCTAGAGGTATTGTACAATCCTATTGGTATTGACCAATGAACTGTTGATAACTTATATCGACTTATCGTGATTCAATTATTTCCAGTGCTCAACTAACATAAGAGTATGCAAAATGATACCTTGTGAAAATTATGTTTTTCCAAGCTCTCTGATTGAATCCTGTAAAGAAATAATGGTTATGCAAAGGAATTTGTGCTACATATATATTTCATTCAGGAATGGTTTGAGCAATGGAATTGGATTTTTGTCCACTGTGCATGGAATATAGTGCTAGAGGAAACAAATATGGGTATGTATGATCCAAAGGCTTAGGGACCTATGTAGTTAGATTGTAGGTCTTAACGTCATTTGTTTGATATATTTACATGCGACAAAAACTCGCTATCAACCACATGACATAGACGATGGTCATGATGGTGTAGTTATATTATGTTCACTAGGAATTTTGTTTTGGTGTTGATATGCATGATTGTGTAGTTAAAATAAATATGAAGAACTAATTAATGAAAAGAGTAACATGATTTTAAACTGGCATCTCTTGACATCTTTCGGTGCAAAAACAACACTTATCTAGTTAGGTTATCTCTACAATATATTATATGTTGGTGGTATTTGTTATTCTTCGGTGCTTCTGGCTTCAGGAACATTAGTTATAGGTTATCCTTATGCATTTCTAAGTGTGTATGTGGAAAATTTCAAGCTGTATGATTTTCTATTGAATACATTAAGTACCTACAATTTTAAGTGTGTATGTGGAAAAGTTCAAGTTGTATGATTTTCTGTTGAATACATTAAGTACCTATATAACTGAGAGTATGTGTTTCGATGCATATTTCTGGGATGGAAGTATGTCCATAGAATGATTTAGTGTCAAGCCTAAGTATTCCCATAGAGTGATTTAGTATCAAGGCCATTTTTCAGGGTTGTCAAAAATTATCGATCTTACAAATACATCATTGACGGTTAGTAGCAGTTGAATCTTAAATGGTTCAAGTGGTAAGCTCGAAATTGTGGTGGAGAAAGAGCATAGTCTGTGAGACTCCAGAGTGGGTGTAAGTGATTATGAAGACCATAACAGACATATTTGACTTGTATGTGTTTTCTATCTTGATATTTGTAATGTAAGTATTAAGGGAGGGTGTTAGGATAAATTCTTACATCATTAGAATTGGTCTGTTGGTTTGGATTGGGTTGTTGCAGATTGTTGAGATATTCTCTCAACCACAATATCCAAGTTTGGAATTAGCTCGATCTAGTTCTGACTATATATATGTATCATATTTGTAATTGAATATGTGAAAAACTACTTTGCGGTGTGAAATTAATTTTTTTGTCATTCTGTTATTGGCTCATTAGGTGACAATAGGGAGTCTATTTTTGTGGATGCATTGGATTTAACAGAGTCTCAGTCACATGTTATAACTATTTTAGTCTCTTCAACTATTTCCATAGGTTTTTTGTCTACATGCTTGAAGTTATATTAGGATGGAAAAATCTAGGCTATAACCTCTGTCTTTTTGTTGGAATTTTTAAATTTTTATGTTTGGATGTTGAAAAAACTTTGGCTCTACCACTCGCCTTGTTTCCCAAGTTGAAAATTAGGGAAGACTAGAAATTCCTACAATGTTTCATATTAATGCATGCACTAGTAGAAAATGATAAAATTAGTGACTAGGTGACTAAAAAATTTAGTCACCACAATTATTTCAAGTGAATTACTACAAAATTTGAGAAATTTGAAGTGATCAAACTAAAAATGACTAACTTAAATGACTAATTTAGTCTAGGAATAAAATATACGACTAGATAATAAGTGACTAAACTAAAAATGACTAACATAAATGACTAATTTATTCTAGGAATAAAATATATGACTAGATAATAAGTGACTAAACTAAAAATAAAGAACTTAAATGACTAATTTAGTCTAGGAATAAAATATAGGACTAGATAATAAGTGACTAAACTAAAAACGACTCACTTAAATGACTAATTTATTGTAGGATTAAAATATATGACTAGATAATAAATGAAAAAATTAATAATGATTAACGTAAATTACTATTATATTCTAAGAATAAAAATATGACCAAACAACAAGTACAACAAGTATATGAACTAGTCCTTTATGTTAGTAATTTTAATTGTGGACACAATATTTGTTATAGAATTTTTGTGGCATTGTTACATACCATGGTTGATTATTGCACTAGATTCATAGAGAATGATTTCATTAATTTGAATTCAAAGTATGTTGATTTGTACATGGTCAATTGATATAAATATTCCAAATTGGTGTATAAGACCCCTTGTTTGTGAAACAAGGGACGCACCTTCGGGCAACAATTTAACTACTAAGTCTAAGAACACATACATACTTTACCCCCTCTAGTATTAAACATATGATGTATTAAAAGGATATATACACTATTAACCATTAAACCATCTCAAACTATATAATAATTTATAAAATATAATAATTTTATACTAATCCTTCTTCTCGTACCATTGTACCATTGGTTTATTACATTATATATAATAGTTTTAATATATAATTATTTTATAATATAAAATAGTTTTAATATATAATAGTTTCATGCATTGGTAATGTAAAGAGATTTGGATATATGACATTCATGCACAGTTGTACTAACATCGGAATTTTGGTTTGGCCATAGGCGAGAATATCTGATTTGGTGTGTTGAGAGTATTACTAACACAACTACGCAAATAATCAAACACCATCGGTGTTTCGATCTTTGGTAGTTTGGTGGGAGATTTAGGAGGGCCATTCTTAATAATGGATTGGAAATAATGGAAATACAGAGCAGGGCTGGTGGATTGGAAATACCGACAATATAGAGTAGGCCCAGTGCCGATTGGTGTTGTGGTTTTCATATGGGTTACCTTTGCCGAAGTTACTGGGGTATGTACTACTCGAACCTAGACCACCAGAGAAGGATTTCGTGTGTAATTTGCTTCATTACAAAATATCAGATTTGGTAGGTTGTATAAAGAGTTATGAATTTTGTATGAAGAATCAATCGGATTAAAGGGAAAATTCTCTACCTTCCATGCCCTGAATGTCCATCCTATGATGGGGACTCACCCCACAACCATTAGATGTGCACTCTATTCTCCGCTCATTTGTTTTTATTCCTTAAAAATCCCCATCAAGCAAATCAGAGAACGAGCTATTGCTACTCTCATTACTAACAACAATGCATGCTCTTGATGGTCATACGCTGGAGCCTGCAGCGGAAATTAGTTCTAATTGATGTAGTTAACACATGCTCTTACAGGTCAATCCGATTAAACAAGATATTTTACAGGTGTATGCATTTTTTCGACACATGATTCATATTGGAATTTTCATGAGGTGAAATAATAAGTTCGATTCTAAAGTGGTTGTGGAGATCTGAGCAACCAAGGGATAGGCCCAATGTCAATTGGTATGCATACAATCAAATTCTATTACAACAGTATACAAATGTTATGAAACCAACTCAAAAAATAGAAGAAAAGATACATCAATGCCTTAGAAATAAGCCACATCAAGGGGGAAACCTCCAATAAATTACATAAATGAACAATTATTGGATGATACAAATGACCAGAACCTCCTTTCTATATATAGGAGTCCATGGGGCCACAATGTAATCCTAGCCAACCTAACAATAATAATGTAAGGGCACAATAATAACAATATGGGGGTTAGAGGGGTACAACAATAACAATAAGGGGGTTACACTAACAACAATAAGGGATTATACTAGTAATATAGGGACCTAACATGCTCCTCTCCTTCAAAAAAGTGTTGTCCTCAGCGCTTGAGTAGCTCTGGGTGCTTTTGTATAAAATTCTCATCCTCCCATGTAGAATCTTCAGTGCGTAAGTTCTTCCATTTGATGAGATACTCTGAAATTGATCAATTTCGTAGCTGTCGATTTCTTGTTTCTGTGACTGCTTCAGGTTCCAATATGGTTTTTCCTTCCTCATCAAGTTATGGAAATATTGTTTGAAGTGGAAGTTTGTCCCCAATAACCTTATTTAAGCATGAAACATGGAAAACTAGATACACTCACGAAGAAGCAGGAAGCTGCAATTTGTATGCCATAGTACAAATCTTTTGCAACACCTTGTAAGGACCATAGTACTTTGGCGATATCTATTATCCTTCTTAGATTGCTTGAGGGACATTTGTTTGTATGGTTGTAGCTGTAAAAATACTCAGTCTCCCACATCAAAACTTCTCTTGCTGCGATGTTGATCTGCCAGTTCTTTCATTCGATTTTGTGCCAAATTTAGGTTATCCTTTAAGAGTTGGAGAACTTATTGTTGATGTTCGATGTGATCTTCCACTGCTTTAACCCTATATTTTTCCCTTAAAGAAGATGTGATGGAAAGTGGATGATATCCATAAAGTGCCATAAATGGGGTCATTTTTGCTGTAGTATGGAAGGAAGTGTTATACCACCATTCAGTGAGAGGTAACCACTTCACCCATTATGCTTTCTTATCAGATACAAAAAAATGAAGGTATCCTTCCAAAAATTTATTCACTATCTCAGTTTGACCATAGGATTGAGGATGATAAGATGAGCTATCAGCTAGTTGAGTACCCAAACAAGAAAATAATTCTGTCCAAAAATTTCCTGTAAAAATGGAATCTCTGTCACTTACAATAATCTTTGGGTTTCCATGTAGCTTTTGAATTGTTTCTATAAATGTAGTAACAACTGTACTCGCTTTAAATGGATGACATACTGCACAAAAGTGTGCATATGTGGTAAGTATATCAACTACCACCATTATGACACTCTTTCCCTCGGACTTAGGTAAATATGTGATAAAATCCATTTAAATCTCCTCCCAATGTTAACTTAGAATGGATAAAGGTTGTAGAAGACCAAACATTCCACCACAAACGTTTGAATATCAGATTTAAGGCCATCCCAAAAAAATTCTTTCTTCACCCTGTGGTAAGATTTTAAAAATCTCGAGTGTCCTCCTAAAGGAGAAGTGTGCGATTCCAAAAGAATCTTTTGTTTTAGTTGGGAATTCTTGAAAATACATAAGCTATCTTTGTACCATAAGGAATCATTTTTCCAACTAAATGTATCAGATTAGTAGGATCTTACTGCAACTTTTGAATGAGTGTCTACACTTCTTCGTCCTTCTTCCATTCATCCCTTGCTTTGGTTATCCAATCTGGTTGGATAATAGAAATGGAACAAATAAATTCTTCCACCTATTCATCCTTTCTTGAGAGTGCATCTGCAACAAAATTTAGCTTCCCTTTTTTTTAGATGATTTCAAAGTCATAACCCAAAATCTTTGTGACCCATTTTTGTTGCTCTTCTAAAGATATTCTTTGTTCCAAAAAGTGTTTAAGACTATCATGATCAGTTTTGACCTTGATGTGTCTTCCCATTAGGTAAGGTCGCCATTTCTTTAGTGCATGTAGTATTGCCAACATTTCCTTCTCATAAATAGCCTTTTTTAAATACTTTCCTTTGATTGGATGAAGTTCAAAAGCAATGGTTCTTCCTTCTTGCATTAAAACAATTCCAATTCCATTTCCTGAGGCATCACATTCCACAATAAAGGTTTTTGTGAATTCTGGCGTAGCTAAACTAGTGCTAGGCACGTTGCCTCTTTAAGATGTTCAAAGGCCTTAGTTTCTTCAGGACTCCATTAAATGCATATTTCTTCAATAATATTGTTATAGGTGCTGTTATTCTCCCATTATTCTTAAAAAACTTGCAACAATTCCCCATTAACCCGAGAAATCCGTGCAACTGCTTTAGGGTTGTGGGGACTTTCCATTCCTTAATGGATTTATTTTTGTTAGAGTCTACCTTGACACCCTTGTGAGATACAATATGACCCAGATGTTCCACCTCTTGTACTCTAAATAAAAATTTGGATGTTTTTGCATATAGTTATTTCTCTTCCAGTAGTTTGAGCACCCTATCAACATGTTGAACATAATCCTTCCAATACCTGCTATAGATTAGTATATCATAAAAAATAATAGAACATATTTTCTAATAAAGGGTTTGAAAATAGAATTCATCAACCCTTGAAATATAGAAGGTGCATTGGTAAGGCTAAAAGGCATGACCAAAAATTCATAATGACCCTCATGAGTTCGAAATGTTGTTTTCGGGATATCTTCTGTCTTAATTCTAATATGATGATATCCTAAACAAAGATCCAACTTAGTAAAATAAATTTCTCAATTTAATTCATCCAATAATTCATCAATCACATGAATGGGAAACTTATCTTTAATAGTGAGCTTATTGAGCTCCGTATAATCTGAACACATGTGCCATGATCCATCCTTCTTGTGCACCAATACTACTAGAGCAAAGAAAGAACTTTGAATAGGTTGAATTATACCAGCCTATAACATTTCTGCAATCATACTTTCAATTTCACTCTTTTGTAAATAAGGATATCTGTAAGGCCTGAACTTTGGAGGAACACTTCCTGGAATAAAATGAATAGCATGATCATGATCATGAATAGGTGGGAGTCCTTTGCTATTTTCAAACACCTTGGAATGATTGTCCAAGACATTTTGGAGATCTGTAGAAATAGATAATTTTGATGTTGGAACTTATAGTGAGCATAATTGTGAAATTATGCCTCGTTGTTATTTCTTCAGAAGCTTTGTCATGAAATTAGAGCTTATTATCTTTCCTGACTTCCCTGCGGTACCCCGTAATTCTATTTCCTTTCATTCCGAAAAAAATTTCAACAAAAATTCTTGAAAATTGAAAGCTACCATCCTCAAAGATTGTAACCATTATACTCCTAGTACAACATCAACACTTCCCATTGGAATGGAAAAAATTGGACTATTCAATACATATTCCCCCATGGATAGCTTGATATTATGGCATTTTCCAGAGAAATTTATAGTTCCTCCATTTGCAACCATCACTTAACATTCTGGTTCTTGATATAGGAAGAAATTCAATTCCTTGGATACGTTACAATGAATAAAATTATGGGTACTACCCGAATCAATCAACACTATTACCTTTTTCTTCTTTATATGTCCTTCTATATTGAGAGTTTGAGGAGTGGTAATTCCTTCCAATGCATTACATGATATGGTCGGACTCATTTCTTCTTCTTCTAGGGTTGGTTCCTGGTGTATATCCTCTTCTTTTAAAGTTTCTTGTTCATTTTCTTCCTCCTCTTCACAATCTATGTAAAATATTTTTTTCTCAACACACTTATGACCTTTAGTGTATTTGCTATCACAACTGTAGGAAAGCCCTTTTGCTATTTTTTCTTCCAATTGTTGTGGCATGAACCTTGTAGGTTGTGGAATTCTAGGAGTAGAAACACTTCCATATTTATAGATGTGAGTGGTAGGCTTCCTTGTCGCCATAATTTTACATTCAATTTTTCATGCCAACCTAAATGCCTTCTCCAATGAATCAGGTTCCCAAACGTGAACTTCATGTTGGATGTTATCCTTTAAAGTCCCTATGAAGATGTCAATCCTATGTTCTTATGGAATATTAATTACCCTTATATTCAATTTTTGGAAGTCCTCAATGTGCTCCACCACTGAACCCTTTTGTTTGAGATTTATCATTTGGCTAAAGAAGGTGTTGCTCTTTGTATCCTCATAATGTGCTATCATTTCCTTTGTAAAAATTGACCAAGTGAAAAAAATTTTATGGGAGAAAATCCATCGATACCATAAAAATATATTTTGTTCTAAATATAAAGTTGCAATGCATACCTTTTGTGTGTTTTTCACATTATTGAGATCAAAATATTTCTCCATCTAGAGTATCCATGTAACGGGATCCTTGCCATCAAACTTCCTCATATCCATCTTTGGAATATGGTGGTCCTTCAATCTCTATAATTTCGAATCTTCAATATTTCAAATTTTGTCCTGTAGTAGCCCTTTGAATCTTCCTTCGAATGCCACAGATCTGACCTGATTTGGATACTTCAAGGAAAAGTTATGTTGAATCTCCAACAATGACCTAATTATGGACTGGTTCAGTAGAGAGCACCTGTACAACGTGCCACATTTCATTGTTTTCTCCTTTAGCACTGAAATTGATAGACAGGTCACTACAGTTTGTGTACTTACAACCACTTTTTATAGAGTTCCAATCCGATGCTTAGAGAGAGAGTTATGACGATTTTCCCAAGGTCACCGCTTTGAGATGAAATTCAGGAGCTTGAACAAAGCCTAAATTCCATAGATCATATCTCTAAAAATATTGTGAGCGAAGATCTAAAATTACTACAGGAAATTCCTGAAGCTTTCGGCTTCGCTCTGTAAAAATTTCAGCTTCTGAACCTTCGTAGAAAACAAGTTATTGCGAAAATTCCATGATGACCTATTTAGGTGAAATTCGGGAGCCTGAAAAAAGCCTAACTTCCATAGAGCATAAATTATAAAATATTGTGAACCAAGATTTGAAATTTGTACACGACGTTTCTCAAGATTTTGTCTTCGCATTGTAAAAATTTCAGCTTCTAAGCCTTCATAGAAAAAAATTATAGCAAAAATTGCATGATGACTTCTTTGGAGCAGCAAAACCCTAGAATCCAAAGCTCTGACACCAAATGTTATGAAACTAGCTCCAAAAATATAAGAAAAGATAGATCAACGCCTTAGAAATAAGCCACTTCGACCGGAAACCTCCAATGCATTACATAAATGAACAATTCTTGGATGATTCAAATGACCAAAACCTCCTTTCTATATATAGGAGTCCATGAGGCCACAATGTAATCCTAACTGACCTAACAATAATAATGTAAGGGCACAATAATAACAATATGGGGGTTACAGGGGTACAACGATAACAATAAGGGGGTTACACTAAGAACAATAAGGGACTATACTAGTAATATAGGGACCTAACAACAGAGCCTGGTGTAGTCAGTTTTGTCTACATCGTAGACATGTGAGCTCTCACAGAACTTTGTAAAAGCTACCATGCATTCTTTTGAGTTTGGTTCCTTGAAAATATGATCTGGGTCAGATGTTCTTGCACAAAAAAAATTAAATGGAGGTTTATTTTCAATTATAAATGCTCATAAGTAGTACTTTGAGCTTTTCCAACATACAAGACTGAGGAGTTTTTTTTTTTTTTTGAGTTGACAAGGTTCAAGGTTCAAGTGCATGATACCTTCTTGCAATTTAGTGTGTGATTTTTGATTTGATTGGGATCTTGGTTGAATGTTCAAACCCTTTGTGTGCCTTTATATATGGGAGTATATATGGGAGGATATCTCATTTTATTGAGCCATGCACAACTAGCATCAGATAGTCATTTCCCCTACAAGTTGCGAACAAACCTAAAGGAAATCCATTAAAATTGACTCTCATGGTCTACCTAGGATCGGAAGTAGAGTATAATTTCCCAATTTTTGTTTTGTTGTCTTTGAAATTATATGAAGGGAACAACATCTTTTGAATTTATTATCGACACTATCAATCCCATTGCTAGTGGTCATGGAAGGTAATGTGCTAGTTTACTCGTTCTTCCTTTTCAACAATTAATTGAAATGAAAATAACTAGACCACTTAATGTGGTGTGCATTCTTGATCTTACTCAATGTTCAAAGGATTGGTGAGACATGTGAGTGCTATGAATGATGATCTCTTTTCCACTCAAACAATTTCTACAATGATGTGTTGTTTGAACCAATGTGTACATATATTGGTCATATATTGTGTAATTAAGAATTCTTGAAAATGTATTGGATTGGTGTGCAACTGGTCTTCATGTTGCATCAATCACATACCCATGGAATTTTTCCACAAATACATGTTGATATCGAGGGCTTGTTGAATGTGGGGTAAGGAAAGAATAGTACTAGTTACAACTTGACACTTGATCTCTTTGAACAATCTTTGCTCTGAATTTCCCTAACTAAAATTGAATTGGTAATTTTAGTGCATTAAGAGGGTGTGTGACATCGAAAAACTACACAAGAAATATCTTTAGATAGTTTTCCATTTCCATGAAGCTTTGTAGGTTGTGAATGTTCTTTAGTAGTGGTCAGTTGGCAATAGATGAAATCTTTTTTAGAGAAATGTTGAATCAATCTTGGTTCTTTCAAAATCTAATATGCACTAGTTTTGTATGCTTGAATGTATGTTTCTTTGTATTTATTACTTCCTTTTCTATTCATAATACTGATATTATTTGATCCAAGTGTTTCAAATGGTACTAAAAACTAGTATGTTATTCAAGTACACAATCACAAAATAGTTAAGATACAATGTGAGCACTTTGTTCAATATCCTTGCGAATGTCATAGGGGCACAAATTATATCGAACGAATTCACCAACCATTGAAAAAATACTTGTCGTGGCTCAAAAGTTTTCTTTCATATATCTTCGAGATTGATACAGATTTAGTTGTACCAAAAATTTAGGTTAATATTACTAATATAATTACCTTCATGAATGTAATCAATTAGGTTCTTGGTGCATGACAATGAATACCATTTCTTGATGGTGTTTCTATTCAAAAAATAATAATAAATTGTCCATGTGTCATCCTTATTTGGAAAAAAAAATTAAAAAATCCGAAAAGAAATGAGTTGGTTCATATTTGGCCATTATTTATTAAGTCCTGTATCTACCTCTTGATCTCTTAGTTTTCCAACAACAAATCCCCACACAATGACTCATTCAATAGAACAAAAACTTGTTGCAACTCATTGATGTGTTGGACTGCATGGCTTGGAGGCATCCTGTGTAGTTCCCATAACAACTTGAAATAGTGCTACAATAACTTTTCCAACTTGAATATTTTGTTCTTCTAAATTCTCATACGTGTTAGATATGCATGCAATAAGGCCTTGGGCTATTGTTGTTGGTTGACCACTAGAGAGTGGCACTATCCTACGCTCACAAGGCTATTAAAGAAAACTATATTGAAGCTTTTTATTAGCCTCTAGCCTTTAGTGGTTGAATTAACACCAAGGGACTTGGATATTTTTTGTGTGGTCATTGAGTATTTTTGGCCTTTTTTGACTAGTCTATGTTTAGGCATTGACAAAAGACTATCTCAATCCTAGAGATATGAATAGTTGAATATCATATCACAGACATCGAATGAAACAATATTAAACTCCACTTCATCTACATTATCTATTGAGATGGGGAACTTCATCCACTTTTACATGCACATTCAACAAGTACTTGTTCTTGCTAAGAAAAACCAAGGGGTAGGGTTAAGTATGCATGATTGGAGGTAAATTATGATTTTTTATCACTTCTTTTGAGATGATGTCTCATTGGTTTATAGTGTCAAACACTAAAGTCACAAGATCCATCCCAAGCTGGATATTAATGGAGAATAGTTTCCAACTCTTTGTGTAACTAGGATGTACAATTTCCATCAAAGAGATGCAATCCATCACGCTGTTAGCTATCGAAATCTATTTCACTCCTTACTCTATCATGATCAACATTTGATGCTTCTCTATAATGTAGTGTCTAATATCCATCTTTGGAATGTCCATTTCACTTATCGATAGGGATAAAAGGGAAAAAATTTCTTTCTTAATGTGGTGTTGGACTTCTGCTACAAAATTTTGTTGAATGGCTTGATGTTCATACCATGTTTTGCAATGGTCATCTTTACTTATTTGGAATTAGTGGCAACAACATTATTAAGCTTCCTACAATTGTTTGTAGCCTCTACTAACCTAGATTTTTGACAGGCATATACAAGAGTGCAAATGTCAAGCATCTCAAACTCCATCTAGATTGGTGAAATTAGTCCACCATAGACCTTGGTTGCTAGTTTTTCTTTCTGGTCCATTATATTTTTCTAAATTGTATAGTGGTTGGACTTATGGATGTTGGAATTTACTACCTGGTTGGACCTGTATTGCCTCTATTGGTGTTGCGCCATAGGATAATAAACAGGATTAATTTATTCTTGGTAGTGTGATGATGAATTTATTCCATGTCATGGTTTATGTGGCATTGAGGGTCCCTATGTTATCACGTAAATTCTCACATAGAAAAGCTTCTTTGTGGACATTGTATGAATAACTTTGCAAAGGAAACTTTAAAGCTTCACACGTGAATTACTGTACTTCATAAAAGGAATCCAACTGACACATCCAATTTTCCAATTGCAAGAAGTCCATATGATCATCATGGGATGAAATCTCCACATTCATTCCCATTTTGAGAGAGGAACCCAAATTCATTAGCGAGCCTCCTCCAGTACTACTTGATTTTTAGTTTGAAATTACTTCTCAAGGATTTCTAGTGGATAGAAGTGTGTAAAGTTTCAACACGTGATGTTAAATTCTACAACAAACGAGCGGTATTAGTTAGCGTTCAATCCATAGAATCAATCTTCATATTCATATTGGGAAAAATTGGCTTTGACTCTCGAGTATTTCAATGGGACTGTATTTATTCCTCCATTTACTTTGTTATTTGAGAATGAGTCTTTTTCATAAATTATGTATAATATTTAGTGACTTCTTGCAAAACAATTCTCTGATGCTAAATTGATTCCAATTGCATGCTACCAGAAGCTGCACATCCACAATTATTACAATGAATAAATCTTATATACATAGTCCCTAAAAAGTGGTGCAACAATTACTTAATCAATACAAACAAATAAAATGATTTCAAGAATTGACATGATAAATCGGGTAGTGGCTCAACTAGTAATTCTCATTTAAAGAATAAGCTTGTACAACATTATATGAACAACATGAAGCTTTACATCAACACTAAATATCCCACAGTGTTGTGAATCTAGCTCCAAAAATAGAAGAAAAGAGATATCAACGCCTTAGAAATAAGCCACTTCGAGGGGGCAACCTCCAATACATTACATGAATGAACAATTCTTGGATGATATAAATTACAAAACCTCCTTTATATATATAGGAGTCCATGGGGCCACAATGTAATCCTAGTGGGGCCACAATGTAATCCTAGCCGACGTAAAAATAATAATTTAAGGGCACAATAATAACAATATGGGGGTTACAAGGGTACAATAATAACAATAAGGGGGTTACACTAACAACAATAAGGGACTATACTAGTAATATAAGGACCTAACATGCCCCTCTCCTTCAAAAAAGTGTTGTTCTCAATGCTTTAGTAGCTCTGGGTGCTTCTGTATAAAATTCTCATCATGTAGAATCTTCAGTGGGTAAGTTCTTCCACTTGATGAGATACTCTGAAATTGATCGATTTCGTAGCTGTCGAGTTCTTGTTTCCGTGACCACTTCAGGTTCCAATATGATTTTTCCTTCCTCATTAAGTTCTGGACATATTGTTTGAACTGGAAGATTTTCACCTATAACCTTCTTTAAGCATGAAACATGGAAAACTGGATGCACTCATGAAGAAGTAGGAAACTCCAATTTGTACATGCCATAGTACCAATCTTTTGCAACATCTTGTAAGGACCATAGTACTTTGGCGATAATTTATTATCCTTCTTAGCTTGCTTGAGGGACATTTGTTTGTATGGTTGTAGCCATAAAAATACCCAATCTCCTACATCAAAACTTCTTTCACTGCAATGTTGATCTGCCTATTGTTTCATTCGATTTTGTGCCAAATTCAGGTTATCCTTTAAGAGTTGCAGAACTTATTATTGATGCTCGATGTGATCTTCCACTGCTTGAACCTTTAAATTTTCTCTTAAATATGATGTGATGGATGGTGGATGATATCCATAAAGTGCCATAAATGGGATCATTTTTGCTGCAGTATGGAAGGAAGTGTTATACCACCATTCAGCGAGAGGTAACCACTTGACCCATTGTGTTTGTTTATCAGATACAAAACAACGAAGATATCCTTCCAAACATGTATTTACTATCTCAGTTTGACCATCAGATTGAGGATGATAAGATGAGCTATGAGCTAATTGAGTACCCAAACAAGAAAATAACTCCGTCCAAAAATTTCCAGTAAAAATGGGATCTCTGTCGCTCACAATAACCCTTGGGTTTCCATGAAGCTTTTGAATTGTGTCCATAAATGTAGTAGCAACTATACTTGCTTTAAATGGATGAGATAATGCACAAAAGTGTGCATACTTGGTAAGTCTATTAACTACCACCATGATGACACTCTTTCCTTTGGACTTAGGTAAACCTGTGATAAAATCCATTGAAATCTCCTCCCAACATTGACTTGGAATGGATAAAGGTTGAAGAAGACCCGGTCTTAATTGTCTCAACTTTATTCTGCTGGCAAACCAAACATTCCGCCACAAAATTTTGAATATCAGATTTAAGGCCAACCCAAAAAAATTCTTTCTTCACCCTATGGTATGTTTTTAAAATCTTGAGTGTCCTCCTAAAGGAGAAATGTGCAATTCCAAAAGAATATTTTGTTTTAGTTGGGAATTCTTAAAATGATATAAGCAATCTTTGTACCATAAGGAATCATTTTTCCAACTAAATGTATCATATGTACTAGGATCTTACTGCAACTTTTGAATGAGTGTCCACACTTCTTCACCCTTCTTCCATTCATCTCTTGCTTCGGTTATCCAATCTAGTTGGATAATAGAAATGGCAGAAAGTAATGCTTCCACCTCTTCATTCTTTCTTGAGAGTGCATCTACAACAACATTTAGGTTCCCTTTTTTGTATATTATTTCAAAGTCATAACCCAACATCTTTGTGACCCATTTTTGCTACTCTTCTAAAGATAGTCTTTGTTCCAAAAAGTGTTTAAGACTATCATGATCAGTTTTTACCTTGAAGTGTCTTCCCATTAGGTAAGTTCGCCATTTCTTTAGTGTATGCAGTATTTCTAACATTTCCTTCTCATAAATAGGTTTCTGTAAATACTTTCCTTTGATTGGACGACTTTCAAAAGCAATGGGTCTTCCTTCCTGCATTAAAACTGCACCAATTCCATTTCCCGAGGCATCACATTCCATAATAAAGGTTTTTGTGAAGTCTGGCGTAGCTAAGACCGGTGCTAGGCACATTGCCTCTTTAAGATGTTCAAAGGCCTTAGTTGCTTCAAGAGTCCATGAAAATGCATCTTTCTTTAATAATGTTGTTAGAGGTGCTGCTATTCTACCATAATTCTTAACAAACTTGCAATAATACCCTGTTAACCCAAGAAATCTTCGCAACTGCTTTATGGTTGTGGGGACTTTCCATTCCTTAATGGCTTTAATTTTGTTAGGGTCTACCTTAACACCCTCGTGAGATACAATATGACCTAGATATTCCACCTCTTGTACTCCAAAGAAACATTTGGATGTTTTTGCATACAATTGTTTCTCCTGCAATAGTTTGAGTACCCTGTCGACATGTTGAACATGATCCTTCCAAGACCTGCTGTAGATTAGTATATCATCAAAAAATACTAGAAAAATTTTTCTAAGGAAGGGATTGAAAATGGAATTCATCAACCCTTGAAATGTAGAAGGTGCATTAGTAAGGCCGAAAGGCATGACCAAAAATTCATAATGACCCTCATGAGTTCAAAATGCTATTCTCAAAATATCTTTAGATTTCATTTTAATTTGATGATATCGTGAACGAGGATCTAACTTGGTAAAATAAATTTCTCCATGTAATTCATCCAATAATTCATCAATCACAGGAATGGGAAATTTTTCTTTAATGGTAAGCTTATTGAGCTCCCTATAATCTGGACACATGTGCCATGATCCATCCTTCTTGTGTACCAATACTACAGAAGCAGATAAACAAATTTTACTAGGTTGAATTATACCTGCCTTTAAAATTTCTGCAATCATACGTTCAATTTCGCTCTTTTGGACATAAGCATATCTATAAGGCCTAATATTTGGAGGAAAACTTCCTGGAATCAAATGAATAGCATGATCATGATCACGAATAGGTGGGAGTCCTTTGGGAGTTTCAAACACCTTGGAATGATTGTCCAAGACTTTTTGGAGATCTATAGAAATAGATGATTTTGATGTTGGAACTTCTAGTGAGCATAGTTGTGCAATTACACCTTGTTTTTCTTTATTTAGAAGCTTTTTCATGACATTAGAGCTTATTATCTTTTATGGCTTCGTTGCAATACCTTGTAATTCGACTTCCTTTCCTTTTGAAAAAAAATCAAGAAAATTTCTTGAAAATTAAAAGATACCATCCCCAAAGATCGTAACCATTGTACTCCTAGTACAACATCAACACCTCCCATAGGAATGGAAAGCATTGGAATATTCAATACATATTCCCCCATGGTTAGCTTGATATTATGGAATTTTCCAGAGCAGTTTATAGTCCCTCCATTTTCAACCATCACTTGACATTCTAGTGCTGGGTATAGGAAAAAATTCAATTCCTTGGCTACCTTACAATGAATAAAATTATGGGTTCTACTTGAATCAATCAACACAATTACCTTTTTCTTCCTGATATGTCCTTCTATTTTGAGAGTTTGAGGAGCGGTAATTCATGCCAATGCATTACATGATATGGTCAGACTCATTTCTTCCTCTTCTAGGGCTCATTCCTGATGTATATCCTCTTCTTGTTCATTTTCTTCTTCCTCTTCACAATCTATGTAAAATAATTTCTTCTCAGCACACTTATGACCTTTAGTGTATTTGCTATCACAACTGTAGCAAAGCCCTTTTGCTCTTTTTTCTTCCAATTGTTGTGGTGTCAACCTTGTAGGTTGTGGAAACCTAGGCGTAGCAACACTTCCTTCTTTATAGAATTGAGTGGTAGGCTTCCTTGTCGCCATAATTTTACATTCAACTTTTCTTGCCAACCTGAATGCCTTCTCCAATGAATCAAGTTCCAAAATGCGAACTTCATGTTGGATGTTATCCTTTAAAGTGCCTATGAAGAGATCAATCCTGTGTTCCTCTGGAATATCAGTTACCCTTATATTCAATTTTTGAAGTCCTCAATGTGCTCCCCCACTAAACCCTTTTGTTTGAGATTTATCAATTGGCTAAAGAAGGTGTTGCTCTTTGTATCCTCATAATGTGCTATCATTTCCTCCGTAAAAATTGACCAAGTGACAATTTTTTTACGTGAGCAAAGCCATCGATACCATAAAAATGTATTTTGTTCTAAATGTAAAGTTGCAATGCGTACCTTTTGTGTGTTTTGCACATTATGGAGATCAAAATATTGCTCCATCTGTAGTATCCATGTTACAGGATCCTTTCCATCAAACTTCCTCATATCCATTTTTGGAATATGGTGGTTCTTGCCTCCAACATTAGAGTTTATGAAATCACGATTAACATTTATTTTGTTCTCATCATGAGTTTCCTCTACTATCTTTTCACCATTAGGAAACATTTCTTGTATCAACTTTGCCAAACCTTCAATGTCTACTTTTAGATCCTTCTTCATGTTTTCCATGTTTTCTTTCATTTTTTCATCGATCTTAGCTTCCATGTCATCCATCTTAGCTTCCATGACTATTTCCATGCCATCCGTCTTAGCTTCCAAACCATTCATCTTAGCTTCCACGCCTTTCTTCAAACCATCCATATTAGTTTCCATGCCTTTCTTCAAAACTTCCATTTCATTTTTTGTTGTTCTTTGCGAGAGAAAAATTTGTTGCACTTGCTCTTGTAATTTTGATATGTCATGTTGTCATTCTTTGTCTTCATGAGTCATAGTAGAGCCTTCTAAACGCTTAATGGGTGTTGAATTATTTTTCGGGGCCATTTTAGAATACAATGTTGATATCTATTCTACAATATGCCCTTGGAATCAATTCAACTTGATTCTTCAAACAAGACTTATGCAATTCGAAAAAAAAAAATACACACCTTTTACTTGCTTTTGAGGAGCTCGATATTGAAATTGAATTATCTCTATAATTTTAGATCCTCAATATCTGAAATTCAGCCATGTAGTAGCCCTCTGAATCTTCTTTCAAATGCCATAGGTCTAATCTAATTTGGATTCTTCAACACAAACTTATGTCCAATATCCCACAATGACCCAATTTTGGACTGGTTTAGTAGAGCGAACTTGTACGACTTTCTACGTGTCACTGTTTCCTCCTTTGGCTCTGAAATTGATAGATTGAAAACTAAATTTTGTGTACTTGTGGCCACTTTTTATAGCATTCCAATCCGATGCTCAGAGAGAAAGCTATGAAGAATTTCCCACGATCACCTCTTTGAGATGAAATTCAGAAGCCTGAAAAAGCCCTAAATTCCAAAAATCATATCTCCGAAAATATTACGAACCAATATCTAAAATCTTACGACAATGTTCCTCAGGATTTCAGATTCGCACTCTAAACATTTCAGCTTCTGAACCTTCATAGAAAACAAGTTATTACGAAAATACCACGATGACATGTTTAGGTTAAATTCAGGATCCTACAAAATGACCTAACTTGCACAGATCATATCTCCGAAAATATTGTGAACCAAGCTCCGAAATTTTGCGTTGATGTT
This sequence comes from Pinus albicaulis, assembly GCA_034641835.2. Taxonomy (NCBI): domain Eukaryota; kingdom Viridiplantae; phylum Streptophyta; class Pinopsida; order Pinales; family Pinaceae; genus Pinus; species Pinus albicaulis. Next base: position 1,615,369,002 of record CM076570.1, on the reverse strand, counting down.
CCTCAATATTTTGGATTCACACTCTAAAAATTTCAAATTCTGAACCTACGTAGAAAAAAACGTTATAGCGAAAATGCCATGATGACCGGTTTGGAGCAACGAAACCCTAGAATCTCAAGGCTCTAATACCAAATGTTGTGAAACCAACTCCAAAAATATAAGAAAAGAGATATCAAAGCCTTAGAAATAAGCCACTTCGAGGGGGCAACCTCTAATACATTGCATGAATGAACAATTCTTGGATGATACAAATTACAAAACCTCCTTTCTATATATAGGAGTCCATGAGGCCACAATGTAATCCTAGTCGACCTAACAATAATAATTTAAGGGCACAATAATAACAATATGGGGGTTACAGTGGTACAATAATAACAATAAGGGGGTTACACTAACAACAATAAGGGACTATACTAGTAATATAGGGACCTAACACACAACCTACTAACTGTATGAATCCAACTTAACCCTTTTACTATTAGAAATTGTGTTATAAATAATATAGCCAAAGGGAAGGTGAAGTATTTCATGTCCCTTGTGTTAATATCAAATAGAACATTATTGCACAGGTGTTGATGAAGAGACAGAAAAGAAGATGGTGATCCTTAATGATTTTTGGGTTTCCATGTGTAACCATTAGATGAGTTGCTCGTCCACTTCAGTCTACCCATTGTGAATTGAACTGGATGTGACTGATATGAAAGGCTTGTGCTAAAGTAGTGCAAAAAATTAAAATGCAACCTAAATTCTGAAGAGTGCAAGCAGGTTGCACTGTGCAGTGCTCAAAAGCTTAACTTTAAGCACGTCCATAGCACAGTTCTCTATTTTTATTTTGATACATGCCAAAATTGTGTGCATGAACTTTGAGATACTTTTTTAGGTTGAATTCACTAGCATGGTTCCTTCAACCATGGATTTAGTGAATCTCTGAATCCATCCATGGTCAAATTTAATTTGATTTTCGATGTTTTTGGTCATAGGTCAGAGTTACTCATACTATAGGTTTTTACTTTGGTGAATTCTTGATGCACAATGATTATTTGTTCCTCTTTAGAACAATAGTTCATTTAGTTTCTGGGTGGGATGATTGAATTTTTTATTTTCAATATCGATAAGTTTATATCGCCAAATTGGAAATTTCATATGATTCTCTTTGTGCTGATTATGCAAGTTGGATACTGTAATAATTTACTCATATGCAATTAGTGAAATATGCTTTATCATTTTGCTTCATAACTGAAGGCATAAAACTTCCATAAATTTGAAAAATGGAAAATTTTGTTGAGAAATCGCAAGTCCATTAATATTTTTTTCATTTCATCTCCCCACACTACTTTTTTTTTGTTTCTTTGGGCTTTTCCTAAATGTGTGTTTTAGTGCGGAAGTACCACATTTTTTTCATACAATAAGATTCTAAAGACCTATCCTTTTAGGACTTGTTTCTTTGTTTGGTCATTTTATCCATTTCAAGCCATTGATTGGGGTTGTTAATGAATCCATATAAATTACCGAGGTAGGACATTCAATAATGTTTGTAGAGTGTTGTGGATTGCTTGAAGGTTTTCTTTTTAAGGGTATACTCTTGTTCGATCATGCATATCACTTTTCATAATCTTGTGGGACTTTTATTCCATGTTCATGTCATTTGGGAGATAACTAAAGTAGAGTGGAGCAAGGCTTGCCTAGAATTTTCATAGGAATCTGAGCACGTTCTTTAAAGATGTTAATTTCCTTTGTCATCCGTATTACTTCAGGCATATGCCTTTCACCAGATTATGTTTCTTCCCGATTTTATACATAAAAACTACCTGTTATGGTCCATGGTTGTCGTTTTGTTGTCTTGTATATGTTCTCTCTAGTGACATTTTAATGGTATTGATTGATTTGGATGGGTTCTCAATGTGTATCAAGTCCTAAGGAAGGAAATTTAGTGACTTTTGTAGAACTTTGTGTAACACCTTCCAAATGTTTTCTATTTTAGGGTTATGGCTTTGTTGTTTTAGTTATGCATATTAGTTTTCATTTCTCTTGGACTCTTATTCAATGTTCTATTTATTGAGTAGATATTTGCTATAGAAAGCAGGAATGCTTGCTTAGATTTTGTGAAGGACTCTCAGCATGTGCTTAAAATATATTAATTAATGCCTTATTTGTATGGTCCATGGATATCATTTTGTTGCTCTGTATATGTGCTCTCTAATGACATTTTGATGGTATTGATTGGAGGGAAATTACTTAGAAAACTGTGTAACCTGGTTTGGTCAGAATTCCCTCCTCTGAGGCTACCAGTAATGATATATGCATGTGAAAAGAGTTTAGTTGAGGGTGGAAAAGGAGATTTTTGAGCTAAAATGCCTCGTTATAAACACCAATGTTGTAATCAAGGGTTATATGCATAATTCTTGTGTCTTTTTTCTACCCTATTCTAGATAAGGTATGTTGTAGAATGTGGTGTAATAATATTGTGCATTACTTGTAAATGAATTGAAGGTTCAATAGGATCAGATTTCCCTTGTATATAAGAAGGCCATCAAGTATATTGATATGATTAGCTTTGACATATTTCATTTGTATATTAATTGTGAGAACTATTACATAAAACAGGGAACTATCCTATCTTGAGGAGGACTGAGTTTCCTATATCCCAATGCAGATATTTATAACACCATAGGGACGTGCTATCTTCCCTCTTAAACTAATGAGAACCCCATTGGCTCATGCCAGTTTAGGGTTTCTGATCTGAATGGGAAATGGCATCCACCCATGGTATTCATCTACCCATGTTATCCATCCACCCATGGAATTTACCCATCGTATTGTAAATGTCATCGACCCATGGTATTCATCCACCCATTGTATTTATTCGCCCATGGTATTGTAAGTGACATCTATCCATGATATTCATCCACCCATGGTATGTATCCACAAATGGTATTCATCCACACATGGAATTTACCCATGGTATTGTAAGTGGTATTACCCATGGTATTGAACCATGGTATCCACTTACGGTACCTACACATGGTATTGTAACTCAAAAAAGGCTATAAATAACAAGCCTCAGTTTGTAAAAGGAAATATTTTCCACAACAATGTAGCTTCTACAGTTATTCTCTGTTTTAATAAAACAAGTTTCTTTGTGGTTTTATTTTCTTTGTGTTCTCTCTTTTTTTCTAGCATTCTAATTTTGCAGATCTTATCAGATCCATTTCATTTTTTTTAGATCTTGGGGGACTCCCTAAAAGATCCGAATCAGTGGTATCAGATGCAGGTTACGAATCCATGGGAATCAGGGTTTGAAGCATATTTCAATTTCAATGTTTTGCAGCAATCTTCAACAAGCTCTATGAATTTTTTGGGTGGCGAGTTTTCAGATCAGATCTGAAAGTTTTGGTGAAAAAATTACAAAATCGAAGACCAGATATAGATTCCTTGTAAAAAAATAACCAAATTAAAAAAAAAATTGGTCAAATTGGAGTTAAGATGAGGGAGATATTGCTGATTCAAAATCAGCAATGTTGCAGCAATTTTTTTGACAATAATTCATGGACGACAGATCTCAATATCATTTCTTGCAGTTTTTAGTGACAAATTTCAGATAAGTGGATACAGATCTGTGCTTCCCTTGAAAAATCACTCGATTTCAAAAAACAAATCGGTCGAATCGGAGTCCGGATGAGGGATTTATCGCTCATCTGAAATCAATTATTTGTTCAGAAATTTTGTGACAGCGGGACAGTTCCAATGCGCATCTGAGAGTCTAGGGTCTCCAAATATCGATTTCAAGCATGAGAAGATGCATAATGATCATTCCATTTCCAAAAATAGGCTATAATAAATATTCTGAGTTATATTGACCGAGTTATTCTCATTTTAAATTTGGAGCAGCATTCGTAGTGGGTTACTTTTGGAGACGTTCCCCCCACCCCCTTTAGTAGGCACCTACTTCATATTCATCAGTTTCACCATAGTAGCATTCGGCTTAGGTTATTTGGAGACATCTTCTCCAACCCCAAGCTATGTAGGCACCTGCTACTTCATCAACAATCAACATCACGGTTATGAGTCAACCACACAAAATCCTTCTCATCGAAGTCCATTTGCTAGGCCGCACACTGCTAGTAACATAGTTGGTCACAAGCATTACAGGGCATCTCTATCCTTGGATCTTTTTTTGTCATAGTTTTGGTTCATCCACAAACCCACACTTCATAAAGTCCATTTGCTAGGTCGCACACTGTCAATATCACAATTGGTCACAAGAATTATAGGGTATCTCTATCCTCGAAACTTCGTTCATCACGGTTATGGGTTAACTACAAAAAAAACTTCTCTTCAGTGGCTCTTCATATTCAACAAAGGCTTCTTAGGAGGGAACTTCACGCAATGGGGACCATTGCTTCTTAAGGAGGGAGGAATGATCTGAATGGAAAATGGCATCTTCCCATGGTATTCATCTACCCATGTTATCCATCCACCCATGGAATTTACCCATGGTATTGTAAATGTCATCGACCCATGGTATTCATCCACCCATTGTATTTATTCGCCCATGGTATTGTAAGTGACATCTATCCATGATATTCATCCACCCATGGTATGTATCCACACATGGTATTCATCCACACATGGAATTTACCCATGGTATTGTAAGTGGTATCTACCCATGGTTTTGACCCATGGTATCCACTTATATCTACACATGGTATTGTAACTCAAAAAAGGCTATAAATAACAAGCCTCAGTTTGTAAAAGGACAGATTGTCCACCACAATGTAGCTTCTACAGTTATTCTTTGTTTTAATAAAACAAGTTTCTTTGTGGTTTTATTTTCTTTGTGTTTTTTTTTTTTTTTCTAGCATTCTAATTTTGCAAATCTTGTCAGATCCATTTCATTTTTTTTAGATCTTGGGGGTCTCCCCCCAAGATCCGAATCAGTTTCGTTTCAAGGCACCATCAAAACAAAAAATGAAGCCTTTTTTATTCTGAATCCACTGATGAAATTCTTGTGGATTTACATGAAGCTCCCAACGTAATTGTGGACATACTTACCTCGGTCCCTAGGTCGGGAACAAGAACAAGAATATTTAAAATTAAATTGATCTAGCAATTGAATTTCTTACTTGTCTAGATCTTGATCTGGAATGAATTTAATTCATTTTGAATTAATATGTTTAGATAGCAGTGGTTTAGCTTTAATTGCCACCATCTCCATTTAACTCATCATCTATTTGGAATATGGCATGATTTTTTGCCAGCCATATTTCCAACATACGAATTTAGACAATGAAAACTAGACCCTTTCAAAAGAGGCTTGCAATGAAAGGACCTTATGTAATGACTACGATGCCTCCAAAATAGTTTCTTTAGTGAATTTTGATACTTGAACCAACTTTCAAGGCTATTTTCCACCACTAACCAAGCCACCATATCGAAATGGAAATCCAAAAATAGGCAATGAGAAGATTCCAAAATAAAAAGGCAAAGATCACATTGGGAGGGACCCTGGATTCCTCTCCTTTTCATATTTTCTGAGGTTAATATGTTTTCATAATATAGGTTCCATTATAAAATATTAATCTTTGGCAAGGCATCTGAATGCCATATTTTTCTCCACATTGAGGCTTTGTGGGGAAGTGAACAACGAGAAAGTTGTTGGGCATAGCTCTGCTTCACTGGATACTTAGCTAAACCCTACCCACTATAGTCTGATTCCTCTAGGTTCTTAAGGGCATAACCATGCAATTTATGCTCCATTGAGGCCACCAAATGGAACAAGTGTGAAGGTGGAGCCCCAAAATCCCACTCTCTTAGTAATCCTAAAGCTCTTCCCCATGAAGAAATTTCAAAGAGGGAATTTTCTCCTTGCTGTCCAATCAAATCTATAAAGGAGTGAGATCCATGAGAGTAAAGAAACTAGTGACCCACGATGTTATTCTTCCAAATATTGATATTTTACCATTTCCTAAAATCTAGGTAAACTGATCCATTATTATTGGAATGTCAGATTTCATAAGGCTCCAAATGGATGGCCATCCTCTCGCTTGGAGAATATCATCTAGAGACTACTTTCTTTCTCGTATGAAATATTTTTTGTGCAACTGCAAAACCTTTTTCCACCATTCGTACTTCCCTGACACTAGCCTTCAGAGGATATTAGCACCCATTTCTATAATCCTTGATTCCAAGCCGACCATGAGATTTGGGTTCCTAGACAATAGACCAGTTAACCAAGTGAAATATTTGGAGTCAGATTTCCCTTTACTAGAGAAATCATCTTAATTCTTGAGCCAGAGTTTTCTTCACAATCGCCTGAGCAAGCATTGGAGAAAATTGATAAATGGGAAACATATAAATTGGAATTTTTTCCAGGTAGAGTTTTTCTCCTTTGGAGGATAAAAATGTTTATGGAATAGTCCTGAGGGAAATATCATTCTCATGCCATTCTTGTTTCCTGTTATGTTTCTAATCTTAATATCTTTTGGGAAACACAGGTAAATATTTCTTGCAACTCCACCAAGGAATAAATCCTTTGTCCTATTGAATGCAATGTCCTACCAGTTATGGTGAGAAAAAATAGTATAATTAAGGCCTCCCTAGTAAATAAAAATGATCTATCGTCTCCACCTCTCTCCAACAAGCTGCACATCTCCTTAGACCTTGTTGTGCCCTTATTTGGAGGACCTCCCAGTTCAAGGATTTGTTACCGAATGCTAATCACATAAATATTTTAGACTTCATATGTGCTTTGGCTTTCCAAAATATCCCCCACCATAAAGTTTCTCATGATCCATTTTCTTCATACATAGCACTATCCAAGAATTGTCATGAATTTTACTAAAAGAAGGGCTCTTGGAAGGCCTCCCATTTCAAGGATTTATTTCCTAATGCTAATCACATAAAATTTTAGAATTCATGGGAGATTTTACTTTCAAAAATATCCGCCAATTTTTTTTTTCTTTTGTTACCTCTTCTTGATACATAGCATTATCCAATACTTGTCATGAATTTACATGAAGAAGTGTTTTTGGACCATACTTAATAGATATCCTCCATTTTTAGTTTGATAGGACTCTATGCAAAATTCCTAATATATCCTTGAGAATAGTTAGCATCAATACCTTCCAATTCAAGGACGTCAACACTCAACCAAATTCCTGGTCATAGGGTTGGAGTAGATGTCCCTGCCAAGTTTGTTAGTAAAAACATCTGTTGATTATTCAATAAATTTAGCATATGCTAGGAAAGATGGAATTGCCTTGTATATTTTTAAGAAGAATTGGGTGATTACAAGAACCGAGTAATGGTATGGTTGGTCTTAAAAAGTAAAAATTGATTTTATTTCAAGAGTCTGTTAGGGTCTTCAATTGACCAAGCAAGACATGGCCTCCAAATATCCACTCCTCCTCGATAATATAGTCCTAAAGTTCCATGTGAAGAATATCCAAGCTCTGTTGAAACTTGAAGAAATGCTCTATGACCATTTATCTTTGTTGAAAATTTATCAAAGTATCCTTAATAGACATTTTTCAATTTTACTTCCTTAATCTCTGTATGAAAATTCCTTTGCCGAGTATTACAATAGTGGAAACATTGTCTGCAATTATTATTTGTTGTTGGAAGAATGAATAAAAATGACTGAGATCCACATTCTCTTGTTCGCTTCTTTAGATTTATTGACTCTGGAAAGGAATCTTAAGAGACAATTACCATTTTTTATTAAAGAGTCCAAAATAATAGAAATTTGTGTGATAGGATTGAGGGACTTGTCTAGAAGTGAATCATCGTCAATATTGCAAATGGAAGACTTAAGCTTTCTAGGTTCTACTTGTTCTTGAACTGCAAGTTCATTTTCTTTCTGGGTTGCATTTACCATGTGTATTCCACCTTCTAAATTCATGTGTTTTTGTTGAAACACATCTTCTCTATCTAGATTGGTTGATGGGTTCAATGTATATGAACTGGGAACAATTTGACTTGACTAAGATATAATGGCATGGTTTGGGAAACTAATTGCATGAGTTGACCAAGGGTTGGGAATAGCATTTGACATTATTGACTTTGAATGGTGGAACTACTGCCAAAGATTCTGTGAGTTTCCAACATTGGAATCGTCTGACTCAGACTTAGTTAGGTCAACAATATGGTGTTTCTAGGGAGACTCATCGCTTTGGACAGGGTCAATTTTTAAGGCTTGGTATGTCCTTCTACCTTGTCATTCATGTTTTTTAGGAAATGAATTAGAGCTATCTTAATTTTTCTTGGAAGTAATAATTATAACATCCTAAGGTGTGAGGGGAGTCTTTGAGATTATTTATTTGGAAATAACATATAAAGGGGTTGAGTGACTTACTAGTATGACAGGAAAACTCATTCAAATTGGGTGAATATGTTGCATTATCCCCATTATAACTATAATATCCCTTCTAGAATGTGTAAGGTAACTTGAAACACTAATGTCTTCCTATTTGTGATACTTCTTTTTAATTGAACTAATTTATAACCCTTTGGAGTTCCTACAATCTTCTTTTCCTAGGGATACTAATTTTTGGTAACCATTTTAGTATATGCACTATGTGTCTTGGAGCTAAAGGATATTACCTTGAAGTTTGAACCCTTGCAAGAAATAGTTTGATAGCTTCATTTGTTTCTCCCTGGAGTGTTGTAATTTTTGGCATGCTTAAGCTTTGAGACGTTATTGTCTTCACTAAATTATCATGTTCATCACTCTAGTATGGATTTGAGTGGTTTTTTATGAATAATGACCTTCCATAGCTCAACCATATGCATGATGATAAATCATACATAAATTTGTTTCAGGTCTTTCTCTTAGTAATTTTGTTGTGACCCCATCTTCATGAATGAAACATTCAGATAAATTAGGCTTAGATCAGGGCATTTTGCTGGGATCTTTTTAGCAAGCTTTAGGGTCCCATATTCAAGATGGGAATACTCTTGGATAGGTAGGGTATTGATAAATATAACATCATGTTGTGGCAGACATTATTCAAGGAAATTTGAGGGGAGATAATACTTGAATTCTTCAAGCCACAAATCCATCGTTATCCTCAATTTTGTAAGTTCCAATGTTTCTCGATCAAACATAGGAACAATTTTATGCTAGCCATGAACATCAGTGTTCCAGACAGTGGGCTATTTTATATGAGAAATTAAAGCTACCCGAATGTAATTTACAGTTAGGAGAAGAAACTCCTTTGAAGATCAATTATCATACCTATGAAAAATAAGAGACAAACCTGGAAATAATTTTTCTCGCTGTGTAGCTAATCAATTATGGGATTACATAAGTCCTCTTGTTTTCCTAGATATTGGTTTGTTCTTTCAATATGACAAGACTATTCATCTTCAATAAGGATGCCTTCAACAAATGGAATGTACATTTCTCTCATATGGTTCACAAAACAACTTGATGATATGATCAACCTTCTTTTATTCCTCATCAGAATCCACGCCATATGTAGGATGACTGTCAAACAAAAAAATATTAGATCTTGCACTGTTTTGTTCAAATTTAATATGCAATGATGATTGGAGATGCACATAATTATGGGTGCCAAAGTTTCTACCATATTCAAACTCACAGATAGGAGTGTTGGTCTCTTGAGCCTTAAGGGATCTTCAGGGTTTACCTTCATTAATGAGTGTCTTATTACTCTCATTCACAGGAAAACTAGAACAATAGTCTAGTCCATTATCTCCATCTGCACTTAGGATTTTGTCATATGTTGGTTGAATTTCCATTTTCTAGTGTAGAAAAAAGGCATGGCATGATACCCATGTCATCACATGCTAAGTATTCTAGGGTGATTGCAAGAGTGGTAGAAAGTTGTTTCCTACCCTCCTGCTGATATTCCTCCTTTGCATTCATGACCTTTTCTCGCACTATAAATCATTTGGAAATATGGATCATTTTCAAGGGGAATCAAATGAAGAGAAGTGTAGCATATCCCTGTCCAAGTGTATCAAGCCAGCTAATCATGCTGAAAAACTTGTCGGAAAATTTTATTTGTCTTCTGCAATATGGTGGTCATTAACACTGCCTAAAAATGGGTAATGGCTAGACTGAAGCATCCCACTATTTTCACATCACAATCTATCAAAGGAACATACCTCTCTTTATCTCTACCACATTCATCATCGACATCAAAATGCAGCGTAGGTGTTACATTTATGTTTTTCTCAAACTCAGAATGAAATTTTGAGCTGCCAAATGTGTTTCCATGAATGCCCATAGCTTTATTACCCTCACTTAGACTTCTACATGATCATTTTATATACATGTTTATGAGGATGGCCTATTATTGTATTATTATTTACTTCACTTTACCCTAGATTTAGCTTTGGCATATTCTAGGAGTTGTGTTTGCACTCCCACATTGTACTTGTTGTACCATAAGAGACAATCCCTTAGCTGTGATAAGGAATCAATGCTTAATACATTTATATGATTATGTCACAGAATTATTTGTCTCTATTTAATCACCCTCAAGTATTTATTGTTAAACCCTCAAATATCAAATATAATGAATGCCTCACAATGCTATCATTTGCTGATGTTGACTCAAATGACCAGAAGAGAATGAAAGAAAGAAGCCGAAACTGATATGTTGTTACACAGAATATATCATCTCAAACTTCAGAAGAGTTATATGAAGGAAATAGTTAAAATGAAGGAGCGCTAATTAAGGGCTTTAACTCTTGGTTACATAAGTAAAAAGAGACCTGCTACTCATTACTTCTTTGAATATTACTTCTTTTTATTCAAAGATAGAAAACACAGAATGTAAACTTGAATACATATCAACATAAAAAGATGCCAGAAACTTGTTTCTCATTTATTAATCTTTGAAATCTCTGAGTACAAAATTATAGTCTGAAGGTCCAAAACCCAGAACCTTTCTTCTTCTGAACTATTACATTAAATACAACAAAAAGCAGTTTGAAACTGCTATAACTGATCCTAACTACCTCAATTCTTTAGGACTTCGTAATCTATCTATTACATACCCTCAAAACGTCTTATTACATTTACATGATCTTTGAAAAAATACAATAACATAAAAATTAACATCTTAATCTATATGTTGAATGTGAATAGACGATGATGTTGCTACATTTCCTAGATAAACTAATTTATCTGTCTTTGAAACCAAAGGATATTTTGGCAAGTCTATCATCCAAGCTCTACACTTCTTCCATATCTCTACTCTGGTCCTGGGTGAATGTATCATATTCTGATACTCCAATCTGAAAGAAGTAATTTGGTTGTAGGATGGTATTTCTACAAATAGGGTGTTTACCAACCACAACAGCTGAAAATGTTTATGAAGAAAGTTGATCACTGTTGCTCACTTGAGCACCTGAGTCTTTTCATGTGTATTGTCAACTTTACTTTTTGTCAATACTAGTAAGTTTTCATAAGAATCCCATGACAACATACCTCCTCCAAGTCCCCAACATGAAGGCAGACTTGCTCTTGTCACCTTGTCCAATGACTTATCAAACTGACTTACTTCTTCTTTAATTTCTATCAACTTCTTTTCTGTGGCCTTCCTGTGATCATTCTTGACTATCATCTTATTAATCTCCACTGCATATAGGATTCTATCTTTAATCGCATTTTCCTCTAACTCTTGATCTGTTTTGGAATTAGTGAAGTCAATGAATCTTTTTGCCCAAATATCCCTATTGATTGTCTTCTGTCTATCTGCCATGACTTGTTCTTCAAATTCCCTGATGAGAATTTTCTCTTCTACAACCACCATCAAAAAGCTCCAAATTGATTTCATTTCTGAAATGATATCATTCCAAATGATATCTTTTGCCTGAATTAAATATATGTTCCCTTTCAATTTTTCTTTGAGACTTTTGATCTCATCATTAGCATTTTGATTGTCTAGCTTATATTTACTGGTTTCATTTTTTGCAGCTTGAATAATCTTTGTTGCCATCTCTAAATCTGCTTGAGCCTTTTTCTGATCTCTTTCTGCCATCTAAAGTTCAGTATTCAACTGAGAAATCTGTGCTTGTGGATCTTCATTACTTGAAGGAAAAACAAAAGTATAAGAATGATTATGAATATGATTTTGCAATGATATTGCAGTTTGCTGTATTTTGGATATTTCTTCTTATTTTTGCATTAGCTTCTCTAGAAGCTTTTCTTTCTTGTTCTCTACCTCTACAACCTCTGTAGCCATTGAATGCTCTCTTGTAGGCAATTTTAACCTTTTTTTTCAATGTATATATCTCTGCTTCACCACTTTGTAGAAGTTTCTGCACAACAGCCCTATCATTAGGGTCCACTCCAATCTTTACTATGATTTTCTTTAATTCCTCATTCTGAATTATTAAAGCCCTTGAGTTGACTTTCTCTAATTTTAACTGTTTGATTACTTTTCCAAGCATTTTTTTTTTATTTCAATGCCAATGCATTAGTCTTTGTCAGGTCATTTACAATCAACTAACTTGTTTGCATATGTAAGTTCACTTTATCCAAAAATGGGATTTTCTTCACATCTATAATCACATTTATAGTATTGAAATTTCTAGAAGAGCCAATTGACATGTCTGAAGGATGTGACAGGGAAATTATGAATTGATCTTTCTCAAGATCCATTGCTGTTATAAGTCTTGTTTGATCTGGAGCAATTTGATATTCAGCTTGGGCCTCCATGCTGGCCTTCATCTTCTGGTTTCAATCTGCAATTTGAGAAAACATCTGTTTGATTAGAGGTACTTTTTCATGAGAGGTATCATGTCTTCTAGGTGAATCAGGAATGTTTTTTTACTCTCCCAACTGTAAAGAAAAACCAGATTGATTATATGCATGTTCTTCAGCTCCCTGCTCCTTATCCTCTAAATCAATTACTGTCTCTTTACCTCTTTTATTACACTTTTCTGATATGATAGGAGTCTGAATATTTGAACCTGTTGAACTCATTGTACCTTTACTTGCTATCTTCTCTAAATCTAGCCTTCTTTCATGAATGAAAGCTGAGTACCCATTCTCAATTATTCTATTGGAAATTACACTGTGAGGGTCATAAGCCCAGCTTTCCCCTAATAGCAAATGCATCTCATCTAGCATTCTAGTAACCTCTTCAAATGCCTATCTCATATTAACTATGAAAGGACCTACGGTCATGGGCATTTTAAACATATGCCCCTTTTTCATGGGCACAAAGTGAGCCTGATCAACATTTAGACTTTGTCGAACAAAATCCAAAGAAAATAGCCTCATAGGTACAAACACTGGAAGACTATAAGGCTCCAAACTTGCTCCATACAACCTAATTTCAGAGTAATCCTTAAAAACAAACCAATCTCCAAATTTTTAGTTTGCCCCTAAATCCAAGAATTCCCGAGCTTTGGGTAAGAAACAAGGGGGGGGGGGGGGGACTCCATTCAAAACTTTATAAGAAATTGGCATGAAATAACTGGAAATCTCAAATAGTCTAGTTCCATTTTGTTCTCTTCTTACTACATCTATCCAGAACACTAATGATTGCCTTTTCTTATTCATATCCATAATATGCAGACCTAGATGCATGAACTCCTCCAAATTTTGATATAAGAACAAGTAAACAATTAATGAAGGAAATCTGAAAGAACTTGTTAATGATAGGCTCATGAGTTGTGAATTGACTGCTTCCTGCCAATAGGATGGAATATCCAGCACCATTCCTGGCTTCATCATCATGGCAAACATCCCCAAGATTGATTTATCCACTATACTATCATCATCTTTGCCCAAAATCTTTGCAATGTTGCTTAGTAGATGTTGAAATTCAATATCAAAAATTTCCATAGGAAAATCTTTGCTGTCAGGCTGAAATTGCTGTGTGTTAGGTTTCAGAAAATTAATAAACTGATTGAACTCTTGACCTGCAAGGCTGTCATAACACGCCACCACAGAATCATCAGAGAACTGAACACATGACTCTGAATCAGGGTAACAAAGGGCTTGGCGAATTAACTGGGCAGACACCTGCAAAACATTCTCTCCCTGATATTTCATCACAAAACATTTCCCAGGATACATAACTGATACCAACCAATATATAAATTTAGGAAAAATATGGGTTTTAGGGATACATGCAGACAACACACTAGAGTTGGCCATGGCAGTATACACCGGGGAAGCTTTTTCATTCAGGAGAACTTGCTGGTAAAACGGAAGATGAACCACAGAAAAATTGGTGTCTTGGATATACCTCTCGGTATCCATGAGAGGGATATGACTAGCGAAACCTGACAGAGATGAGAGTTTAGCCATGCTTCAAAATTATGACAATGGACGACTTACAGGGTGGCCAATTTTGACAGGGTGACGAAAAAATGAACAGGACGCAGCGCAAAATAATTGCAAATATCAACTTAATCAAAAATGGTTTCGGAAAGAGTGTGAATTTCATTTAAATAGGTGGTGCATATTTACTCTTAAATGCTGACATGACGCGCCAACGAACCGTTGAGTTTACCTGATGTGTAATACAACTGTGAACAACTCAACATCTTACAACACTACGGGTGGTCTCGGAGCACGAAAAAATATTTTGGCTTGTGCCCCCGCATTCAATATCCACCGCTCATCTTTGTTACTCCCGCAGTCAACCTGGTCAACTATGGAGGCACCCTTCATTTTAATTCGTGCGCTATTTGTGCCCGCGGGTTGAGTCCTTTGATCAGAGTTCAAGAAATCAGTGCATCCCACTTAATAAAATAATCGATTTTTAATCTTCAAGTTAGGACCCAATTTCATAAAGTTAAAAGCATTTACACTTTTAACTCTAATGCAATGAAAAAAATATTTTTATACTAAAATATAAAAACTTTAATACTTTAACATGCTTTAACAATTTTCTATTTTTTTTTTTATATTTTCAAAATTGAAAATAAAAGGATATTGCAGATGATCCGTAACGATACTCATCCTAACTGTATCTTTTAGTCCCATTCACCTATTTATTGTCATTCTTTGGATATATGAAATTATCTTATCTTATCTTATCTCACTTTCTGTTGATCAAAATACACTTCTCTAACCTAAGAAGCATGTCCAGGTTTCAATGCATCTCCAATTAGATTATGATTGGATGTGTTTAGGGCTTCATCATATCTGCTGCCTAATTGTTCTTCTAGTCAAAAGTGAGAAAAATGTTACACATCCATATCATTAGTCTGATCATTGCAGTTGGTCTATACACTAGTGAAAAAATGGAAAGTAGGGCCTTCATCATCAAGTGTTTCTAAATCTGTGCAGTGGTCTTTATGGAAATCATTTCTTACTTGAATTTTCTCTCAAATATAACATAGATGCCTCGTCATTGACAGAGATCCATATTGTTGTAGTGTTGGATTGCTCACTATCTACAGTAATGTTGGGATTAGAAGCTAAGATTTGATCTTCTTGTGATTCTGGGATGTCTTCTTTTGGATACCCCCATTCCTCTGCTATGTCTAGTTCCAGCAATTGTTTGGACAACATGATGGGATGCTTGATGTTGAAAGGGTCTTGGTGAGGTTTCAATAGCTCATATTTTAAATGGAACTAGTTTAGTTATAATCCTAACATTAACTTCTATTGTTGCAAATGGAGTACAATGGGACAACCTCAAGCCTCTAGTTTCACCAACTGATAGTGTTTTCCCTAATCAACGTTTCTAGTTCATAGTTGGACTTACGATATTAGAATTTTACATACAAATTCAATGTTATTTTTCCAAGTTGAGGCACTTACTTTATAGTAAGTTGTTGGATCATTTCTACAAATTTCATCTGAACTTGTACAAAATTGTCTGGAGCTTGTGCATGCATCATCCCTTGATAATTTTCTTATTTTGCATTTTTCTGGTATTGTTATTTCCAGCCTGCTCTTATCTCCTGTCACGGTAGTAACTAACTTTCTATTGATATATTTGGTTCCTTGAGATGAGATCACCTTCCAATATCAACATAAAATGAATTAAAACAAAGTAACTCCCCTTCTTTGGTTACTCCTCTTTATTCATTTCATTTGACATTGTCTCACAAACTCCACCTCCCATGGACACTTCTCCAATTGAACATGCCCCAAAAAATATTTCGCAAGATCTCACTGCAAAAAATGTTCAAAACTGAACCTTCCAATATCAACAGAAAATGAATTAAAACAAAGTAACTCCCCTTCTTTGGTTGCTCCTCTTTCTTCATTTCATTTGACGTTGTCTCACAAACTCTGACTCCCATGGACACACCCCAATTGAACATGCCCAAAACAATATTGCCCAGGATCTCACTTCAAAAACTGTTCAAAACTGAAGGCCTAAAACTCAAAATATATTTGATAAACTACCAAAAATAATTGCAGTTTCAGGAATGGTTTCGGTCCCTAATCTGGTAAGTAAAATATTCTTTATTCAATTCCCATTCAAGAAAATGTTGTGCAGGTTTTCTTTATGTATATGACAAGAATTTTCATACAAGTATTGCTTCTTTCATCAATTTACAAGTAGGCAGGGGTTGAAGTCTGTGGTACTGTAGATGGAGTTGTTGATTATGGACATCTCATGTAATATCCTAGGGAAATCTTGACTAATGTTTCTAATTCTGCAATTTCCTTCCTTGGACAATACTGTTATATATTGTTATTATAGCTGAGTCAATACTGTTATATTCTATAATATATTTTAATTATACCTGAGTCATCAGGTCCTTTGAATTTACTTCAACATCTTTCTAGAGACCAGATATCAACTTTGTTGACTATAGGGAAATCAAAGTAGTTTTGAACTCATGGACATTTTGTTTGTTTTCTGTCAAATGATCATCCAAATAATGGAAGGTGTTAGACTCCTATAGACTCCTATACCAATAGGTGTCATATTTCATGATTGACTTGATGAGTTATGTAATATGTTCATAACTTTTCTTGTTGCAAAGGTTTCCATATTATCAAAAATCAAAAAAATTTAAAAATGTAAAGAGGGTATACCCTAAAAGAAAAATCAAAGGGTGAAAAAATAAAAATGGCCAAAAAAAAGTGAAAGAAAATGAACCCCAAACAAGAAAAGGCCAAGGAAAGTGTGCAAGTCTAAATGCCACTGCTTATTTCTCTGATGTAATAAACGAATTGTGTGCAACTTTTATTTTATGCCACAATTCATGAATAGTCAAAATTTTTAAACTTGACTCATTTATTTTTCAATTTCATGTTGTAGAATAGACAATACATATCTGACCAAACAGTTTAATCTTGGCAGATAAATAGATAGGTAGAGTTAATAAAAGGAGCTCAACAGTTTAATCTGAGCCCTTGGATGTAATAAGTGTAGATTTAGATAGGTTTGCCTTGTAAAAGAAAAAGAAGATTGATAAGGGTTTGCCAGTCTAAGTGCACCCTAATAAAGAAGAGAAAATGGTAGAGTAAGTAAGTAGGGTAGGTAGATGTTGTTGCAGAATTACAAAGTGATGAATGATGATTCTAAATGTGTTCAATTCTACTTTCATCACAAGTACAAAGGCAGATACTACATTGGAAAAGTTCACAGCAAAGCAAAGTCAAATTATTAACTTCCCCTTAGGAAATGAATTAGAGCTATCTTAATTTTTCTTGGAAGTAATAATTATAACATCCTAAGGTGTGAGGGGAGTCTTTGAGATTATTTATTTGGAAATAACATACAAAGGGGTTGAGTGACTTACTAGTATGACATGAAAACTCATTCAAATTGGGTGAATATGTTGCATTATCCCCATTATAACTATAATATCCCTTCTAGAACGTGTAAGGTAACTTGAAACACTAATGTCTTCCTATTTGTGATACTTCTTTTTAATTGAACTAATTTATAACCCTTTGGAGTTCCTACAATCTTCTTTTCCTAGGGATACTAATTTTTGGTAACCATTTTAGTATATGCACTATGTGTCTTGGAGCTAAAGGATATTACCTTGAAGTTTGAACCCTTGCAAGAAATAGTTTAATAGCTTCATTTGTTTCTCCCTGGAGTGTTGGAATTTTTTGGCATGCTTAAGCTTTGAGACGTTATTGTCTTCACTAAATTATCATGTTCATCACTCTAGTATGGATTTGGGTGGTTTTTTATGAATAATGACCTTCCATAGCTCAACCATATGCATGATGATAAATCATACATAAATTTGTTTCAGGTCTTTCTCTTAGTAATTTTGTTGTGACCCCATCTTCATGAATGAAACATTCAGATAAATTAGGCTTAGATCAGGGCATTTTGCTGGGATCTTTTTAGCAAGCTTTAGGATCCCATATTCAAGATGGGAATACTCTTGGATAGGTAGGGTATTGATAAATATAACATCATGTTGTGGCAGACATTATTCAAGGAAATTTGAGGGGAGATAATACTTGAATTATTCAAGCCACAAATCCATCGTTATCCTAAATTTTGTAAGTTCCAATGTTTCTAGATCAAACATAGGAACAATTTTATGCTAGCCATGAACATCAGTGTTCCAGAAAGTGGGCTATTTTATATGAGAAATTAAAGCTACCCGAATGTAATTTACATTTAGGAGAAGAAACTCCTTTGAAGATCAATTATCATACCTATGAAAAATAAGAGACAAACCTGGAAATAATTTTTCTCACTGTGTAGCTAATCAATTATGGGATTACATAAGTCCTCTTGTTTTCCTAGATATTGGTTTGTTCTTTCAATATGACAAGACTATTCATCTTCAATAAGGATGCCTTCAACAAATGGAATGGACATTTCTCTCATATGGTTCACAAAACAACTTGATGATATGATCAACCTTCTTTTATTCCTCATCAGAATCCACGCCAGATGTAGGATGACTGTCAAACAAAAAAATATTAGATCTTGCACTGTTTTGTTCAAATTTAATAGGCAATGATGATTGGAGATGCACATAATTATGGGTGCCAAAGTTTCTACCATATTCAAACTCACAGATAGGAGTGTTGGTCTCTTGAGCCTTAAGGGATCTTTAGGGTTTACCTTCATTAATGAGTGTCTTATTACTCTCATTCACAGGAAAACTAGAACAATAGTCTAGTCCATTATCTCCATCTGCACATAGGATTTTGTCATATGTTGGTTGAATTTCCATTTTCTAGTGTAGAAAAAAGGCATGGCATGATACCCATGTCATCACATGCTAAGTATTCTAGGGTGATTGCAAGAGTGGTAGAAAGTTGTTTCCTACCCTCCTACTGATATTCCTCCTTTGCATTCATGACCTTTTCTCGCACTATAAATCATTTGGAAATATGGATCATTTTCAAGGGGAATCAAATGAAGAGAAGTGTAGCATATCCCTGTCCAAGTGTATCAAGCCAGCTAATCATGCTGAAAAACTTGTCGGAAAATTTTATTTTTCTTCTGCAATATGGTGGTCATTAACACTGCCTAAAAATGGGTAATGGCTAGACTGAAGCATCCCACTGTTTGCACATCGCAATCTATCAAAGGAACATACCTCTCTTTATCTCTACCACATTCATCATCGACATCAAAATGCAGCG
Organism: Pinus albicaulis; assembly: GCA_034641835.2. NCBI lineage: Eukaryota > Viridiplantae > Streptophyta > Pinopsida > Pinales > Pinaceae > Pinus > Pinus albicaulis. Next base: position 1,615,349,474 of record CM076570.1, on the reverse strand, counting down.
TAGGTGTTACATTTATGTTTTTCTCAAACTCAGAATGAAATTTTGAGCTGCCAAATGTGTTTCCATGAATACCCATAGCTTTATTACCCTCACTTAGACTTCTACATGATCATTTTATATACATGTTTATGAGGATGGCCTATTATTGTATTATTATTTACTTCACTTTACCCTAGATTTAGCTTTGGCATATTCTAGGAGTTGTGTTTGCACTCCCACATTGTACTTGTTGTACCATAAGAGACAATCCCTTAGCTGTGATAAGGAATCAATGCTTAATACATTTATATGATTATGTCACAGAATTATTTGTCTCTATTTAATCACCCTCAAGTATTTATTGTTAAACCCTCAAATATCAAATCTAATCTGATGACGTAATGCTCCTCTTCACACCACAATGCTATCATTTGCTGATGTTGAATGAAATGACCAGAAGAAAATGAAAGAAAGAAGCCCAAATTGATATGTTGTTACACAAAATATATCATCTCAAACTTCAAAAGAATTATATGAAGGAAATAGATAAAATAAGGAGCGCCAATTAAGGGATTTAACTCTTGATTACATAAGTAAAAAGAGACCTTGTACTCATTACTTCGTTTTATTCAAGGATAGAAAACACACAATGTAAACTTGAACACATATCAACATAAACAAATGCTATAAACTTGTTTCTCATTCATTAATCTTTGAAATATTTGAGTACAAAATTATAGACTGAAGGTCCAAAACTCGAAACCCTATTCTTTTGAACTATTACATTAAATACAATAAAAAGCAGTTTGAAACTGCTATAACTTATCCTAACTACCTCAACTCCCGAGGACTTCGTAATCTATCTATTACATACCCTCAAAACGTCTTATTACATTTGCATCATCTTTGAAAGATTATAATAACATAAAAATTGACACCCTATTCTATATGCTGATTGTGAATAGATGACAATGCTGCTACATTTCCTAGCTCAGCTAATTTGTCTTTCTTCGAAGCCAAAGGATCTTTTGGCAAGTCTATTGTCCAATCTCTGAACTTATTCCATATCTTTACTCTTTTCTTGGGTGAATGTATCATATTGTGATACTCCAATCTAAAAGCAGTAATTCGGTTGTAGGATGGTCTTTCTACAAATAGAGTTTTTACCAACCACAACAGCTGAAAATGTCTCTGAAGAAAGTTGATCATTATTGCTCCCTTGAGCACCTGAGTCTTTTCATGTGTATTGTCAACTTTACTTTTTGTCAACACTAGTAAGATTTCATAAGAATCACATGACAACAGACCTCCTCCAAGTCCCCAACATGAAGGCAGACTTGCTCTTGTCACCTTGTCCAATGACTTATCAAATTGACTTACTGCTTCTTTAATTTTTATCAACTTCTTTTCTGTGGCCTTCCTGTAATCATTCTTGACAATCATCTTATTAATCTTCACTGCATATAGGATTCTATCTTTAATCTCATTTTCCTATAACTCTTGATATATTTTTGAATTAATAAAGTCAACGAATCTTTTTTCCCAAATAGCTCTATTGATTGTCTTCTGTCTATCTGCCATGAATTGTTCTTCAAATTCCTTGATGAGAATTTTCTCTTCTGCAACCACCATCAAAAAGCTCCAAATTTATTTCATTTCTAAAATGATATCATTCCAAATGATATATTTTTCTTGAATTAAAGATATGTTCCCTTTCGATTTTTCTTTGAGACTTTTGATCTCAGCATTAGCATTTTGACTGTCGACTTTGTATTTACTCGCTTCATTTTCTGCAGCTTGAATAATCTTTGATGCAGTCTCTAAATCTGCTTGAGCCTTTTTATAATCTCTTTATGCCATTTGTAATTCAGTATTAAATTGAGAAATTTGTGCCTGTGGATCTTCATTACCTGAAGGAAAAACAAAATTACAAGAAATAGATTATGAATAGATTTTGCAATGATATTGCGCTTGTCGTATTTTGGATATTTTTCTATTTTTGCATTAGCTTTCTAGAAGCTTTCTTGCTCCCTTCCTCTACAAACTTCTCAGAATTCAGAACATTGAATGTTTCTCTTGTAGGAAATTTTAACATTTTTTTTCAATGTATATATCTCTGCTTCACCACTTTGTAGAAGTTTCTGCACAACAGCCCTATCATTAGGGTCCACTCCAATCTTTACTATGATTTTCTTTAATTCCTCATTCTGAATTATTAAAGCCCTTGAGTTGACTTTCTCTAATTTTAACTGTTTGATTACTTTTCCAAGCATATTTTTTTTATTTCAATGCCAATGCATTAGTCTTTGTCAGGTCATTTACAATCAACTAACTTGTTTGCATATGTAAGTTCACTTTATCCAAAAATGGGATTTTCTTCACATCTATAATCACATTTATAGTATTGAAATTTCTAGAAGAGCCAATTGACATGTCTGAAGGATGTGACAGGGAAATTATGAATTGATCTTTCTCAAGATCCATTGCTGTTATAAGTCTTGTTTGATCTGGAGCAATTTGATATTCAGCTTGGGCCTCCATGCTGGCCTTCATCTTCTGGTTTCAATCTGCAATTTGAGAAAACATATGTTTGATTAGAGGTACTTTTTCATGAGAGGTATCATGTCTTCTAGGTGAATCAGGAACATTTTTTTACTCTCCCAACTGTAAAGAAAAACCAGATTGATTATATGCATGTTCTTCAGCTCCCTGCTCCTTATCCTCTAAATCAATTACTGTCTCTTTACCTCTTTTATTACACTTTTCTGATATGATAGGAGTCTGAATATTTGAACCTGTTGAACTCATTGTACCTTTACTTGCTATCTTCTCTAAATCTAGCCTTCTTTCATGAATGAAAGCTGAGTACCCATTCTCAATTCTTCTATTGGAAATTACACTGTGAGGGTCATAAGCCCAGCTTTCCCCTAATAGCAAATGCATCTCATCTAGCATTCTAGTAACCTCTTCAAATGCCTATCTCATATTAACTATGAAAGGACCTACGGTCATGGGAATTTTAAACATATGCCCCTTTTTCATGGGCACAAAGTGAGCCTGATCAACATTTAGACTTTGTCGAACAAAATCCAAAGAAAATAGCCTCATAGGTACAAACACTGGAAGACTATAAGGCTCCAAACTTGCTCCATACAACCTAATTTCAGAGTAATCCTCAAAAACAAACCAATCTCCAAATTTTTAGTTTGCCCCTAAATCCAAGAATTCCCGAGCTTTGGGTAAGAAACAAGGAGGGGGGGGGGACTCCATTCAAAACTTTTTAAGAAATTGGCATGAAATAACTGGAAAACTCAAATAGTATAGTTCCATTTTGTTCTCTTCTTACTACATCTATCCAGAACACTAATGATTGCCTTTTCTTATTCATATCCATAATATTCAGACCTAGATGCATGAACTCCTCCAAATTTTGATATAAGAACAAGTAAACAATTAATGAAGGAAATCTGAAAGAACTTGTTAATGATAGGCTCATGAGTTGTGAATTGACTGCTTCCTGCCAATAGGATGGAATATCCAGCACCATTCCTGGCTTCATCATCATGGAAAACATCCCCAAGATTTATTTATCCACTATACTATCATCATCTTTGCCCAAAATCTTTGCAATGTTGCTTAGTAGATGTTGAAATTCAATATCAAAAATTTCCATAGGAAAATCTTTGCTGTCAGGCTGAAATTGTTGTGTGTTAGGTTTCAGAAAATTAATAAACTGACTGAACTCTTGACCTCCAAGGCTGTCATAACACGCCACCAAAGAATCATCAGAGAACTGAACACATGACTTTGAATCAGGGTAACAAAGGGCTTGGCGAATTAACTGGGCAGACACCTGCAAAACATTCTCTCCCTGATATTTCATCACAAAAAATTTCCCAGGATACATAACTGATACCAACCAATATATAAATTTAGGAAAAATATGGGTTTTATGGATACATGCAGACAACACACTAGAGTTGGCCATGGCAGTATACACCGGGGAAGCTTTTTCATTCAGGAGAACTTGCTGGTAAAACGGAAGATGAACCACAAAAAAATTGGTGTCTTGGATATACCTCTCGGTATCCATGAGAGGGATATGACTAGCGAAACCTGACAGAGATGAGAGTTTAGCCATGCTTCAAAATTATGACAATGGACGACTTACAGGGTGGCCAATTTTGACAGGGTGATGAAAAAATGAACAGGACGCAGCGCAAAATAATTGCAAATATCAACTTAATCAAAAATGGTTTCGGAAAGAGTGTGAATTTCATTTAAATAGGTGGTGCATCTTTACTCTTAAATGCTGACATGACGCGCCAACGAACCGTTGAGTTTACCTGACGTGTAATACAACTGTGAAAAACTCAACATCTTACAACACTACGGGTGGTCTCGGAGCACGAAAAAATATTTTGGGTTGTGCCCCCGCATTCAATATCCACCGCTCATCTTTGTTACTCCCGCAGTCAACCTCGTCAACTATGGAGGCACCCTTCATTTTAATTCGTGCGCTATTTGTGCCCGCGGGTTGAGTCCTTTGATCAGAGTTCAAGAAATCAGTGCATCCCACTTAATAAAATAATCGATTTTTAATCTTCAAGTTAGGACCCAATTTCATAAAGTTAAAAGCATTTACACTTTTAACTCTAATGCAATGACAAAAATATTTTTATACTAAAATATAAAAACTTTAATACTTTAACATGCTTTAACAATTTTCTATTTTTTTTTTATATTTTCAAAATTGAAAATAAAAGGATATTGCAGATGATCCGTAACGATACTCATCCTAACTGTATCTTTTAGTCCCATTCACCTATTTATTGTCATTATTTGGATATATAAAATTATCTTATCTTATCTTATCTCACTTTCTGTTGAACAAAATACACTTCTCTAACCTAAGAAGCATGTCCAGGTTTCAATGCATCTCCAATTAGATTATGATTGGATGTGTTTAGGGCTTCATCATATCTGCTGCCTAATTGTTCTTCTAGTCAAAAGTGAGAAATGTTACACATCCATATCACAAATTCGATCATTGCGCTTGGTCTATACACTAGTGAAAATGGAAAGTAGGGCTTCATCAAATCTGCTTTAAATCAGGCAAGTGATTCTTATGGAAATCATTTACTTGAATTTTCTCAAATATAACATAGATGCCTTCACATTGGACAGAGATCCATATTGTTAGTAGTGTTGGATTGCTCACAATTTACAGTGATGTTGGGGTTAGAAGCTAAGATTTGATCTTCTTGTGATTCTAGGATGTCTTCTTTCGGATACCCCCATTCCTCTGATATGTCTAGTTCCAGCAATCATTTGGACAACATGATGGGCTGATTGATGTTGAAAGGGCCTTCGTGAGGTTTCAATAGCCCATATTTTAAATGGAATTGGTTTATTTATAATCCTAACATTATCTTCTATTGTTGCAAATGGAGTACAATGGGACAACCTCAAGCCTCTAGTTTCACCAACTGATAGTGTTTTCCCTAATCAACGTTTCTAGTTCATAGTTGGACTTAGGATATTAGAATTTTATAGACAAATTCAATGTGATTTTTCCAAGTTGAGGCACCTACTTTATATTAAGTTGTTGGATCATTTCTAAAAATTTCATCTGAACTTGTATAAAATTGTCTAGAGCTTGTGCATGCATCATCCCTTGATAATTTTCTTATTGTGAATTTTTCTTGTATTGTTATTTCCAGCCTGCTCTTATCTCCTATCACGGTAGTAACTAACTTTCTATTGATATATTTGGTTCCTTGAGATGAGATCACATTCGAATGTAAACATAAAATGAATTAAAACAAAGTAACCCCCCTTCTCTGGTTGCTCCTCTTTATTCATTTCATTTGACATTGTCTCACAAACTCTGCCTCCCATGGACACTTCTCCAATTGAAAATGCCCCAAAAAATATTTCGCAAGATCTCACTTCAAAAACTGTTCAAAACTGAACCTTCAAATATCAAAATAAAATGAATTAAAACAAAGTAACTCCCCTTCTTTGGTTTCTCCTCTTTCTTCATTTCATTTGACGTTATCTCACAAACTCCGACTCCCATGGACACACTCCAATTGAACATGCCCAAAACAATATTTCCCAGGATCTCACTTCAAAAACTGTTCAAAACTGAAGGCCTAAAACTCAAAATATATTTGATAAACTACCAAAAATAATTGCAGTTTCAGGAATGGTTTCGGTCCCTAATCTGGTAAGTAAAATATTCTTTATTCAATTCCCATTCAAGAAAATGTTGTGCAGGTTTTCTTTATGTATATGACAAGAATTTTCATACAAGTATTGCTTCTTTCATCAATTTACAAGTAGGCAGGGGTTGAAGTCTGTGGTACTGTAGATGGAGTTGTTGATTATGGACATCTCATGTAATATCCTAGGGAAATCTTGACTAATGTTTCTAATTCTGCAATTTCCTTCCTTGGACAATACTGTTATATATTGTTATTATAGCTGAGTCAATACTGTTATATTCTATAATATATTTTAATTATACCTGAGTCATCAGGTCCTTTGAATTTACTTCAACATCTTTCTAGAGACCAGATATCAACTTTGTTGACTATAGGGAAATCAAAGTAGTTTTGAACTCATGGACATTTTGTTTGTTTTCTGTCAAATGATCATCCAAATAATGGAAGGTGTTAGACTCCTATAGACTCCTATACCAATAGGTGTCATATTTCATGATTGACTTGATGAGTTATGTAATATGTTCATAACTTTTCTTGTTGCAAAGGTTTCCATATTATCAAAAATCAAAAAAATTTAAAAATGTAAAGAGGGTATACCCTAAAAGAAAAATCAAAGGGTGAAAAAATAAAAATGGCCAAAAAAAAGTGAAAGAAAATGAACCCCAAACAAGAAAAGGCCAAGGAAAGTGTGCAAGTCTAAATGCCACTGCTTATTTCTCTGATGTAATAAACGAATTGTGTGCAACTTGTATTTTATGCCACAATTCATGAATAGTCAAACTGTTCAAGCTTGGCTAGTTCATTTTTCAATTTCATGTTGTAGAATAGAGAATAAATATCTGGCCAAACAGTTTAATCTTGGTAGATAAGTAGATAGGTAGAGTTAATAAAAGGTGCTCAACAGTTTAATCTGAGCCCTTGAATGTAATAAGTGGAGACTTAGATAGGTTTGCCATGTAAAAGAAAAAAGAAGATTGATAAGGGTTTGCCATTCTAAGTGAACCCTAATAAAGAAGAGAAAATGGTAGGGTAAAGTAAGTAGGGTAGGTAGATGTTGTTGCAGAATTACATGTGATGAATGATGGTTCTGAATGTGTTCAATTCTACTTTCATCACAAGTACAAAGGCATATACTACATTGGAAAAGTTCACAACAAAGCAAAGTCAAATTATTAACTTCCCCTCTCATTTTCCCTAAACATTTCACTAATTTCCCCTAGGTGCTAAGGTATTTGAAGATTAGAGGGGCTCAAGGAATTTCCTTGACTTTTGGAGGGACCGAACCCTCGGCCTAATAATTGAAAAAACCTAAGTACTTGAGATCATCCATTATTACATTCATTCACCTCTTAAAAACCTTTTCCTAAGTAAAATCCCATTTTTACTTAGGAAAATCCTTCAATATTTCATGAAAAGCCCTCAAAATCACTTTTATTCTAAGTCTAAGTGATGAAAGTATAATAATGCCATTTAATTTTGAATCTTCACTTTCTTGGTTATATTTAAGTATTTTGAGTTTACATTGTCCCTTTGTCATATTAACTCTAATTTATATATTAACTCCCTATGAAAATCACCTTTTCCTATTATATATAAATCCTTTTATAGTAATATCCCCAAAACCCTTATATTATGAATTTTTAGCCAAAAGTATTCAACTCCTATTTATTCAAATAAAAAACCCACAATATACCTCCTTTTGGCTAAAATATAACATTAATTCTATTCCCACCCCCTATGGTAAGAAAATCACATTGATTTAATTATCATATAATAAAATATATGAAAAACGTTTAAAAATATGTATATATGTTTAAACCAAAAATAAAACCCAATGTTTAATTAAAAACAAACTTTGAAAATAATCCATCCCTAAGAATTTTTCATCTTCGACCATACAAAAGAGATTAATTAATCCTCACGATTAATTAATGAATTCAACCCACCAATCAGATCCCGCCCGATGAGTTTATTTAATGAATAATTACATTGGGCCTGTGTCATTAAAACTCTGCCATTTCCCTGTCCCGTCGACCATCCGATCACCCCGTCAAAGATCTACGGCCCTCATCCATTTCGCTGGCCATCCGCGTATGAAAGATAACACGCGATGGCCAAACGGTTTTCAAACAGTGTCATGCTACGTGTCATTCGTTGTATCGCATCACTGCCCTTCCGCCTAAAACCGCCTTCCCTCATAAGTGGTGCGATAGAAACCGCTTACCACCTTTCCCCTCATGACATATCCACTGTACCATGTTGACAACATCCAATAAAATAATAGAAAATTCCGCCACCCATTGAATTTGTGAATAAAACGAAATAAGCCCGCGTTTTTCATTTTATCGTTCACAGCGAACAACCAGACTCCCATGTAGTAAAACCCTTTGTAACCTATCTGCGCTACCTGAAGCCTCTGTTAACCAATTCGAGCATGGTTTACCTCCCAAAAATAATTCTAGATTCACTCCACAGACCTCTCAAAATCAAATGAAACCTTTTCGACCTCCCCTGCAAACCAATGCTTTCTTAACAATTTGTTTTGTTTTACAGGTAATCAGAAGACTACATCCTTGGATAAACAGTCTTAATACTAGTCATAAGACTTGTTTACTCCAAGAGTGTTATCAAATCTATTCAAACAAACATGGGAGGTAAAACATACAGTTGAAAGACAAGCAAAGGAAACATGATATTAAACAATTTACTGTTGAAATAGATAGTAAAAACCTAAACTACATATTGAAGGTAAAAGGACACAGTAAAGAACAGTTAAAGAGTATCAGTGGTTAAAGTGTATCAGGTAAAAGTCAGAGTGAAAGTTAAAATGAAGTTACAGAGCAGTCATAGGTAAACAATAAAAGTAATTACAGAGGCAGTAAAATGGTAAGAAGAAATGTAAATACTTTCACCAACATTGAATTTTGTTTAAAGTGAAAGTAAAACAGTCAAAAGAACAAAAAAGTGAAAAGATGAAAAATACAACAAGAAGGAACATTTTTGTAGAAATTGCATGTTTTAGTCATTGTTTTGCAGAAACTATTGTGATCAATCCAAGATGAATTTTGCAAAACTGAAGGAGGTTTATGTTCGTAAGAGGACAATATACAAAAACCTCTCTCATTTTTCTAACAAATATTATTTTTTAGAAATATTAAACAATGTTGGAAAGCACTTTTTGCAGAAAATTCCAGTTAAGTCATCATTTTGCAGAGAATATGGTGGCCAATCCAAAATATATCATAAAAAACTGAAGGAGGTTTTTGTTCCTAAGAGACCCATATACAAAAAAATATCTCACATTTTGCACAGTGATTTCAGAATGAGAGATACATGCACATCTTTACAAGCTATTTTTTAGACTCAGTAAAACTTTGTTTTAGACATATTTGTACAGATCCTATTGTGCACATCTGGAGAGGAATTTTAGGAAAATGAAAGAGGTTTATCTTACCAACATATCGATCCAAAATAACCTCTTTCAATTTTTACATATCTATTACGGATTGAGACATACAAGGATATCATTGGACCCCAAGTTTGCAAAATTGTTGGAGTAGAATGCACAAAGAAAGGAAGCATTTACTGACTTGGATGCCTCATCATCAACTAAGAGTTGGATCAAATTCAAATTCTCCTCTTTTTCATCACCTATCCATACAAAATAGTGCCAAATAGATGCATTAGTTTGAGTGTCCTTTACTTAAGTTCTATTTATGTAAAATAGTTGGAGAGATTTGTGAACTAATCTTGATATTTTTTCAAGATATTTTAGTTTAGAATTTGTATAAATACTTCACTCTTGGAAGTTTTGAGGGTGGATTCTTCTGCTTTGCTGTAACATTGACTTTTGGAATAAAGTGCTTTTGGAGAAATTTCTTTGTGGCTTGCTGGATGATGAATTGAAGCTCAAGATTTTTTGCGGGATTTATGTGTAAGACTACAGTTCAATAAGTCATTTCTATCCTGTGTTTTAAGTATTATATATGTTTACTATATCACTGTGTTTCATTTATGAATAATTAAAAAAAAAGGATTAAATCAGAAATTGCTTAAGTGTACTCTGATTTCAATTGTTGTTATTCTAAATGTTTTCTTCTAAACTGGTCATAAACAATGAATTCTTAATTGCTCTTGTTTCTCTAGTTTAAGCATTTGATTACTTAGTAAAGAATTATTAATTTCTCTTTATTGGTAATCACTCACTTTCCCTTGTTTAAACATGTTGAAAGATTCTTAATTTCCTTTCATCCATTTAAAAATCCATTCCATTCACTTTAATTTCTAAAATTGTTCTTTGTTTTGGCTATCTTGCCCTGCAAAGCCATCTTTTGTGTAAAAACATAATCTAGTAAAGCCATATTTTCGACTCCATAGCCCAATGGCCTGAAAAACTCAATCTTTCCCTCAGTTGGCGGATTCCACCATTCAAATTCAAACAAAACCCCTGAAACTTATAACTAGCCTAATATTTTCCGAGAACAAAGTTAAATCATAAAGAGAGAGCACTCTCTGGATACAGATTGGCTAGATTATGTATTTGAAGGTTGGTTTGTGGTTACCTCGGACCCCTTTCCTCTTCTAACAACTTCAAGGAAAATCTGAGTGATAACATAGTGGCGACCATACTGGGGACCTGAATCATTTTAATTGTTACTATTGTTTGCTTGTAAGCTACAGACAGAGCCTGAAGATCAGCCAAGTAGCCTTTGAACTGCTTTTGCTCTAAAATTGCATAGTAAATAAATGCTGCTTCAGTCTATCTCTGGTCTAGCTTATAAACTGAACTTTGGTTTCAAACGTTCAATCAGTTTCTCTAGTTCAATAAATCTTTAAGAAAATTTAAATCCAATGTCTGAAACCTCTTAAAGAAATTATAGAAGTTGTTTTGAAAATTCATTAAAAAACAAAATAATCATAAAATAGTCAAAGTTTGGTTTCCTGAAGAACTAACTTTTTCTTCAAAATTATTTTACAGGTTTAGACCTGATCTATGATGGTGGACAGTGATCAGACACATAAAGGTTAAAATGATCCACCTGGCGACACCAAATCAATTTCACAATCAAGACTCCACTGGAGGAATGAACCTCAAAGAACAATATGGAAAGATCAGGCTTTCAACTTGGATCTTAATCCAATACATTATTTTCTTTCTCATTAAGAAATTTTTTCAATGTATATTGTATTTTATAGAAGATCTTAGATTAATTTTAGTTATTTTCCTTTGAAGATTGTAAGTAATAATTCTCCTAATCTCTTTGAGCGGCTTTCTGATGAATCTAATGATGATCATTTTCCAATTAAGAAGCCTCAAATAATCAAGACTGATCTTACAATCCCTGTACATATCCCCGTGCCATATAAAGTTCCAGATAGATATAAGCCCCTTATTTTACCTCCTAAAAAATACTACAAGTATCTTCCTAGATTTGATGGAGAGAATGGTATCATTGCCCAAAAACATATTCAAGGTTTTGAGAATTATTTGGATTTATTTGAGATTGATGAAGATGATGTTAAAATCAGACTTTTTTCTCTTTCTTTGCAAAATAGAATAAAGAATTGGTTCAAAAATCTGCCTAATGCTAGCATCTCAAATTTTCAGCAGTTTATCAAAATTTTCCTTGATAGATGGATAATAAAAGTTAATCATTTTGTGATCATGGAAGAATATAATCAATTAAAAAGACATCCAAATGAAACAATACAACATTTTTCTGACAGATTTAATCAATTTTATTATTCATTGCCAGAAAATATTAGACCTCCTCATGATTCAGCTCTCTTGCATTATCCAAGTGCCTTTGATCCAGAAATAGAATTTCGATTAAGAGAAAGAGATCCAAAAACACTTGTACAGATGCAGAACATTGTATTTGATGTGGAAGTTAATATCCAAATCAAACAGGAAAATTTGAAAGCAGAAGAAGAGGAAAAGAAAAACATTGCAGAAGTAAAACTCAGCCTTTTGGTAAGAAAACTGGATGAAAGAAAACACGAGATCACTATGAAAGATGAATTTTTTATTCAAAATCACCATGAAGAAATAGAAGAGGTTGATAGCCATGAACAAATTCCTCTTAATTCAAATTATCATAGATCAGAAAATGAATTTACAAATCAATATGAGGAAGAAGAATTTGTTGATCTAATGTGTATGTTTGATGACATTCCTTTTTTTGATGATTTGCCTAAATATGATCATTATGATGATAGTTATGTTCTCCAAACTCAAGCTAACTTTACAGAGCAATCAGAAGCTAGTTTGTGGGATGAAGAAACTCAGTTTCAGCAGATTGAAGACAGTGATCAGCCAGTACAGATCAGCCATGAGAGTGAGGAAGAAAAAGCAGAAAATGTGGAAATAAGTGAAGGTTCTTTACCTCTTTGTTTTGCTTCATTTCAATTCATTAGAGACAATTATCATGCCATCAATAATCAGCAATATTTAGGAATTGTGATTGACAACAAAGAAGATAATGAAACTATTGATCAAGATTTTTTAGTTTCACAATTGCAGTTACCAGTTCCCATTGAAATAAATGATCAAATGACACAAGAAAGTTCCATACCATTATTTTTTGAATCATTTCAATGTTTAAAGGAAATGTGGTATAACATATTTAATGAAAAGGATGAGAAACTTGGTGAAGTTTATGAAGTCTCATGGAAATCTATATGCTATAGGTTGCAGCCATTTTCCCAAGTTTTTCAGGATCCAATAGCAAATATGTTGAATATTGAAGGCAGTCAAAGCATTCCTCTATTAACTAACTATGATTTTCAGAATCAAGATGATAAAGGATTCAACACTCAAACATTACAATCAGTAGGAATATCATCACAAATCTTATCTGAAAGTTTACAGGGAGATAAAGATGAAAATAACATTTCATATTTATGGTATGGAGGCCATCCAGAACAAATGTACAGTTGTTCAGATCAGTTAAACATCAGTGTATATATTTTGGAAGATCCTTTTGTACAATTTCTAGAGTCAACAAAGGAAATCAAGTGTTTCCTTATCCTCTCATTTGTTGACAAGTTTCTAATAGGTTGCAGAAGTACAGTTTTGATAATCAACAAGAAAATGCAACAAAATCTATCAAAGTACATAATGCTTGAATGGTTGCATTGGTTATTTCATTTTACCTAACTAGCAGTTGAACAATAGATTGAGTAGGTAGATGAGTGCTAATAAGCTCAGAATTTTGAGCGGTTTTTTTAGTTTTCAATTTTCAACTAGTTTTTCATTAAGTTGATTTGAAATTTTTTGTGTGTTGTTTTAATTTCAGATCAGATTTCAGGTTGCAGAAAAAGGACTATATTCAATTCAAGATTTTCAGCCACAGAAAATTCATATTTGGGATTGGCCCAATCACTGAGGACAACTGACTTGCTGTTCTTGACTTTTCACCAGGAAAAGCCATCCCCAAGTGGAGCCAGTGTTAGACTCCTATACCAATAAGTGTCATATTTCATGATTGACTTGATGAGTTATGTAATATGTTCATACCTTTTCTTGTTGCAAAGGTTTCCATATTATCAAAAAATCAAAAAATTTAAAAAATGTAAAGAGGGTATACCCTAAAAGAAAAATCAAAGGGTGAAAAAATAAAAATGGCCAAAAAAAGGTGAAAGAAAATGAACCCCAAACAAGAAAAGGCCAAGGAAAGTGTGCAATTCTAAATGCCATTTCTTATTTCTCTGATGTAATAAACGAATTGTGTGCAACTTGTATTTTATGCCACAATTCATGAATAGTCAAACTTTTTAAACTTGACTCATTCATTTTTCAATTTTATGTTGTAGAATAGAGAATAAATATCTGACCAAACAGTTTAATCTTGGCAGATAAGTAGATAGGTAGAGTTAATAAAAGGAGCTCAACAGTTTAATCTGAGCCCTTGGATGTAATAAGTGTAGATTTAGATAGGCTTGCCTTGTAAAAGAAAAATAAGATTGATGAGGGTTTGCTAGTCTAAGTGCACCCTAATAAAGAAGAGAAAATGGTAGAGTAAGTAAGTAGGGTAGGTAGATGTTGTTGCAGAATTACAAAGTGATGAATGATGACTCTAAATGTGTTCAATTCTACTTTCATCACAAGTACAAAGGCAGATACTACAGTGGAAAATTTCACAGCAAAGCAAAGTCAAATTATTAACTTCCCCTCTCATTTTCCCTAAAAATTTCACTAATTTCCCCTAAGTGCTAAGGTATTTGAAGATTAAAGGGGCTCAAGGCATTTCCTTGACTTTTGGAGGGACCGGACCCTCGGCCCAATAATTGAAAATACCTAAGTACTTGAAATCATCCATTATCACATTCATTCATCTTTCAAAAATCTTTTCCTAAGTAAAATCCCATTTTACTTAGGAAAATCCTTCAATATTTCATGAAAAGCCCTCAAAATCACTTTTATTCTAAGTCTAAGTGATGAAAGTATAATAATGCCATTTACTTTTCAATCTTCACTTTCTTGGTTATATTTAAGTATTTTGAGTTTACATTGTCCCTTTGTCATATTAACTCTAATTTATATATTAACTCCCTATGAAAATCACCTTTTCCTATTATATATAAATCCTTTTATAGTAATATCCCCAAAACCCTTATATTATGACTTTTTAGCCAAAAGTATTTAACTCCTATTTATTCAAATCAAAAACCCACAATATACCCCCTTTTGGCTAAAATATAACATTAATTCTATTCCCGCCCCCTATGGTAAGAAAATCACATTGATTTAATTATCATATAATAAAATATATGAAAAACGTTTAAACATATGTATACATGTTTAAAACAAAAAATAAACCCAAAGTTTAATTAAAACCAAACTTTGAAAATAATCCATCCCCGCGCATTTTTCATCTCCGACCATACAAAAGAGATTAATTAATCCTCACGATTAATTAATGAATTCAACCCGCCAATCAGATCCTGCCCGATGAGTTTATTTAACGAATAATTACATTGGGCCCACGTCATTAAAACTCTGCCATCTCCCTATCCCGTCGATCGTCCGATCGCCCCGTTAAAGATCTACAGCCCTCATCCATTTCGCTGGCCATTTGCGTATGAAAGATAACGCGCGATGGCCAAACGGTTTTCAAACAGTGTCGTGCTACGTGTCATTTGTTGTATCGCATCGCTGCCCTTGCACCTAAAACTGCCTTCCCTCATAAGCGGTGCGATAGAAACTGCTTACCACCTTTCCGCTCGTGACATATCCACTGTACCATGCTGACGTCATCCAATAAAATAATAAAAAATTTCGCCACCCATTGACTTTGTCAATAAAACGAAATAAGCCCGCGTTTTTCATTTTATCGTTCACAGTGAACGACCAGACTCCCATGCAGTAAAATCCTTTGTAACCCAGTTGCGCTACCTGAAGCCTCTGTTAACCAATTCAGACATGGTTTACCTCCCAAAAATCATTCTAGATTCACTCCACAGACCTCTCAAAATAAAATGAAACCTTTTCGACCTCCCTTGCAAACCAATGCTTTCTTAACAATTCGTTTTGTTTTACAGGTAATCAGAAGACCACGTCCTTGGATAAACAGTCTTAATACTAGTCATAAGACTTGTTTACTCCAAGAGTGTTATCAAATCTATTCAAACAAACATGGAAGATAAAACATACAGTTGAAAGACAAGCAAAGGAAACAGGATATTAAACGATTTACTGTTGAAACAGAGAGTAAAAACCTAAACTACATATTGAAGGTAAAAGGACACACTAAAGAACAGTTAAAGAGTATCAGTGGTTAAAGTGTATCAGGTAAAAGTCAGAGTGAAAGTTAAAATGAAGTTACAGAGCGGTCAAAGGTAAACAGTAAAAGTAATTACAGAGGCAGTAAAATGGTAAAAGGAAATGTAAATACTTTCACCAACATTGAAGTTTGTTTAAAGTGAAAGTAAAACAGTCAAAAGAACAAATAAGTGAAAAGATGAAAAATACAACAAGAAGGAACATTTTTGCAGAAATTGCATGTTTTCGTCATTGTTTTTTAGAAACTATTGTGATCAATCCAAGATGAATTTTGCAAAACTGAAGGCGGTTTATGTTATTAAGAGGACAATATACAAAAACCTCTCTCATTTTTCTAACAGCTATTATGGTTTTGGAAATATTAAACAATGTTGGAAAGCACTTTTTCGAGAAAATTCCAGTTAAGTCATCATTTTGCAGAGAATATGGTGGCCAATCCAAAATACATCGTACAAAACTAAAGGTTGTTTTTGTTCCAAAGAGACCCATATACAGAAACCTATCTCACTTTTTGCAAAGTGATTTCCGAATGAGAGATACATGCACATCTTTACAAGCTACTTTTCAGACTCTCTAAAACTCTGTTTTACACATATTTTTACAGAGGCTATTGTGCATAGATGGAGAGGAAGTTTAGGAAAATTAAAGAATTTTATCTCACCAACATATCTATCCACAATAACCTCTTTCACTTTTTACATATCTATTACAGATTGAGACATACAAGGATATCATTGGACCCCAAGTTTGCAGAATTGTTGAAGCAGAATGCACAAAGAAAGGAAGCAGTTAGTGACTTGGATGCCTCATCATCAACTAAGAGTTGGATCAAATTCGAATTCTCCTCCTTTTCATCACCTATCCATACAAAATAGTGCCAAATAGATGCATTAGTTTGAGTGTCATTTACTTAATTTCTATTTATGTAAAATAGTTGGAGAGATTTGTGAACTAATCTTGATATTTTTTCAAGATATTTTAGTTTAGAATTTGTATAAATACTTCACTCTTGGAAGTATTGAGGATGGATTCTTCTACTTTGCTGTAACATTGACTTTTGGAATAAAGTGCTTTTGGAGAAATTTCTTTTTGGCTTGCTTAATGATGAATTGAAGCTCAAGACTTTTTACAGGATTCATGTGTCAGACTACAGTTCAATAAGTCATTTCTATCCTGTGTTTTAAGTGTTATATATGTTTACTATATGACTGTGTTTCATTTCAGAATAATTAACAAAAAAGGATTAAATTAGAAATTGCTTAAGTGTACTCTGATTTCAATTGTTATTATTCTAAATGTTTTCTTCTAAACTGGTCATAAACAATGAATTCTTAATTGCTCTTGTTTCCCTAGTTTAAGCATTTGATTACTTAGTAAAGAATTCTTAATTGATATTTATTGGTAATCACTCACTTTCCCTTGTTTAAACATGTTGAAATCTTCTTAATTGCCTTTCATCCATTTAAAAATCCATTCCATTCACTTTAATTTCTAAAATTGTTCTTTGTTTTGGCTATCTTGCCCTGCAAAGCCATCTTTTGTGTAAAAACATAATCCAGTAAAGACATCTTTTCGACTCCATAGCCCAATGGCCTGAAAAACTCAATCTTGCCCTCAGTTGGTGGATTCCACAATTCAAATTCAAACAAAACCCCTGAAACTTATAACTAGCCTAATATTTTCTGAGAACAAAGTTAAATCATAAAGAGAGAGCCCTCTCTGGATATAGATTAGCTAGATTCTGTATCTGAAGGTTGGTTTGTGGTTACCTCGGACCCCTTTTCTCTTCTAACAAATTCAAGGAAAATCTGAGTGATAACATAGTGGCGACCATACTGGGGACCTGAATCATTTTAATTGTTACTATTGTTTTCTTATAAGCTACAGACAGAGCCTCAAGTTCAGCCAAGTAGCCTTTGAACTGCTTTTGCTCTGCAATTGCATAGTAAATAAATGCTGCTTCAGTCTATCTCTAGTCTAGCTTATAAACTGAAATTTGGTTTCAAACATTCAATCAGTTTCTCTAGTTCAGTAAATCTTTAAGAAAATTTAAATCCAATATCTGAAACCTCTTAAAGAAATTATAGAAGTTGTTTTGAAAATTCATTAAAAAACAAAATAATCATAAAATACTCAAAGTTTGGTTTCCTGAAGGACTAACTTTTTATTCAAAATTGTTTTACAGGTTCATATCTGATCTATGATGGTGAACAATGATTAGACACACAAAGGTTAAAATGATCCACCTGGCGACTCCAAATCAATTTCACAATCAAGACTCCACTGGAGGAATGAACCTCAAAGAAAAATATGGAAAGATCAGGCTTTCAACTTGGATATTAATCCAATACATTATGTTCTTTCTCATTAAGAAATTTTTTCAATGTATATTGTATTTTATAGAAGATCTTAGATTAGTTTTTAGTTATTTTCCTTTGAAGATTGTAAGTAATAATTCTCCTAATCTCTTTGAGCGGCTTTCTGATGAATCTAATGATGATCATTTTCCAATTAAGAAGCCTCAAATAATCAAGACTGATCTTGCAATCCCTGTACATATCCCCGTGCCATATAAAGTTCCAGATATATATAATCCCCTTATTTTACCTCCTATACTCCATGATTTTCCTAAAAAATACTATAAGTATCTTCCTAGATTTGATGGAGAGAATGGTATCACTGCCCAAAAACATATTCAAGGTTTTGATAATTATTTGGATTTATTTGAGATTGATGAAGACGATGTTAAAGTCAGACTTTTTTCTCTTTCTTTGCAAAACGGAATAAATAATTGGTTCAAAAATCTGCCTGATGCTAGCATCTCAAATTTTCAGCAGTTTATCAAAATTTTCCTTGATAGATGGATAATCAAAGTTAATCATTTTGTGATCATGGAAGAATATAATCAATTAAAAAGACATCCAAATGAAACAATACAACATTTTTCTGACAGATTTAATCAATTTTATTATTCATTGCCAGAAAATATTAGACCTCCTCATGATTCAGCTCTCTTGCATTATCCAAGTGCCTTTGATCCAAAAATAGAATTTCCATTAAGAGAAAGAGATCCAAAAACACTTGTACAGATGCAGAACATTGCAGTTGATGTGGAAGTTAATCTCCAAATCAAACAGGAAAAGTTGAAATCAGAAGAAGAGGAAAAGAAAAACATTGCAGAAGTAAAACTCAGCCTTTTGGTAAGAAAACTGGATGAAAGAAAACACGAGATCACTATGAAAGATGAATTTTTTATTCAAAAACACCATGAAGAAATAGAATAGGGGTATAGCCATGAAAAAATTCCTCTTAATTCAAATTATCATAGATCAGAAAATGAATTTACAAATCAATATGAGGAAGAAGAATTTGTTGATCTAATGTGTATGTTTGATGATATTCCTTCTTTTGATGATTTGCCTAAATATGATCATTATGATGATAGTTATGTTCTCCAAATTCAAGCTAACGTTACAGAGCAATCAAAAGCTACTTTGTGGGATGAAGAAACTCAGTTTCAGCATATTGAAGACAATGATCACCCAGTACAGATCAACCATGAGAATGAGGAAGAAAGAGCAGAAAATGTGGAAATAAGTGAAGATTATTTACCTCTTTGTTTTGCTTCATTTCAGTTCATTAGAAACAACTATCATGCCATCAATAATCAGCAATCTTTAGGAATTGTGATTGACAACAAAGAAGATAATGAAACTTTTGATCAAGATTTTTCAGTTTCACAATTGCAGTTATCAGTTCCCATTGAAATAAATGATCAAATGACATAAGAAAGTTCCATACCATTATTTTTTCAATCATTTCAATGTTTAAACGAAATGTGGTATAACATATTTAATGAAAAGGATGAGAAACTTGGTGAAGTTTATGAAGTCTCATGGAAACCTATATGCTATAGGTTGCAGCCATTTTCCCAAGTTTTTCAGGATCCAATAGCAGATATGTTGAAAATTGATGGAATTCAAAGCATTCCTCTATTAACTAACTATGATTTTCAGAATCAAGATGATAAAGAATTCAACACTCAAACATTTCAATCAGTAGGAATATCATCACAAATCTTATCTGAATGTTTGCAGGGAGATAAAGACGAAAATAAAATTTCATATTCATGGTATGGAGGCCATCCAAAACAGATGTACAGTTGTTTAGATCAATTAAACATCAGTGTATATATTCTGGAAGATCCTTTTGTACAGTTTCTAGAGTCAACAAAGGAAATCAAGTGTTTCCTTATCCTCTCATTTGTTGACAAGTTTCTAATAGGTTGCAGAAGTACAGTTTTGATAATCAACAAGAAAATGCAACAAAATCTATCAAAGTACGTAATGCTTAAATGGTTGCATTGGATATTTCATTTTACCTAACTAGCAGTTGAACAATAGATTGAGTAGGTAGATGAGTGCTAATAAGCTCAGGATTTTGAGCATTTTTTATTTTTTAGCTTTCAATTTTCAGCTAGTTTTTCATTAAGTTGGTTTGAAAATTTTTGTGTGTTGTTTTAGTTTCAGATCAGATTTCAGTTTGCATAAGACAGAAGACATTTACTAAGATCATCAAAGCCCAATCACTGAGGACAACTGACCTGCTGTTCTTGACTTTTCACCAGGAAAAGCCATCCCCAAGTGGAGCCAGTGTTAGACTCCTATACCAATAGGTGTCATATTTCATGATTGACTTGATGAGTTATGTAATATGTTCATACATTTTCTTGTTGCAAAGGTTTCCATATTATCAAAAAATCAAAAAATTTAAAAAATGTAAAGAGGGTATTCCCTAAAAGAAAAATCAAAGGGTGAAAAAATAAAAATGGCCAAAAAAAAGTGAAAGAAAATGAACCCCAAACAAGAAAAGGCCAAGGAAAGTGTGCAAGTCTAAATTCCACTGCTTATTGCTCTGATGTAATAAAAGAATTGTGTGCAGCTTGTTAAACTTTTGCCACAATTTATAAAGAGTCAAACTGTTTAAACTTGACTCATTCATTTTTCAATTTCATGTTGCAAAATAGAGAATAAAATCTGACCAAACAGATTAATCTTGGCAGATAAGTAGATAGGTATAGTTAATAAAAGGAGCTCAACAGTTTAATTTGAGCCCTTGGATGTAATAAGTGTAAACTTAGGTAGGTTTCCATGTAAAAGAAAAAGAATATTGATAAGGGTTTTCCAGTCTAAGTGCACCCTAATAAAGAAGAGAAAATGGTAGGGTAAAGTAAGTAGGGTAGGTAGATGTTGTTGCATAATTACATGTGATGAATGATGGTTCCAAATGTGTTCAAATTCTATTTTCATCACAAGTACAAAGGCAGATGCTACATTGGAAAAGTTCACAGCAAAGCAAAGTCAAATTATTAACTTCCCCTCTCATTTTCCTTAAACATTTCACTAATTTCCCCTAAGTGCTAAGGTATTTGAAGATTAGAGGGGCTCAAGGCATTTCCTTGACTTTTGGAGGGACCAGACCCTCGGCCCAATAATTGAAAAAAACCTAAGTACTTAAAATCATCCATTATCACATTCATTCACCTCTTAAAATCTTTTCCTAAGTAAAATCCCATTTTACTTAGGAAATCCTTCAATATTTCATGAAAAGCCCTCAAAATCACTTTTATTCTAAGTCTAAGTGATGAAAGTATAATAATGATATTTACTTTTGAATTCTCACTTTCATGATTATATTTAAGTATTTTGAGTTTACATTGTCCTGTGTCATATTAACTCTAATTTATATATTAACTCCCTATGAAAATCACCTTTTCCTATGTATATAATTCATTTTTATATAAATAGCCCCAAAAGCCTATATAATATAATTTTAGCCAAAGTTAATAAATCCCACATGCTTAAATAAAATACCCACTTTACAAAATCCTTTGGCTAAAATATATATGTATACGTTAATCCGCCCCCTATGGTAAGCAAAATCATTTTGGTTTATTACCATATAATAAAATATATGAAAAACGTTTAAACATATGTATATATGTCTAAAACAAAAAATAAACCCAAAGTTTAATTAAAACCAAACTTTGAAAATAATCCATACCCGCGCATTTTTCATCTCCGACCATACAAAAGAGATTAATTAATCCTCACGATTAATTAATGAATTCAACCCGCCAATCAGATCTCGCCCGATGAGTTTATTTAATGAATAATTACATCGGGCCCGCGTCATTAAAACTCTGCCATCTCCCTGTCCCGTCGACCGTCCGATCGCCCCGTCAAAGATCTACGACCCTCATCCATTTCGCTCGCCATCCGCGTACGAAAGATAATGCGCGATGGCCAAACGGTTTTCAAACAGTGTCGTGCTACGTGTCAGTCGTTGTATCGCATCGCTGCCCTTCCGCCTAAAACCGCCTTCCCTCACAAACGGTGCGATAGAAACCGCTTACCACCTTCCCCCCCCCGTGACTCATCTGTCGTACATGCTGACGTCATTAATTAAAACCCGCCACCCTTTGAATTTGTAAATAAAACGAAAATAACTTGCGTTTTTTTTATTATATCGTGCACAGTGAACGACCAGACTCCCATGCAGTAAAACCCTTTGTAACCCGGTTGCGCTACCCGAAATATACGGTAACCAATTCGAGCATGGTTTACCTCCCAAAAATCATTCTAGATTCACTCCACAGACCTCTCAACATCAAATGAAACCTTTTCGACCTCCTCTGCAAACCAATTCTTTCTTAACAATTTGTTTTGTTTTACAGGTGATCAGAAGACCACATCCTTGGATAAACAGTCTTAATACTAGTCATAAGACTTGTTTACTCCAAGAGTATTATCAAATCTATTCAAACAGAGATGGAAGATAAAACATACAGTTGAAAGACAAGCAAAGGAAACAGGATATTAGACAATTTACTGTTGAAACGGACAGTAAAAAACTAAACTACATATTGAAGGTAAAAGGACACAATAAAGAACAGTTAAAGAGTATCAGGATTAAAGAGTATCGGGTAAAAGTGTCAGTGAAAGTTAAAATGAGATTCTGTGAACCCTCGTTAAGGTGCACAAAAAGTAATTACAGAGGCAGTAAAATGGTAAAAAGAGGAAATTAAAATAATTTCACCAACATTGAAGTTTGTCTAAAGTGAAAGTAAAATAGTCAAAAGAACAAAAAAGTGAAAAGATGAAAAACACAACAAGAAGGAATATTTTTGCAGAAATTGCATGTTTTAGTCATTGTTTTGCAGACACTATTGTGATCAATCCAAGATGAATTTTTCAAAATTGAATGAGGTTTATGTTCTTAAGAGGACCATATACAAAAAATTCTCTCACTTTTCTAATAGCTATTATGGTTTTGGAAATATCAAAAAATGTTGGAAAGCACTTTTTGCAGAAAATTCATGTTAAGTCATCATTTTGCAGAGAAGATTGTGGCCAATCAGAAATACATCTTACAAAACTTAAGGTTTTTTTTTTTCCTCAGAGACCCATCTACAAAAACCTATCTCAGTTTTTTCACAGTGATTTCAGATTCAGAGATACATGCACAACTTTACACACTATTTTTTAAACTCTGTAAAACTCTGTTTTACACATATGTTTTCAGAGCCTATTTTTCACAGCTGGAGAGTAATTTTAGGAAAATGAAAGAGGTTTATCTCACCAACATATTAATCCACAATAAATTCTTTCAATTTTTACATATCTATTACGGATTGAAAAATACAAGGATATCATTGAACCCCAAGTTTGCAGAATTGTTGGAGCAGAATGCGCAAAGAAAGGAAGCAGTTAGTGACTTGGATGCCTTATCATCAACTAAGAGTTGGATAAAATTAAAATTCTCCTCTTTTTCATGACCTATCCATACAAAATAGTGTCAAATATATGCATTAGTTTGAGTGTCCTTTACTTAAGTTTTATTTATGTAAAATAGTTAGAGATTTGTGAACTAATATTGATATTTTTTCAAGATATTTTAGTTTAGAATTTGTATAAATACTTCACTCTTGGAAGTATTTTGGGTGGATTCTTGTACTTTGTTGTAAAATTGACTTTTGGAATAAATTTCTTTTGGAGAAATTTCTTCGTGGCTTTCTGGATGATGAATTGAAGCTCAAGACTTTTTGCAGGATTCATGTGTCAGACTAAAGTTTAATAAGTCATTTCTATCCTATGTTTTAAGTTTTATATATGTCTACTACATCACTGTGTTTCATTTCTGAATAATTAACAAAAAGGATTAAATCATAAATTTCTTAAGTGTACTCTGATTTCAATTGTTATTATTCCAAATGTTTTCTTCTAAACTGGTTATAAACAATGAATTCTTAATTTCTCTTGTTTCTCTGGTTTAAGCATTTTATTACTTAGTAAAGAATTCTTAATTGCTCTTTATTGGTAATCACTCACTTTCCCTCATTTAAACATGTTGAAAGATTCTTAATTTCCTTTCAGCCATTTAAAAAATCCATTCCATTCACTTTAAATATCCAAAATTGTTCTTTGTTTTGGCTATCTTGCCCTGCAAAGCCATCTTTAGTGTAAAAACTTAATCCAGTAAAGCCATCCTTTCGACTCCATAGCCCAATGGCCTGAAATAATCAAACTTATCCTCAGTTGGCGGATTCCACCATTCAAATTCAAACAAAAACCCTGGACTTATAACTAGCCTAATATTTTCTAAGAACAAAGCTAAATTTTAAAAGAGAGAGCCCTCTCTGGATATAGATTGGCTAGATTACGTATGCGAAAGGTTGGTTTGTGGGTACCTCGGACCCCTTTCCTCTTCCAACGACTTCAAGAAAAATCTGAGTGATAACATAGTGGCGACTCCACTGGGGACCTGAATCATTTTATTGTCACTATTGTTTTCTTGTAAGCTACGAATGAACCTCAAGATCAGTAGCCTTTGAGGCTTGCTTTGCTCATACACTGATTGCATGGTAAATAAATGTTGCTTCAGTCTATCTCCGGTTTAGTTTATGAACTAAGCTTTGGTTTCAGACAATCAATTAGTTTCTCTAGTTCAATAAATCTTTGAGAAATTTTTAACTCAATATCTAAAACTTCTTAAAGAAATTATAGAAGTTGTTTTGAAAATTCATTAAAAAACAAAATAATCATAAAATACTCAAAATTTGGTTTCCTGAAGATCTAAATTTTTCTTCAAAATTGTTTTACAGGTTCAGATATGATCTATGATGGTGGATATTGATCAGACACACAAAGGTTAAAATCATCCACATGGCGACTCCAAATCAATTTCACAATCAAGACTCCACTGGAGGAATGAACCTCAAAGAACAATATGGAAATATCAGGCTTTCAACTTGGATCTTAAATCCAAGACATTATGTTCTTTCTCATTAAGAAAGTTTTTCAATGTATATTGTATTTTATAAAAGATCTTAGATTAGTTTTTAATTATTTTCCTTTGAAGATTGTAAGTAATAATTCTCCTAATCTCTTTGAGCAACTTTCTTATGAATCTAAAGATGATCATTTTTCAATTAAGAAGCCTCAAATAATCAAGACTGATCTTACAATCCCTGTACATATCCCTGTGCCATATAAAGTTCTAGATAGATATAAGCCCCTTATTTTACCTCCTATACTCCATGACTTTCCTAAAAAATACTACAAGTATCTTCCTAGATTTGACGGAGAGATTGGTATCACTTGCCCAAACATATTCAAGGTTTAGAATTATTTGGATTTATTTGAGAATGATGAAGATGATGTTAAAATCAGAATTTTTTCTCTTTCTTTGCAAAATAGAATAAAGAGTTGGTTCAAAATCCCGCCTAATGCTAGCATCTCAAATTTCCAGCAGTTTATCAAACTTTTCCTTGATAGATGTATAATAAAAGTTAATCATTTTGTGACCATGGAAGAATATAATCAATTAAAAAGACATCCAAATGAAACAATACAACAATTTTCTGACAGATTTAATCAAGCTTATTATTCATTTCCAGAAAATATTAGACATCCTCATGATTCAGCTCTCTTGCATTATCCAAGTGCCTTTGATCCAAAAATAGAATTTCGATTAAGAGAAAGAGATCCAAAAACACTTGTACAGATGCAGAAC
This sequence comes from Pinus albicaulis, assembly GCA_034641835.2. Taxonomy (NCBI): domain Eukaryota; kingdom Viridiplantae; phylum Streptophyta; class Pinopsida; order Pinales; family Pinaceae; genus Pinus; species Pinus albicaulis. The sequence goes on along the minus strand of CM076570.1, from coordinate 1,615,323,407 downwards.
ATTGCAATCGATGTAGAAGTTAATCTGCAAATCAAACATGAAAAGTTGAAAGCGGAAGAAGAGGAAAAGAAAAATATTGCAGAGGTAAAACTCAGCCTTTTGGTAAGAAAACTAGATGAAGTAACGTAGGAGATCACTATGAAAGAAGAATTTTTTATTCAAAATCACCATGAAGAAATAGAAGAGGTTGATAGCTATAAAAAAATTCCTCTTATTTCAAATTATCATAGATCAGAAAATGAATTTACAAATCAATATGAGGAAGAGGAATTTGTCAATCCAATGTGTATGTTTGATGACATTCCTTATTTTGATGATTTGCCTAAATATGATCATTATGATGATAGTTATGTTCTCCAAACTCAAGCTAACTTTACAGAGCAATCAGAAGCTAGTTTGTGGGATGAAGAAACTCAGTTTCAGCAGATTGAGGACAGTGATCAGCCAGTACAGATCAACCATGAGAATGAGGAATAAAGAGCAGAAAATGTGGAAATAAGTGAATATTATTTACCTCTTTGTTTTTCTTCATTTCAGTTCATTAGAAACAACTATCATGCCATCAATAATCAACAATATTTAGGAATTTTGATTGACAACAAAGAAGATAATGAAACTTTTGATCAAGATTTTTCAGTTTCACAATTGCAGTTATCAGTTCCCATTGAAATAAATGACCAAATGACACAAGAAAGTTCCATACCATTATTTTTTGAATCATTTCAATGTTTAAAGGAAATGTGGTATAACATATTTAATGAAAAGGATGAGAAACTTGGTGAAGTTTATGAAGTCTCATGGAAACCTATATGCTATAGGTTGCAGCCATTTTCCCAAGTTTTTCAGGATCCAATAGTAGATATGTTGAATATTAAAGGCATTCAAAGCATTCATCTATTAACTAACTATGATTTTTAGAATCAAGATGATAAACAATTCAACACTCAAACATTTAAATCAGTAGGAATATCATCACAAATATTATCTGAAAGTTTGCAGTGAGATAAAGACGAAAACAACATTTCATATTCATGGTATGGAGGCCATCCAAAACAGATGTACAGTTGTTTAGATCAGTTAAACATTAGTGTATATATTCTGGAAGATCCTTTTGTACAGTTTCCTTATCCTCTCGTTTCTTGACAAGTTTCTAATAGGTTGCAGAAGTACAGTTTTGATAATCAACAAGAAAATGCAACAAAATCTATCAAAGTACATAATGCTTGAATGGTTGCATTGGCTATTTCATTTTACCTAACTAGCAGTTGAACAATAGATTTAGTAGGTAGATGAGTGCTAATAAGCTCAGGATCTTGAGCATTTTTTATTTTTTAGCTTTCAATTTTCAGCTAGTTTTTCATTAAGTTGGTTTAAAATTTTTTGTGTGTTGTTTTAGTTTCAGATCAGATTTCAGTTTTCAGAAGACAGAAGACATTTATTAAGATCATCATAGCCCAATCACTAAGGACAACTGACCTGCTGTTCTTGACTTTTCACGAGGAAAAGCCATCTCCAAGTGGAGCCAGTGTTAGACTCCTATACCAATAGGTGTCATATTTCATGATTGACTTGATGAGTTATGTAATATGTTCATACATTTTCTTGTTACAAAGGTTTCCATATTATCAAAAAATCAGAAAATTTAAAAAATGTAAAGAGGGTATACCCTAAAAGAAAAATCAAAGGGTGAAAAAATAAAAATGGCCAAAAAAAAGTGAAAGAAAATGAACCTCAAACAAGAAAAGGCCAAGGAAAGTGTGCAAGTCTAAATGCCACTGCTTATTTCTCTGATGTAATAAACGAATTGTGTGCAACTTGTATTTTATTCCAAAATTCATGAATAGTCAAACTTTTTAAACTTGACTCATTCATTTTTCAATTTCATGTTGTAGAATAGAGAATAAATATCTGACCAAACAGTTTAATCTTGGCAGATAAGTAGATAGGTAGAGTCAATAAAAGGTGCTCAATAGTTTAAACTGAGCCCTTGGATGTAATAAGTATAGACTTAGATAGGTTTTCCATGTAAAAGAAAAATAATATTGATAAGGTTTTGCCAGTCTAAATGCACCCTAATAAAGAATAGAAAATGGTAGGGTAAAGTAAGTAGGGTAGGTAGATGCTGTTGCAGAATTACATGTGATGAATGATGGTTCTAAATGTGTTCAATTCTATTTTCATCACAAGTACAAAGGCAGATACTACATTGGAAAAGTTCACATCAAAGCAAAGTCAAATTATTAACTTCCCCTCTCATTTTCCCTAAACATTTCACTAATTTCCCCTAAGTGCTAAGGTATTTGAAGATTAGAGGGGCTCAAGGCATTTCCTTGACTTTTGGAGGGACCGGACCTTCGGCCTGATAATTGAAAAGACCTAAGTACTTGAAATCATCCATTATCACATTCAGTCTCTTCTTAAAAACCTTTTCCTAAGTAAAATCCCATTTTTACTTAGGAAAATCCTTTAACATTTCATGAAAAGTCCTCAAAATCACTTTTATTATAAGTCTAAGTGATGAAAGTATAATAATGCCATTTACTTTTGAATCTTCACTTTCTTGGTTATATTAGAGTATTTTGAGTTTACATTGTCCTTTGGTCATATTAACTCTAACTTATGTATCAATTCCCATAAAAATGACCTTGTCCTATTATATATAAATCCTTTTATAATAATATCCCCAAAACCCTTATATTATGACATTTTAGCCAAAAGTATTTAATTCCTATTTATTCAAATCAAAAACCCACAATATACCCCCTTTTGGCTAAAAAATATATCTTTAGTTCTATTCCCGCCCCCTATGGTAATTGGATTAATTTAATTCAATTATCGTATAATAAAAATATATGAAAAACGTTTAAACATATGTATATATGTTTAAAACAAAAAATAAACCCAAAGTTTAATTAAAACCAAACTTTGAAAATAATCCATCCCCGCGCATTTTTCATCTCCGACCATACAAAAGAGATTAATTAATCCTCATGATTAATTAATGAAATCAACCCGCCAATCAGATCCCGCCTGATGAGTTTATTTAACGAATAATTACATTGGGCCCGCGTCATTAAAACTCTGCCATCTCCCTGTCTCATCGACCCTCCGATCGCCCCGTCAAAGATCTACGACCCCCATCCATTTCACTGGCCATCCGCGTACGAAAGATAACGTGCGATGGCCAAATGGTTTTCAAACAATGTCGTGCTACGTGTCAGTCGTTGTATCGCATCGCTGCCCTTAAGCCTAAAATCGCCTTCCCTCACAAGCAGTGCGATAGAAACCGCTTACCACCTTTCCGCTCGTGACATATCCACTGTACCATGCTGACGTCATCCAATAAAATAATAAAAAATTCTGCCACCCATTGACTTTGTCAATAAAACGAAATAATCCCACATTTTTCATTTTGTCGTTCACAGTGAACGACCAGACTCCCATGCAGTAAAACACTTTGTAACCCAGCTGCGCTACCTGAAGCCTCTATTAACAAATTCCAGCATGGTTTACCTCCCAAAAATCATTCTAGATTCACTCCACAGACCTCTCAAAATCAAATGAAACCTTTTCGACCTCCCCTGCAAACCAATGCTTTCTTAACAATTTGTTTTGTTTTACAGGTAATCAGAAGACGACATCCTTGGATAAACAGTCTTAATACTAGTCATAAGACTTGTTTACTCCAAGAGTGTTATCAAATCTCTTCAAACAAACATGGAAGATAAAACATACAGTTGAAAGATAAGCAAAGGAAACATGATATTAAACAATTTACTATTGAAACAGATAGTAAAAACCTAAACTACATATTGAAGGTAAAAGGACACAGTAAAGAACAGTTAAAGAGTATCAGTGGTTAAAGTGTATCAAGTAAAAGTCAGAGTGAAAGTTAAAATGAAGTTACAGAGTGGTCAAAGGTAAACAGTAAAATTAATTACAGAGGCAGTAAAATGGTAAAAATAAATGTAAATACTTTCACCAACATTGAAGTTTGTTTAAAGTGAAAGTAAAACAGTCAAAAGAACAAAAAAGTGAAAAGATGAAAAATACAACAAGAAGGAACATTTTTGCAGAAATTGCATGTTTTAGTCATTGTTTTACAGAAACTATTGTGATCAATCCAAGATGAATTTTTCAAAACTGAAGGAGGTTTATGTTCTTAAGAGGACAATATACCAAAACCTCTCTCATTTTTCTAACAACTATTATGGTTTTGGAAATATTAAACAATGTTGGAAATTACTTTTTGTAGAAAATTCCACTTAAGTCATCATTTTGCAGAGAATATGGTGGCCAATCCAAAATACATCATACGAAAATGAAGGAGATTTTTGTTCCTAAGAGACCCATATACAAAAAACTATCTCACTTTTTGCACAATGATTTCAGAATGAGAGATACAAGCACATATTTACAAGCTATTTTTCAGACTCTGTAAAACTCTGTTTTACACATATTTTTACAGAGCCTATTTTGCACAGCTGGAGAGGAATTTTAGGAAAATTAAAGAGGTTTATCTCACCCACATATCGATCCAAAATAACCTCTTTCACTTTTTACATATCTATTACGGATTGAGAAATACAAGGATATCATTGGACCCCAAGTTTGCAGAATTGTTGGAGCAGAATGCACAAAGAAAGGAAGCAGTTAGTGACTTGGATGCCTCATCATCAACTAAGAGTTGGATCAAATTCGAATTCTCCTCTTTGTCATCACCTATACATACAAAATAGTGCCAAATAGATGTATTAGTTTTAGTGTCCTTTACTTAAGTTCTATTTATGTAAAATAGTTGGAGAGATTTGTGAACTAATCTTGATATTTTTTCAAGATATTTTAGTTTAGAATTTTTATAAATACCTCAATCTTGGAAGTATTGAGGGTGGATTCTTCTACTTTGATGTAACATTGAATTTTGGAATAAAGTGCTTTTGGAGAAATTTCTTTGTGGCTTGCTGGATGATGAATTGAAGCTCAAGACTTTTTGCAGGATTCATGTGTCAGACTACAGTTCAATAAGTCATTTCTATCCTGTGTTTTAAGTGTTATATATGTTTAATATACCACTGTGTTTCATTTATGAATAATTAACAAAAAAGGATTAAATCAGAAATTTCTTAAGTGTACTCTGATTTCAATTGTTATTATTCTAAATGTTTTCTTCTAAACTGGTCATAAACAATGAATTCTTAATTGCTCTTGTTTCTCTGGTTTAAGAATTTAATTACTTAGTAAAGAATTCTTAATTTCTCTTTATTGGTAATCACTCACTTTCCCTTGTTTAAACATGTTGAAAGATTCTTAATTGCCTTTCATCCATTTAAAAATCCATTCCATTCACTTTAATTTGTAAAATTGTTCTTTGTTTTGGCTATCTTGCCCTGCAAAGCCATCTTTTGTGTAAAAACATAATCCAATAAAGCCATATTTTTTACTCCATAGCCCAATGGCCTGAAAAACTCAATCTTGCCCTCAGTTGGTGGATTCCACCATTCAAATTCAAACAAAACCCCTGAAACTTATAACTAGCCTAATATTTTCTGAGAATAAAGTTAAATCATAAAGAGAGAGCCCTCTCTAGATACAGAATGGCTAGATTCTGTATCTGAAGGTTGGTTTGTGGTTACCTCGGACCCCTTTCCTCTTCTAACAACTTTATGGAAAATCTGAGAGATAACAGAAGGAATCCCATCCATCTCAAGGTAATGAAGAGTTGTACTGTATGCCAAAAGCTTGTGTGTTCCCTCTTCGTGAAATAGTTTTTGTATACCCACTATGCACATTGGTGCATTACCTCATCCAACTTCCATTGCCATAATTTTCTCTGTTTCTTCTACAACATAAATCACAGAGGAAAACAAAATTGGTGCAATTTTGGCTCCAAATATAGTTATAAATATTGATAGAGTTCCATCGATAGATTTACAAATACCAACACATGATATTTATTTCAGTGCAAGAGAAAATTATGTTGCCTCTATCTGTAATAATTTAGGGAGTGTAAGGAAGAATAGTGATAATAATCAACACCCTCATGAGCCTCGTCACCTAAGGATTGGTGGTGTAATTCATAAGGTCCCCAAAACACCCTCCTCAAATGGTTATGTTCCATCCATTATCACTAGTCCTAGACACTGGGTTTGGAAACAATTACCTTCAAGTGTTCCTCAAACTGCCTCTCTTGTAGATTATCATCCTGCAGTTACTCATAGATAAAATATGCATTTTGTGTCCAAGCCTTCTTTTCCAGGCGTAAGTTTTGGAAATGTACTAGTAGGGGCTGAAGGTCCAACAAAACTTTTACATGGGAAATATGTGCAAATTGGATGACAAACAACAAATGGAATGCATAAAAATATTCAAGGTGGAGTCACTATAAGCCTTGGAGGGCCTTGTTAAGTTGTAGACCAAAAGCATTGACCTGATGGTTTCTACACATAAAAGTGGTGCAGGAGCCTTGTTTTGAGGTTCCATATCCACATCTAGATTTATAGGCTGGAATGTTGATGAAAATTTAATAATGATTTTATTGTTGTCACCGTTGCCAACATCCTATCTGATTGAATGCATTTTATCTCTGCTAGTTTTAGTGGTGGATATAAAGTTTCCTCCCGTCAGGGTTTAAATTAAGGACAATGGCATTGAAACGTGGTTGTAAGAAAATTGCTGAAGACAAGCGTTCTTAATTTAAACCCAGTCTTATGTTCTAACAACGACATGATGAATTTTTTTTTTGTGTTTTTGAGTATATTACATATGATGTGGGTCTCTTGTTGAAGACCTTGGTTTGACATTGTTGTTAAGGTCGCATATCCATAAGTAGTTATCCTTGAGTTCAATTCCCACTACAGTGCCTATGCATGACTATAACATTTTCATATAGCTCCACAAGTGGCATATCTACCAATAATATGGTTATTGTGTTGAATGTGTTTTCGTTGCATTTTGGTAAGGGCACAAATCCACAAAAAATTGGTCTCAAGTCTTGAGTTTAATGTCACGGACTTCTCCTATGCTATGTTATGTTCTCTAGATCTCTAAGGTATTCATTATTTAGCTTGGCTACCTCCAACTTTCTTTATATGCACAAGCACAATGTTGCTTTTGGATAGCACTGGTTATGCTTACACAAGTTTGACCCTTTGATGCACAAGCTTTACACTTCTCTTATTGCCAATAGTGGGTATGTTTTCACTAGTGGAGGATGGAGGTCAATTGCCATATTTAAAGGGAAAAATGGATTTGCAAGTGATGCTTCTTATGTGATGTAGAGACAAAGGAGAACTTATTTCGTTGCTTTGTTTCTTAAAATATTTTTTTGTAGATAGAATATGAGTCACTTGGTTCATTTTTGTCTTTGAATTTAACTGTAATGTTAGACTTATATAATCATTCTTTGGCTTGCATTAAGTAGCGACCATTGTTGATCCCTTTAAGACACGACAATTTTGTATAAACGATTGAAAAATTTTTCTTGCAACTTTAAGGTATGTCTAAATTCAAGTTTTAAATTTCAAATTTAGTGAACACAATGACTTAGGATGCATTTTCCTCTTCAAGAATTATAGGCCTAAATTTTTTTCTTCTTAGATACCTTGATCAAAGGTTCTTATCTTTGCTCATCAGGGCGGTGGTTACCTTCATACACCATAAGGTCTAGTATCTTGCTATGATAGTCACATCGATTACCTCTTTCTTATAGGTTGTGATTATGACTAGGCTTAATTTCTCTTCATTCTCCACCCAAAATGAATTCAGGGTGTGGTTGGGTTCACTAGGGGAGTAGAGTTTCTTTGACAACAATGTCAATGTTTCTTCAATTGATGATTAGATCACTGTCTTTGATACTATTATGAATTCATTGTACTTGGATGCTAAAAGATTTTTGACAAAATCCTTTCTCTTATCTTTAGTTTCTACAACCCCTAAAGGGACTTTTTGGAGGTGATCGTAGTGTAGCCATTCAAAACTTAGAAATGTGAAGAATAAACAATCTGAATCAACAAGTGATAATGCTAGACAAAGCTGGAGAAATAATTTTGTTAATTATGTAATTGGAGAGAAGCAACATCTTGGAAATGTTCTCCATCCTGAGCATGGGACTGTTGTGATTTATGATTCCCCATCTAAGTTTTCAAGTTCACCTGATGCTGACATAAACAAAGAGATGACGTATTTTTCCAATTTTATCATTGGAAAAGAAAAAGCTAGTTTGCATGTTGGGGAAAGAAAAATAAATGGAATGCATGAGTGTGGGTTGGAATCTCAACTGACTACACATGAAAATGGAACAATGGTTGTTGATTAAAATCTGCTCAAAGAGAAAAAGGGTGAAGTGTTAGTTGTATTTGAGAAGTTAACAAAAAATACATGCAAGGTGTGTGAATGGGAATTACAATCAGAAGGTACAAAATTCCTCCCTAAAGATGATATGGCTATTTTGGAGGAAAAAATAGGTTTTCCATCTGGTAACAAATTTTTTGACTACAAACAATCTTCTGGATATAGAAACAAAGGTAGGGTTAACCATGATAGTGCTCAAGTACCTGGGGAAATTTCAACTTCCAATGTGAAGGAAATTGACACACAAGATGAGGGTCAAGTATCCACCACTAATAGTGCTATTTGTGAAATGTCTACTCAACTTCGGGTGTCTTATTTTCCTATTGAAAGTGAAGGCAAGCAGGATTTAGTAGCTAGATTGAAAGAAAAGAAGAATAAAAGTTCTTCCAACGTTTCTGTGAAGAATAATGTTGCAAATATTGGTGATGCTACCAAGGTAGTAGTTGTCAACAAGAAGAAGAAAAATAATTATTTTTCTAGTAAGGAAAATGTTTTAGCTCGCACTGGGATTTATATAATGCTTAGAAGGTTCAAAAGGAGGAGGAAGATGTGAATCTTCCAGAACCATCCAAAATAGTAATCGATGCTGTCAAGAGTAAGACTTCTTCAAAAGAGCCTGAGAAGCAAGTCCTAAAAGAAGTGGATGACTGGGGAGATGCAATTGAGCTTTCAACTCCTATGAATCATGTAGCTATTTTAGTTATTGAATGTTCAGGAGACAAAAAGTACTACAGATTTTTTTGTTGACAATCAAGGATTAGTGCAAAGAATTACCAAATCATTTTGAAATTTGTCCATACATTATTGAATTAATTTGAAATTCCCAAGCACTTGCAAGTAATGTAGGAGGCTGATGCATTAGCAAGCACTACAAGAGGACTTGACAGGCACCTGAGTGGGAATTATCTACTTGAACTTCATGGGAGCAATATGGCCAGTTTGGATGATGATAGATGGGTGAAGCTAGTGGATGCTTTTTCTAATGGCTCTAATATGTGGATGGATGCAGATCTTAGCGGTTCATTTGCTATGTTTCAAACTGGCCAAGGTTATAATAATGGCTTTGCAAGAAATACCTGTTCAACACAAATAAGTATGAATGTCATCCTTCCTGGAGGGCCTTATGTGCAAGCACCACTTCCACAAGTTGGACTAGTGAGAAATAATTCTGATGGAGATAGGTGGCAATGTGCTTCTGGTTCGCATAAGGGTTTGATTACTCCTCCACAACCTTATCTTACCACAATTCGTATATTAGAGAATTGATATGAAGTGGACAAGGTTTCTGATAAGGATCAGTTGAAAAAAAACACAAATTAAATCCATCCTTAATAAATTAACGCCCCAAAACTTTGAGAAACCTTTTGAACATGTCAAAGAAGTGAGCATTGACTTTGCATGATGTCTTCATGGTATAATATCTCAAATATTTGACAAATCCTTGATGGAGCTGACTTTTTGTGAAATATATGAAAAATTTAGTTTTCAGCTTGGTGCCAGAATACTAAAAATTTATGAAGATAATGAAAAGGTTGTTTTAAAGCAAGTTATTTTGAACAAATGTCAGAAAGAATTTAAAAAATATGAAAGAGGAGAGGCAGAGGCTGAGAAAGAAGAAGAGCATGGTGAAAAAATCCTTTCAACAGAAGAAAGACGGGAGAAGAAGACTGCAACACGATGGCGAATGCTAGGAAATAAAAGTTTTATTGGTGAGATTTGTAAAGAAAGTATGATGACCAAAAGATTTATGCATGCATGCATCAAGAAATTAATTGGTGAATTTCAACATCCAAAGGAGGAAAATGTTCAAGCTTTGTGCAAATTGATGAGCAATATTGGTCATATGATTGACCATTCAAAGAACAAGGAACATATTGATGCTTACTTTGATAAGATGACATAAATTTCCAATATACAAGGGATTCCCTCTAGGCTGAGGTTCATGTTGAAGGATCTGATTGATCCAAGGAGGAATGGATGGCAATAAAGGAATTAAGTTGAGGGCTCCAAGAAAATAGAGGAAGTGCATCGGGATGTTTTGCAAGAAATACATGGATATGGAGGTTGCTCTCAAGGTACCAAAATGGCACATTCAGGTAAGAGACTTATGACACGACTTGATCATGGTGTGAGAGGACCTGCGATGCCACCTTACATGGCAGGTGCACAAATAGGTTCACTTCCACATATGGGTGAGATTAAAGGGCCACAACTCCATATGGGAGCACATGACCGTGGATTCACCAGTCAAGATGCTCAGATTGTGGATAGGGCTCAATTTGAAAATCATTCTATGCCAAGCCCTTCAACACACAAAGCTTTTGATGATGGCCACTTGACTCTTGGTCCTAAGGGAGGTCTTGAAAACGGAATAAGAGGGAGGGGTCAGCATTTAAAATATGATAAGAGTTCTCTAGCATATATTACACCATTCACATCCTGAGTAATATATGAACAAGTGCAGGTTCGATTTCAGGTTGTAGTTCTGACCGAATGCCAGTTAGTATGAGAGATGAAATTTTGACAAGGACATGTTCTGTAGAAAATAATTTGTTTGAAAAATCATGTGTCCAGGAAATAAATGTTTTGGATAATGAAATAAGATAGTTTAAGAATTCATACTCATCTTGTGACAGAGGTGGGAAGATTGCAAATGTTGAATTTCAACTGTAAGAACATTATTCTCAAACAACTTTGAGTTCACAACTCATTGAGGTTCAACTTAGGAAAAAGGAAGAAATGGAAATCAAATAATATTACAGGTGCATTCCTTTACAAAGCTTCCATGCATTTTCATTATGTCTTTTAGAGAAGTTGACAAGTTTCCCTGAATTTTTCTTAATTTTTCATGACATACTATCCAGTGTGAGATATTTGAAGGAGGAAAATTTTTATGTAGATGACATTAAAGCACCATTGTTCCATTCAAATGTGGTTTCGCTTTGGATATTAGATTAGTTTTTCAGGAAATATGTTGAAATTGATCTTCTTGGGAATCTACTTACACATTTGTGCAAGTTTGAGCCTTTCTTGCTAAATCAAGAACAACTTACTGAAGGGTAATGTGAATTTTTTTGTTTTTTCTTATTTAAGTTTGAATTTATTTACGAACTGCTACAACCTATGGTCATTTGTGATTATGAATTATAACTATATATAATTTTTATGTTTTTAGGTTGGAGAATGTACTATTTTCATTGGAGGATGCTACTGTTGATGTGCCCAAGGCTCCTGAGTTCCTTGGTCATGTAGGGTCAAAATCCACTAAGTTGATTCCATGTCATTAGAAAAAATTTTCATCCTTCCTGGGAAACAAATCCATTACATAATGGGAGTTTCCGAAGAAGGAATTTATAACATGAAACGAAAAAATTACAAGCAATGTTAGTTTGTCTTTCCAAGGCAAATGATAGAGAAAAATGGCTTTATTTAGGCTACTCATCCATATAGGGTTCAATGTGCAATTGTTTAACTATATAATGAATTGTATTTCCTTAATATATGTGCGATTCTAATTAATGGCTCAACCTATTCTTCTATCATGTCTACAAGAGACCATGGAATAATGGCTCCTCTACCATTTTTTACTGTAGAGTAGGTGGTCTCAACAGAGTTATAACAGAGTAAAAAATAACTATAAGCTTGATAACTATACAAATAGGATTTTCCCTAAACTTGACATATTTACTCTGTGTTGATTATGTTTTGCTTTTGGGTGATATGACCAAGGTAGATGCAATTATGTTGAAGGACCCCACCCTTGAAGAACTAAAATTCCTACCTTAAAAACTACCAACAACTGAGGAGCTACAAGAATCAAATCCATATTTAATTTAAGCCTAAATAGTCTTATTATCTCCGAGTATTTCCCTAATCACAATGACCAGTAGATTCTCCTCATGGATTATTTCTCTCATTCTATTTATTAGTAAAATCCAAAAAATGTATCCCTACATTTGAATCTTGGGAAAAAAACATATAATTGTTATCATTTAAATTATCCATATCTCTTAGAGCCAAAAAATCCATCTGATTTGGATAAGCTTTATTTATAACCTCAAAAGAAACCCTATTATAAGTTGAAGGACCATTACATCTTCTTGAGTCTTGAGAAAGTATGATGGAATGAAATTGGGTGAAGACTAGATCCAGGTTTACCATGTCAGAACCTAGGTTCATTGATATGGCGACCTTGGTTTGAAGATATCCACCATAAAAACTAGGACCACCCATACTTATCGTTACCATCTCTCTTTCATCATCAAGATTAACATACTGAGGACCTATAACCCGTGTAGGCCCATGGTAGTTATTGCAATGTAATTTATTAGAATACATGCCATTTCTTATTATGAGATTTACCACATCCGAAAATGGCATCATTCACATCATTTTGAAGAAGTCTACAAATTACGTCAAAATAATTTTTTTCACATTTACGACTTCCCTCACATTTGTTGGTTCTTGCAGCTCAATCACTTTCATAAAAAAAATGTGCAAAGTCAAAGAAAAAAATGGTCCACTCTCTTCTCATTTTCTAATATTATAATGAAGTTTTATTAGAGACACTGTTTGTTTGTTTTTTTTGGTTAGAAAAGGGTTTGCTCTTGGTTTTATGTGACTTTCAATTTATCATATGTAGCATGTTGAGAAATGGGAAAGAATAATGTGTGACATTTTCTTGCAGAAATTGATGTTGAATGAAAAGATATGTAGTTTAACCAAACTACAATTCACTGGTAAAGGCAGAGGAACATCTTAAAAAATTGCTTAAGAATACACCATATACAAAGTTTGACCATAATTAATATATGCATTTTTATTTTGTATATATGTTCTTTTTTCTACCCAAGATATCACAACAAGAAAAATATTGATATTGTAGAAATTGTTTGAGGACCTCATTGAGGTCGATTTTTCTGATGTCCTATTTTATTGATACTTTCTGATATGTCAAGAAGGCTTTAAATATGAATTAATATGTTCATGAAACAAGTAAGATTCAAATTATATATATAAAAGATAAAAACAAATGTCAATGTCTTTGTTTGATTGTTACTTGACTCTGTTGTGGGTAGGTTACAGGAAATGTGATTGGAAAAAGGACAAGGAGACGATGCATGTCACGTCTTGGATATGGTTCATTCACTGTTAGAGATTGCTTAGACACCTAAGCCATCGACTTTGGAAATGTTTCTAATGGGAATTCCTATGGTTTTTAATTTTGTGATTATTTCAGCTCATGGTTATTTTGGGCAAGAAAATGTCTTAGGAATGCCAGACATGACATCGGTGGACATGTAAACAATTTTTTTATAATTGCAATTTCCATTCCATGATATTCTCTCTTTATTGTTTGATTGTATTTTGGACATTTCTTATGTTTTTTTTTTGTCTTTTAACTATGAAATTGAAAATACTTAGTACCATGTCCATTTAAACAACAACCAAAGCTTGAAGATGAAATTAGTATTACAATATATTTATTGGAGTCCTTATAACTATTTTGTTTTAAAATATTTTCATGACTATCAGAAAAAATTACTTTCATATTGTTATTTGAGTACATGTTATTTATATACTTGACTAAGTTCATGCGTTAGAAAATGAAATTTTGTTGTGAATAAAATGACAAGGATTAAACATTACACAGATTATTTGTTTTCACAAGTTATCTACAGCTTGAGATTTTTAGCATATAACTTAGTTGACATGATTATTCCTAAGATTTCCATGAAATTTTAATAGTAAGTTACTAACGTGTTCTTTTCTATAGATGGTGTTATTTTATTTGCTTTGTTTATATAGGTTATTTGGACACATTATAGTGACAATTATCGCCCCAATGAAGAAATTTTGTTCGCTTTTCTTACTTATATGGGGAAAAATGGCTTTGACATTGCTGATGTTGAGGTATATGTCGTATAAACTATTTATAGTCTAATTTAGTTTATATTCTAGTGTTAATTGCTTTCATGTAATATATTTTGCATTGTATCTTTTGTTTTCAAAAAATGAACTCAGTATTGATGGTAAGAAGCATGAATTGAAAAAAGAGGGGAGAAATAACATTGGAGTGACAAATGCAAAAAGAGAGAGAGGAGAACTAGTATGGTGATACTCTTAGAGCTAATATCCCATATAAGACACACATATAAAGACTAATGATCAAGTCTTCAGATTTGGTGAATTCACCTGCAATGACTTGAAAACACAACGATAATGTTTTGAAGTGATGAAACACCATTTCATGTGTAAAGTGTAGTCCAACCAATATTAAGTTGGAAAATCATATTGTAATACTTTAACATTTCATATAATATAATTTATGTGGTTGAAATGATTTTTACTTGCACTTGATATTGTTTAGTATTGTAATTAAAATATGTGACTTTTTGTTTTCCTATTAGATGAACATGAACATCATATGACATTTTTTAAATCATACAAATTATTTTATGTTGATTAATAATGAACACAAAATCAATTTAAAACTACTAAATTAGTAGTTTATATTGATTAATGATGAACACAAATAAAATGAATATATGACTAAATTAGTCATTTATAATGATTATTAATGAAAGTAAATGAAATGAATATAAACTACTAAATTAGTCGTTTATATGATGAATAAATGGCTACTGCAAATGATAAATTTGTGACTACAAATAACGACTAAATTTTGCATATATATGAGTATTAGTAGCTAATTTATAGTATCTTATAACATAACCAACATTTTGGTCATTAATTGGTTTTATCGAGTGATCAAATAGTAATATATTTTGTTTTATATTTGGTCATTAGTTGTAACAATTAATGACCAAATAAAAGATTAAATCAATGGTTAAATTAATGACCAAATCAATGGCCAAATCAATGACTAAATTAATGATCAAATCAATGACTAAACCAATGACTAAATTAATGACTAAATTAGCGACTAAATTAATGACTAAATAGGTGACTAAGTTAATGACCAAATTAATGACGAAATATACAACTAGACAACAAAATTGAGATAACCAATTAATGACTAAGCTAAAATGACCAAAAGTTGGTCGTGTTATAAGATAATGTAAATTAGATATTATTGGTCACCGACAGAAAAATAGTCGTTTATATGCAAATTTTAGTCATTTGTTTAGAAACTAATTAGCCATTTTGTACTAGTGATGAACAGATCTTAGTTTATAAAAAAATTTAATATAAAAAAATAAAAAAATATTATAGAAATCTTATAACACTTATTTTAATGTGTTTTTAACATGGAAATAAAATTTTAAAGATTTTTTAGTAATCTCTCACCTTAGACACCGAATAAATATATGAGACCTCTTGTTTGTGAGACAATGAACACCTACCTTTTCCCTATAATTTATCTATTAAAGTTTATAAAGATATGCGTACTCTACCTTATTTAAATATTATGATTAAACATTATATTATTAAAACATTTTAATAATATATTGTTCTAGTATAAAAAAATATGAAATTTATAACTTCAAAACTAATATAAATAAAATAAAAAGATTAAAATTTTAAAAAATTATTATTATTTGAAAAAAAAATTATATCTAAAATGAAAAATTATATGGAAAAAAAGTGAAGTCACTTTGCAACTATAATAATTTCGAAATCAAAAATAATATTAATGTAATAAGAAAAAATTATAGATATTGCTATAGTGTAATAAAAGTCGTGGAAAAATCTCGTGTAATAAGTGGTGGAATTTTCCTTGACACAAACTGACATCCAATACCCTGTCCCCTCACACACAAAAAAGATCGCAATGATTCATTCAACTCAATTTAATTTTGTTGCCGTCGAAAATGGAGCTAAACATTACACAATGTCTCTTTCATCAATGCTACAGTGAAATATGCACATCGTCTTTAATGCTCTTGGGATTTCAATCAAATGCTAGGAGCGTAATCAGTGGTCTACCGAAGCTACAAATTTGTTTAGATGGAAATTTTATTTATAGAGTCTGGTAATTTTTTTTCTTCAAAAAATCAGAATGCTGGAGCGTTTGAATAGTTTTTTGATAGTGGAAATGGATTCAACACCATCAAGAACCTCTGGGACACCCAAAATCTTGAAGTTTGACATTTGTAAACCAAATTTTCAAAAAATTTGTCGATTTTGTCATAATCTTACCGAAATTTCCATGATTTTCTGGGCTGATTTATGGGTTTTTTAGAATAACCTACATAATCTAATAGTGATATAAAGTAATTAGTTTTGAATTGGTTCTTTTGGATCATTGTAAGTTTTTTATTTTAGTCAAAGCTTCGAGCTAATAGGTGTTGTATTGATGATGAGCCATACTAATTTAATAATAAATATATTGTGATGAATATAGAAGAATTAATTCAAAAGTATCCACATCACAAAGCTTAAAATGAGTAGCAATAAGTTTGTATGGATTTGGTAATTAAAATTTCATAAAAATATTTTAAAAGTGGAAATTTCATAAAGGTGGAAATTACATATAAAAATTGAAAGTTATCTTATATATCTTATAGAATATGTAAATAATGATAGTATTTTAGTTGATATTTCATAAAATTACTTTTTTTATATCCAAATTTTTATTATGTTATTGGTTAAAATTTCATAAAAATAGTTTGAGAGTAAAACCACATAAGGAAAATAAGAATCAGCTCTAAAATATAAAAGTTATCTTATAAAATATCCCAAAGATGACAATATTTCATTATATAACTCATTGAAATCTTATAAGGATATATCCTACGTGGAAAATAAAAGCTATCCTATAAAATGTTGACACCTAATCCTAGGGATTGGGTGAAATTGTAAAATAGTGTAAATAGAAAACAAGGAGTGGCGGAAGATGAAGAGACTCTAGGAAATGAATCCCAAGAGTCTCACCCTCCATGTATATATTTGTGTGCAAATTTTAATGCAAATCAATTCAGTTTTGTTGGAGTTACCTCTTGGCCTGACATGGTATCTTAGCCAGCTCCATTTTTTGGTACGCTTCCCTTGTGACTCCCTTCTTCCTTCTACAAAACTGTCTTTTTCATATTATTGGAATTCTACAAAATCCTGGTATTACTGCAAAATCCTGTTGTGCTCTCCCAATATATTTTCTGCCTCTCCTAAGTATTCAAAGTCGCGCAACCTACTCATACATATCCATTGTGTTTTATTCACATTATCTGGCTCATGGGTGGTCTCAAATTTGACTCCTCTGCACGGCCCTCTGCACGCAGCAATACACCAAGTAACCTCCAAATGTAGTGTCGACTCCTCCCACACCTCTCCGCCCTCGCACCTCCCCATGGCATCAACTCCTCCCACATCGTGTGACCATCCATACTCCTACATACTCTTGGCCAACCTCCCTCCAACACCACAACAAGTAACATTGTCGGCCCCTATTACATTCAACCTCCCTCCTACCACACAGTCCTAGTTGGGAGGTGAGTTTCTCCTCCCAGTTGGATTTACCATGGAAAATTTTTTGCTCCATGGTCCCTCCCTCTATACAGTCAGCTCCATTACCTTGGCGCTTGTTGCATTGACTTGGTGTTTAGTTGTGGTAACACGCAATGGATAGTACACTGCTCCCTGGAAAATTCTTCCTCCTCGATGCTCTCGACACCCGATTCCTCTCCATACGCTACTCCTCCCCATCCTTACACTACTCCATACACTACTCCTCCCCATCCTTACACTACACTATATGGTGCTCCTCTTATAGAGTCTCCATATGTGTTTTCATACCCATTGTTTCCCACTCCATATTCACCCTCCCCACAAACACTCTCCCACATAAACACCCTCCCAACATCTATAAATGAAGAGATGAGTCAATGTCTTACACCATTCTCAAATTATTATGAAGCCTTAAAGAAGTTGAAAAAAGTATGACTCACACTCATAACTTAAAGTTGTTCAATTAATGATTAAACTATTCAGTCTTGAATTGAAAAATGATGACTCTCTTTCTTTAGCATCAGAAGGGTTGGGATATGAGTCGCTCCTCCTAGTTGGCTCTACCATGGACAAATCTGCGCTCCACTACCCCTGCCTCTATATAGTCGGCTCCATTAGCTTGGCGCTTGTTGCATTGACTTGGTGTTTAGCTGTGGTAATACATAGTGGATAGTACACTGCTCCCTCCACAATGCTCCCTCCTCGGCGCTCTTGACACCTACTTCGTCTCCATACGCTGCTACTCCCCATCCTTATGTTGCTCCATACACTGCTCCTCCCACAGATTCTCCATATGTGTTTTCATACACATTGTTTCCTACTCCATATTTTCCCTCCCCATAAACACCCTCCCAACATCTGTAAATGAAGATATGATTCATCATATTACACCATTCTCAAATTATTATGAAGCCTCAAAAAAGTTGAAAGAACTGTATGACACACATTCAGAACTTGAAGTTGTTAAATTGATGATTAAACTATTTAGTCTTAAATTGAAAAATGATTACCCTTTTTCTTTAGCATCAGAAGTAAGATCTTTTATGCATGCCATTAAAAACATTGGTGTTCAAATATAGATCCCTCTCGTATCTTATGTCAGGGAATTATATCCCACTTACTCATAATGTCTTGAGTCATTGGAAGTAAGTGTAAACCTCAAGAAGATTATCTTTGACTCCCTTGAGCAAAAGTTTGTAGAGAGAGAAAAGGGTTTTGGGAAGAAGAAAACTCCTTGATATTCTGAAGAATATGTGTGTCTTGCGCATACAGATACTAATCATGCCCAAGATTCTTCTATAGGAAGAGGTGGCCAAAGAGGAAAAGGAAGAAGAAATTTCAGAGGCAGGGGGCTAGAAAATTTCAAGGAGAAAAGTATGATCTTCATTGCACATCACGTAGTATAGATGTACATGATGCATCCACATGTAAGCTGCCTTGGGATAGAATTGAGCAAGAAAGAAATGACTCCAAAGCTAAAAATCATGACAAAGAAAAAGGTAAAGCACCTGAATCCACTCATCATGTTGTGGCACATTGTAATATTGGAGTAACTGAAGACTTGCCTAATGCTTCACTTGCTTCTTGGGAAAATGATTGGTTTCGTGATTTAGGAGAAACATGCCATATGACACTTAGAAAATATTTTTTTGAAGAATCTACTGAAAAGGTTTATGGAGCAATATACTTTGCAGACAAATCAAAACTCAAGCCATCAGGGCTTAGCACAATTAGGCTTAAACTGTGTGGTATTCTAGAATTTCCTCTACATGAGGTTCTATAGCTCCCAAATTTGAGGAAAAACTTGTTGTTTTTGGTCCACATTTTCCATCAAGGACACTTAATTCATGTATTTGATGGCAAGGTTGAGTTCAGAAAAGCATAAGATTGCTCACTTGTCATGAAGGGGATAGAAGAAGAAAGACTTCTAAAGCTGCAAGGTACCTCTGCTCGTGCGCAAATATTTGCATACAATTCTCACTACGATGAAGGAACATTCCCATCAAGTCTTTTATGACATGCTAGATTTGGAAACCTGAACTATGGAAACCTTCAATTTTTGAAGAAAAACGGTGTTACTCGTTTGCGTACAATTCCTAGGAAACTTAAATAATGTGATGTTTTTATTCTAGGAAAGCATTGCAAACAATATTTTCATGATTCACATTTTAGAGCACATAGAAAAAATGAACTTAGTCATTCAGATTTATGTGGCCCCATGCTTGTTCCTTCTGAAAATAGCAATAAATATATGATGTCATTTATTGATGGCTACACCAGAATGTGTTGGGTTTACTTATTGAAGAAAAAATCTGATGTTTTTCAAACATTCAATAACTTTCATGCCTTGATTGAAAATGATTCACAAACTCATATTAGCTCTATTTTCACTGATAATGGAAAGGAATACACTTTAAATGAATTTTAAAACTATATTCGACAACATGGGATCAAACATCAAACAATCGTTCCTTACGATCCCCAACAGGTTGGTGTAGCTGAAAGAATGAATAGGAAAATTTTAAATATAGTGTGTTCCATGATGTTTTCCAAAAATGTAAAATTGATTTTTTGGGCTGATGTAGTTCTATGTGTCTGTATATAAAGAATAGGTGTCCTTATAATGCAATTAGAAACAAGAATCCTTATGAACTGTGGCATGGCCACATTCCTTCAGTAAAGCATCTAAGGATCTTTGGTTCCACTTGTTATTTCTTGATACCTAAGGAATAAAGAAACAAACTTGGTGGAAGGAGTTGTAAGTGTATCTTCTTGGGGTATTCAAATTACTCCAAAGCATACCATCTCTACAATGAACTAACAAGAAGTTTCTAATATCTATAGATATCATATTTATTTAATATTCCAAGACTTACATTGTTGTTGAGTGACAAATTGATCGCTTGGATAGATTCAGGCATGCAAAGTCATTTCAAGAATTTGATAATTATATTCCACATCTTGAAGAGGGGATTCCTATATTAGATAAATTTGTGGAATCTTATTCTGAATCACTCTCTCCCCCTCATGAACCTCTAACCACAGACACTTTGAATGATGTGATTGACATAATTGGGAGACTAATTCAGGGTTCAACCCCAACTCTGTCAACTGAGCAGTCTGGGCCATCTCATAAAGGTCCTCCAAAATGGTTGACAAAGACACTTGAAAATATTCATCCTAATGAGGTTGGAAAGACAGGAACAAGAAGTTCCACTAGGAAAAATGGAGGTGATGAATATAATTCTAATCCACCTGTTGATATAGATGTTTCTTATAATTGTGAATTGAATTTTCTATGGATTTTGAACCAACTTCCTTCAAAGAAGTCACTTCTCATGATGATTGGAATGAAGTGATGCAGAAGGAATATGATGCCTTGATAAAGAATGACACTTGGAAGTTGGATTATCCTCCATTGGGAATGAAACCAATTGAATACGAGTGGTCTACAATAACAAGTACAAATTTGATGCCTCACTTGAAAAGAAAAAATCCAGGCTCGTGGAAAAATGTTTTGCACAGAAAGGAGGGGTAGATTATGAGGAAAATTTTTCCCCCACAGTAAATGGGCTACCATCTAGAAATTATTTGCCTTGGCAGCTCATAATGGTTGTAAAGTCCATCAAATGGATGTAAAAGCTTCTTTCCTGAATGGAGATATAAAGGAGAATGTTTTCATGTCCCAGCCAGAAGGATTTGTTGTGAAGGGCCAAAAACACAAAGTATGCAAGCCTGTAAAATCCTTGTATGGCATTAAACAAGCACCACGAGCTTGGTATGAGAAGTTAACTCAGCATCTTATGAAACTTAACTTCAAAAATTATGACTTTGATTATGTAACTTTGTTTGTCAAGAAAGTTGGAAAAATAGTTGTATATCTTTTGGTGTATGTAGATGATGTTTTGATGACAGGGAACAATGAGATATATATTGCGTCCATAAAAAGGGAATTGGGGAAAGGTTTTGAAATGATTGAGTTGGGCTATGTTCACTACTTTCTTGGTATTGAAGTAACTCAACATCTTAATTTTATATTCCTCTCTCAGAAGAAGTACAATGGAGATATATTAAACAAGTTTGGCATGGCTAAGTGAAATTCTTTGACTACTCCAATGGAAAAAGACTTGAAGCTCATATCCATTGAATGAAAAAAATTTGAGGATGCAACAACATATAGACAACTTATAGGAAGTCTCAACTACGTGACTACTACGAGACCAAACATATCATTTGTTTTTTGAATCCTCTCTAGGTTTATGAAAAAGCTGTGTGAGGGACATTAGTCTGCTGAAAAAAGAGTTCTAAAGTACTTGAAAGTGACTCAAGATTGTGGACTCAAGTATACAAAGGTGGGCAACTTCATCTTGATTGGATACTATGATTCAGACTTTGATGGAGACAAAGAAACTGGGGTATCTACTTCAGGTTATACTATGAGTCTTGGATCAGGATTTGTCTCCTTGAGATCACACATAAAATCAGTTTCAATAGATTCCACAACTGAGACAGAATATGTGGCGGCAGCTGAAGCAAAAAAGAAAATTGTGTGGCTCAGGAAAATTATGGAAGATTTGCAGATAAAACAAGTGCATTCAGCTCCACTCATGATCGACAACACCTCTGCAATAAAGTTGGCCAAGAACCCAAAGTTCCATGATCGAACGGAGCACATCAACAAAAAATATCATCTGATTTGACATCATGTTGAGGCCAACACAATCCATCTACGCCATTGTTCCACAAATGAGGATATTGCAAGCATCTTCACCAAAGTGCTTGGATTCAAAACGATGTTTGGACTCACCAACATCCTTTCAGATTAAGGGGGGGAATGTTGACACCTAATCATAGGGATTGGGTGAAATTGTAAAATAGTGTAAATAGAAAATATGGAGTGGTGGATGATGAAGAGAAATTGGGAGATAAATCTCAAGAGTCTCACCCTCCATATATATATTTGTGTTCAACCTTTAATGCAAATCATTTAAGTTTTTTTGGACTTACCTCCTTGCATGACATACAATATAGGAATGATGAGAGTACTCCACTATGCTATTGTTTGAAATCTCATAGAATAGATTGAAGGTAAAAGACACATATAGGAAATAAAAGCCATCCCATAGAATATCCAAATGATCAGCAATGTTCATAAATAAATGGATATTTTTCCATTCATATTGAAACTCACATTAACTTTTGATTGATAAAAACCTCAATATAGAATAAAAAATTCCCTATAAAGACATTAATTTATAGAATTTGAATTTACAAAATTTGTTATTTGTCATTATTTGTTAAATTTTACCAAATTTTAAAAAATCAATTCATAATTTATAAAATTTATTGTTTGTCACTCTTTGCTAAACTTTACTAAATTTAAGAAAGATGAGTCTTTCTGAAATTATGTTTTGGTTGGCCTTTAACTTTTTAAGATGGCCAACAAATTTGGTTTCCCATTGGGCAGGTTGAGGCACAAATTTCTTGTTGTATTTATTTAGCAACTTGCTCTAAATAATAGAAAAGTCAGATCCTACCGAATTAACAAAAAAAAAAAAAAATTATGTTTCAACAATTTTTTTATATAGATCAACATTAAATTTGATTATATAAAATAATTTATGTCATTAATTATTTATAAGTTTAATTTTATTTAAAAATGATAAAGTTTATATAAACTTAATTAATTTTTTTGTTAATTTATTTTAAAAATTATACTTCGTTAATATATTTGTATAAATACAATTTTACTTAAAAGAAATTTAATATTTTATTAATTTACAAATATTATCTAATAAAAGAGAATACTATAAGTAAAAACATCAAATTAAAAATTCTATTAATAAAATAAATATATAAAAATTTAAAAAACCTATTAATAAAAAGAATATTATAATAAAATAAAATAATTTTAATATTATAAAATTTTCCCGCTTAATCCTTATCCTTATACTCATGAAAAATATTGAGGACTAAGTGCGAGCCCAATCGGCCCAGCCACTCTCCGGGGAATGGAAATTTTATTGACTAAAAATGGCATCTAAAACTCTGTACTGTCCTTCACGAACACCAGAGATTGCAATCATTTATTAAAGCAAATGACACAGTGACATTTGCAAGCAAAATTGCGGCTGACGACAAACCTAAATGACACCAAAGCCTTCGGTCAGGTATTGTGTAAATGCGTGAAGGGTGGAAAAAAAATTGTTTGCAGTCCGGTGGAAACCATGAAGAATGATCAGGCATCTGATCTTATGGTGTAGGACGGGCCCGGTCGTTCGTATAGGATGACTATAGTACCTGTGTCCCTCTAGTTTGACTAAAAGTAGAAGCCATCCAGCACTTTGTTTTGTTTATGGCACAAGGACACCATTGGGTCTTCCAACTTACAATTATTACCTCACTCCATTTGCTTGCTTGGAATCCCTAACTACGAGTAAAATGAAAATATCCCGTTGCTCCTCAAATAAAAATGTGATAGAGGAGGCATTTTAAAAGTTGTTATATACCATTTTTCTATATATTTTACTTAAAGCCAATCTGACAAATAATTCACTTAATGCAAACATGCCTAGTTGAAAAGCTGCGAGCTCGACACCTCTATCTGTATATGTCTATATATTGTTTCCACCAATCTTTCTCCTAAAGCTTAAACTACCTCTCTTTCTATATTTGTGGTTTTCATTTTTATTTTATTTTAATTTAATTTAAATTAAAATCAAATTTCATGGAAATCAAGTCATCTCCATTTTATGATTCATTAATAATTTATTTTTTCAAATAACTGGTATATATTTTTAATATATTGTATCAATATTTATTAATAATATAAATAAAGTACTAATTATATATATAGTTAAAATATATTTAAATTTAAAAAATTAATAACAAATTAATTAAATAAAATTTTGAAAATAACAAAATTAAAAACTAAAGTGTACCAAACAAAATTTAATTTTTTTATTTTTTATTTTTATTTTTATTTTTCTCTAAAAATATCTTTATATTGTATGTGAGAAATATATATGTTTCGGTCCTAAAGAATATATGTTTTTTTCTATAAATGTTTTTATATTTTATAGAAAGAATATTGGAAGAATATATAATTTTCTCCAGAAATATTTTTATATTCTATATGAAGTATATAAAGTGGGAGAATTATTGTTAGAACATTTTATTGGTCTATTTGTGAAGATGAATGATCTCTAAAGGACTATGGATATTCCATTTTACATTTTGGCACAATACATCTCACAAAGATTTATCAAAATCCAAAAATCTATACTGTGAGGGTTACACTTTCTAGATTTATTAGGGTATTATTTATGCTCAATGCAACTGACATAGAAAAATGCAAAAATTATAGAAAAAATAAAACAATCACTCACAAAACCATAATAACGCAAGATATGACTTCGGAAGCTCTTTCAGGAGAAAGTTCAACATGAAGGTGACAATGCTCTTCTCTCTCTTTCATTGAATGGAAATGGTGCACAAAGAAGTGAGACTTGTGGCCTATAGGGTGCTATACAACACAAAACATCTCTATTTTGTCTCGTTTCTATGGACACTCTCATATATTCTATTCAACTCTGGAACAAAATGCACTAGACTAGTATAGCTCTTTTCCTCTAGTGGCTGTAGAAATTACACCAATGGATTCAATATGATCATGCAATGTACTAAACAATATACTGAATCCTTCTACAATATTTGCGGAATATAAATCATGATCGCTCAATCACATGCAAGTAGCAGTAAGAAGTAAATCAATCACACAACACAAGATTCTCCTGAGGAAAGAAACTATTCAAAACCCCTCCATATTTATTGTATAATTAGCCAAGGAATCATGAAACACTACAATGCATGTGTGCTCACCACAACCTCATACACTCTACCAATTGTCTCACACCGATCTAGGAAAAATTGGACCAATACATAGCCAATTTCCTGCCCATCTTCAACCTACCTTGCTCATGCAATCCCAAGGAAAAATAATTCCTATGAAATTGGAATTCCAACCTTCCTTGACTATGCAATCCATCACGGGCTTCCCGTGGCTTTATAACTGTAGCTGGGCAGTTCGCTAAAAAAAAGCCGATAGTTTACTTACCTTTAACCTTTGTCTCAACTGGGTCGTCATCGTAATTGACATGCATGTAGTTGTTAATAGTGAATCGTCAGTTACTTGGTAATTCACTACTTGTGAATTAAATCTATTTTAATTCACTTGATCTTCCACTAGCTCATCAATGAGTTAGAACTAGATAAACTGATTTTAACTCAACTAATTTGAGTTAACTGATCGCAGTTAGACAACACTAGTGAAATAATATAATCACTCTACATGTCTACTCTTTGACCCTCAACTCGAAATTCTTGAGCTAACTAAGTATATCACACTTAGTTAACTATTACATGTTGTTATGAGATAAGACTACAATTTATTTTCCAATTTATTTAAAAATTGGTAACCCACATTAGCACTAATGTGTCACTAAATTCCTTACTCATGTGTGACCTAGAATCCCTCACTGGTATGTGGTGCATTTTCTTGTTGAATTTCAACACTCCCTCTCAACAAGAAGGGGATTATCTGCTACCCCGATCCTGCCTCTGTGGTATTCGAATTTTCTCTTCTCAAGCGCCTTCTCCAAGATATCTTCATCGTGATCTTCCGTGAGAATATACTGCAACAACATAATGTGCCTCTAAACATAATCTTTGAGATGGTGGTACCAGATGTCAATATGCTTGGACCTGTCACGGAATACCAGATTAACTAAGAGTCTTAAATGTATTATGGTTTTGTGTATTTATTTTCTCATGAGAATAAAATAAATAATTATGTATTATGGGTTTGTGTATTTATTTTCTCATGAGAATAATATAAAAAGGAAATAATTGAAATAAAATATCCAGGAAATAATTAATTTGAATTTGTTGTATTTATGGTGCAAACTTATATAAATGAATTTGAGCTTTAAATGTAAATATGACAAACAAATAAAACAAATAAATATTTGTGATTTTAGTTCTAATTTATATATTCATAAAATATATATTTGTAATTTTTTTATGTTTATGATGGCAATTCACATAAATAAATCCACTCAACATAGCAAACAAAAAATTAGCTACCATACATTATAGAACTTGCCAATATAGCATACACCAGTTCTTTAAATATATGGTGACATACTCCACTTCCAGTAAGATCAATACAAATTTACTCTACTTGAATATCACATAGTAAAAATAGTGCTAACTTGTTCATCAAATATGATAATATACTTTATTTTTTAATATAATACATAAATATTTTCATCACATTAACAACACATAATATAAATAACAACACATAATATAAATGGTGCTAACTTATAATACCAAATGAAAATATTTTTGTTGCTCCTAAAATAAAAATGTAATGTAATAGAAGTATTTTAAAAATGGCTATACACCATTTTACTATATATATTTCACTTAATCCCAATCTGACAAATAATTCACTTAATGCAAACATTATTAATTGAAAAGCTTCGAGCTCGACACCTTTATCTGTATATGTCTATATATTGTTTCCACCTTCATTCTTTCTCCTAACTTAAAGTTTAAACTACCTCTCTCGCTTTCTATGTGTGTTTTTTTATTTTAACTTAAATTTTGATTAAAATTAAATTTCATGCAAATCAACTCGATTCTTCGGCATTTTATGTTTCATTAATATATTTTTTTTCAAATAACTTATACATATTTTTAATATATTATATTAATATTTATTAATAATATTAATAAATTTATTATCGATATTAGTTATATAGTTAAAATTTATTTAAATTTAGAAAATTAATTACAAATTAATTAAACAAATCTTTAATTTTTTTTAAGAATAATCAATATTTTTTTTTCATAAAATATCTCTATGTGTGAAATATATAGTTTTGGTTCTAAGGAATATATGTTTTTGGTGATAGATATTTTATATTCTATATAAAGAATATTGGAAAAATATATATTTTTCTTCAAAATTCTATATAAAGTATATAAAGAGAGAGTTATTGATAGAACATTTTATTAGTCTATTAGTGAAAATGAATGATATGTAAAGCGTTATGGATATTTTATTTGACATTTTGTCACAACGTATCTAACAAAGATTTATTGAAATCTAAAAATCCATTTTATGAGGGTTACACTTTCTTATTAGGTTATTGTTTATGCTTAATTCATCTCAGATATAAAAATGCAAGAATTAGAGAACAAAAAAACAATCACTCACAAAACCACAATAGCATAAGATATGACTTGTGAAGTTCTCTTAGGAGAAATTCCAACAGGAAGGTGACAATGATCTGCTCTATCTTTCATTGAATGGAAATGGTGCACGAAGGAGTGAGACATGTGGCCTATAGGCTTACAAACTATCTCTATTTTTTCTTGTTTCTATCCACTCTCATCTATTCTATTCAACCATGGAACAAATGCACTAGACTAGAATACCTATTTTCCTCTAGTGGCTCAATTATAACACAACTCATTAGCCAACTAGGGGTTAAATTTTACTCGTTCAACCTTCATATGAGTTACAAATCGACAATTTTAGAGTCTTCTTCATGGTTTCCACATGGCCAAACCATTTTCCACGAGTAATGATGGTTGGCATGGCATCCTCTCAAATATGATGCTAAATCATGATAGTTCATTTTGGTGATTATTGCACCATTGTAAAGGTTTTGGTGTGTAAATTATCTAATCTAGTTCAATACTTTGGTCGAGAGCAAGAAAAGTGATCATTTAAGGCCTATAAATAATAGTAATTTTTTTCACCCAAAATTTCGCAAACTAGAACTACTAATAATAATGAGCTTGCAAGTTGATTTCTTTGATTTTTCCACTCTAAAGAAATCAAGATATGATATGTGTGTGCATAAATAACTAGCATAGATCCATCTTAACCTTGAACATATCAAACATATAGAGACATTAGATATATGAAAGTGTTAAATTTTCTTGGTATGCTTGATGTAGTATATCCCATGTAGAATTTTTTTTGTTGAACAATTCATGGAAAAATAGATGTTTATTAAATGAACAGAAAGGGATTTTGAGCCCTTTTTTATTTCCCCTTAGTGTAATCTTTGGACTTGGGCTCAACCAACAATATCATGAGTATCTGGTGATTTTGTATAGCTTGTGAAAGAAAAAGTATTTTTTTTTTACGTTTATGAGGAATATAAACATTGAATGAGATCATTAAAGATATTAATATTTGAAATTCTTTATCTTTCTTCTAATACTTTTATTGAACAATTAACATATCTATATATGAAATTTACATTTTTATGGAAATTATTCCTAATTATCTAAGTATAATTCCAACTAAGTTTTTCAAATTAATTATGACAACTCATGAGACTAATTTTGACCATCTATAATTTATTATGTAATTACTGAAAATTTACTCACACTTTAAATTTACAGAAAATGCTATGAAAATGAAATCCATCAACCATTACAATTAAACTTTATTTTCAACATTTTCAGACAAATTTTAACTTTCGATATGATATTATGGAGATATTTTGGTCTTAAAATGAACTGCATTTGACGTGTCTTCCATTCGCTGTTCAATAATTTTCAATTTAATCCAATCTTTTTATTTGATGGCATGTCGTCCATTCATTGTTCAATAATTTTCAATTTAGTACAAGCTTTTTATTTGATGCCATGTGATAGGTTGTGAGCCCTTCAATCGTTACAACATAATTAAATAGATAAAAGAAGAAGAATGGACTAGTGCTCTTATAATTTGCAGTGCAGTTCTATTGCATATGGTCACACACAAATTAAAGTAAATGAGTACAAATGTTAAATTTAATGAAAGGGTAATATTTATGTTTTTGTAGTTACAGAAAATTGTAGGGAAATTATGGTAAAAAGGAAATAACAAAATTGAATGAAAGTGCAGAAGTGTCCTCAGACACACAACTTTATTGATCAAGCAAAAAGATTATAGGGAAAATTACAGGAGTTTACACACGTAAACTCACTCTCACATTCTCTCATTACACATTACATTGAAAATAGGAAACTAACCTATTTATAAGCTCTATGCTCTAACTTAGTCTAGTTATGGATCACTTGGAAAATAAACAAGTGTCCATTTACAATAAATGAGCTTCTAACCAAACTACTAACTTTACTCCTAACTTAGAGCCTAGGAAACGACTCTTTTCTAGAGTCCTAATTTTTAATAACAAATTTCTATTTCTAAGTATCTCACAAATTTATTAAATATTCTAGAATAATAACTATTAATTTAATATCTTAAATTAATAATTATTTTATTCAAATACTATAACCTATGATAAAAATTATTTTTGGATCATCTAACATTCCCCTCTATGATCCAAAGATACATTACAAAAGATACCAAGTTCATCCCTGAACTTAGTAAACTTTATTCTACCAAGAGGTTTTGTGAAAATGTCAAAGGTCTGATCTTCTAAAGGGAAAAAAATTGGCTTGATGACGTCCTTTTCAATGAGAGATCTGATACGATGATAATTGGTGTCCACATGCTTTTTCTTTGAATGGAAAATAGGATTCTTGGCAAGCTTTATTGTTGATTGATTGTCGATGAATAATGAAGTAGCTTCTGCTGGAGGAATCCCCAGGTCCTGTAAAAATCGACGTAACCAAACAATCTCACATGCTGCTTCCCATGCTGAAATGTACTCTTCTTCGGCTGAAGAAGTGGCCACTGTACTTTGCTTCTTGCAACTCCAGGAAACTGTAGCTGACCCCATGTTCATTAAGTAACCTGAGGTTGATGCCCTGTCATCAATACTACCAGCAAAGTCGGCATCTGAAAATCCACCAAGTACAAAATTTTTAGTCTTTTTGTAAAGAAGACCAAAATCTTTTGTTCCTTGGATATATCGAAGAACTCTTTTGGCTGCATTCCAGTGGCTGTCTAATGGTTCCTGCATAAAACGTGAAAGAATAATGACTGCATAAGATAGATCAGGACGAGTGGTTGTTAAATAAATCAAGCTACCAATCAACTGTCTGTAAGTCGTGCTGTCCACTTTTTCCCCCCTTTCAAATTTTGAAAGTTTTAAGTTTTGTTCCATAGGGGTAAGGACAGGCTTACAATCGTACATTCCAAATCGCTGAAGAATTTCTGCTGCATATTTACTCTGGGAAATGAAGATCTAATGTGGACGTTGGAATACTTCAACTCCAAGATAGTAGTGAAGTAGTCCCAAATCTGTCATCTTAAAACCTGCATGTAACTCCTTTTTCACCTGTTCAATGTGATCATCATTGTTGCCTGTAATGATCAAATCATCAACATACATAATGAGAATGACCAGATATTTTCCCTGTTGGCGCACATACAAAGTATCATCAGATTCACTGCGATGAAAACCAACTTTGCGAAGGTATTCATCCATTTTGGCATACCAAGCGCGAGGAGCTTGTTTTAATCCATATAAAGCCTTGATTAATTTGCAGACTTTATGTTCTTGCCCTTTAACTTCAAACCCTAGTGGTTGTGTCATGTATACATCTTCTTGTAAGTCCCCGTTGAGGAAAGCGCTTTTGACATCCATTTGATGAACTTTCCACCCTTTCTGAGCTGCTAAGGCAAGTGTGAGGCGGATGGTGTTCCATTTAGCTGTGGAAGCAAAGGTCTCCTCATAATCGATCCCTTCCTATTGCACAAAACCTTTAGCAACAAGGCGTGCTTTATACTTGTCAATATCACCATTTTTCTTGTACTTAATTCGATAAACCCATTTGCATCCAATAGGTTTAACATGCTGAGGACAATCAACAAGTTGCCAAGTGTTGTTGTCTTGAACTGTCTGATATTCATCAACCATTGCTTTTTTCCATTCTTTATGTTTTACTTCCTCTTGAAAAGAAGAAGGTTCAGTAAAATCATTTGCTATTAAAGCAAAATTTCCTTCATTTCGTTTTGATGCCCTTGTTCCTATTTTGTTTTGTTCATTAGGCCTTACATCTTTCAAGAGTAGAACTGCCCATTTTGGAAGTTGTTGCTCACTTGTTTGAGGTTCTGAGAAGTCTCCATCATTGTAGAGGGGATTAATGTACACTGATGTTCGTTGTTCAGGTGGTGAATCTGGAGAATCACTGTCAGAAGAACTGCTGCTGTTTGGAGACGCTGATGAACTGCTAGAAGACCGAGATGATTTTGTTGAAGTAGATGGACTGGATGACTCATCTTCAGAGGAAGGAAAATCAATTTCATTCCAATTTGGTGAAGTTGGTTGACTTTGCATATTTCCTTTCCTTTTACTACCCTTAGTTTCTAACTTGTGAAGAATACTTTCGATTTCTTCAGCACTCTTACTCTTTGTTTCATCAAAAATGACATCCCTGCTCACAATAAATTTTCCATTGGTCAAAAGACGATACCCTTTCTTTTCATCTGAATAGCCAATCATGGTGCATTTTAAACTTCTTGAATCAAGCTTAGTTCTCTTTTCTTTGGGAACTAAGGCATAACAGATGGATCCAAAAACTTGAAGATGTTTAACTTTAGGTTTGAAACCAAATCAAGCTTCATAAGGGGTGATTCCTTCTAACGAAGCAGTTGGAGATCTGTTTCTTAGATAGACAGCTGTATGGATTGCTTCTGCCCAATATTTTGGAATTAACCCTTTGAAAGTTAACATGGATCTCGCCATGCCTAACAATGTGCGATTCATCCTTTCTAAGACTCCATTTTGCTGTGGAGTGTAAACATTTGTAAGATGCCTTTTGATGCCATTTTCACTGCAATAAGTTTTGAATTCATTTGAATTGAATTCTCCCCCATTATTTGGCCTGAGAGTACCTATCTTTTCTTTGACCTCATTTTCAACAAGTTGTCGAAAAATTTTAAATTTCTCAAATGCTTCTGATATGTTTTTCAAAAAGTAAACCCAGGTCATTCTACTGAAATCATCAATAAATAGCAAGAAATATTTGCAACCACCTAATGAAGGTTGTAGTGGACCACACACATCACTGTGAACTAGTTGCAGCAGCCTGTTTGCGCGCCATGTACTTGTTGGAAAAATTTCTCGACTCTGTTTGCCATAAATGCAAGCTTCACATTTAGCATTTTCTTTGTTGAAAGTTGGAAGTCCTTTAACCATCCCTTGTTTCTGCAATTGAGAAATACTATCAAAATTCAAATGTCCATTTCTTACATGCCATAATCTTATAGGTGAAATTCCTGTAGTAACTGCCCCTTCAAAATCAGAATGCCTTGGAATAACTGTCCCTTTCATCCTTAATAGTTTTCCATCTTCATATCCTGTCATCACTGTTTGGAAGTTCTGTTTGACTGAATTAATCTTAAATAATCCATCTTCCATAATAATTTGATGTCTTGCTTGTCGAATCATGACCAAAGACAACATTTTTTTCTTAAAGGTGGGAACATACCACACATTGGAAATGAATTTTTCTCCAATGTCAGGGAGAAAAACTTTGACTGCACCTTTTCCATAAGGCGTATGTTTTGTATCATCTGCTAGAAAGATGGAGTTAAGATGGCACTCTTGAAAATTCAAAAAGAAATCTCGTCTACAGGTCATGTGCTGAGTTGCTCCTGAATCCAAAATCCAAGCATCTTCATAATCACTTTTAATATAAGAGGAAATTTGGATTGCTGGTGAAGAAGTGAAGACATATTCTGAGTCATTATCATCTTGATCTTGATTATTTGCAAATTGTGCTGAAGGCTGTCGAAACTTAGAAATTTTATTAATAGATGTGCGACAATCTGAAGCATAGTGACCAACTCTGTTACATCACCTGCAAACAATTTGACGCAAATCAGTGCCTCTTCCTTGAGACTATCCTCTGCCTCTGCTTTGTCCTCCGTTTTGAGATTGTCCTCTTCCTGGATTTTGTCATGTGCCTTGCTGAGATCCTCTGTTTTGATTTTTGCCTCTGCCTTGAGAATTGTTTCTGCCTGAATTGGAGCCTCTGTTGGAGTTCTTTCCTCTGTGTTGACTGCAACCACGACCTTACGCTGCTTGATTTTGATTAAAATTACCTTTTCCTTTGTTTTTGGAATTTTCAGCTGGGGAGTTGCTAGTATTGGCTTCTGTGAGAAAAACATCTTCACCAACTTTCTTTTTCTTCCCAAAATTTTTATCATGTTGAGTCAACATTTCGCAGAGCTCATCAAACTTTATATTTTCTAACTTTCCAGTGAGCTGTAAAGTTTCTAAAAAATGTTTGTAGGAAGAAGGAAGCCCATCAATTAAAATTGTGACTATAAAACTATCATCAACTGCTTGAAAACCAGCATTAACAATTTCCTGCTTAATATTCTTAAGTTTGGAGATGTATTCAAGAATATCTCCTTCTTCAGTCAATTTTTGATGCAACAATTTTAATTGTAGATCAACTCTTTTTGATTGAGGCTGAGTATCAAACAACTCTTTAAAAGTTCTCAAAGCAGACCATGCATCTTTAGCATTTTCGATATGGACATACATTTCATCATTGACAGAGGATTTAATGAGAGCTAATGCTTTGGCATTTTTAACTTCCCATTTTGCTAGCGCAACTGCATCTATAGGTTTATTTGGATTTACATCTCCATCACAAATATCATGCCATAGTTCATTATAAACAAGAGTGCTTTTGATGAGGCGTTGCCATGTTTTGTAAGATTTTGAGCCTTCAAGTTTGTTGGAATCAGAAAAGAAATTAATCAACTTAGACATTGTAGTGTTAAGACTTCACACCACAAATCAAGCTCCAAAAAATCAAGATGCGCGACACAACAACAACACATGACGCAAAAAACAAACTATCAGGGCTTGGCCTTGACCCTCGAATATTCGTCGAAACATGAGAAAATTGACTGAGCTTTGCACTTGGCTCTAGTCAATTTCTCAAATATTTACAAGGCAACTTTCAAAATTTGACTTTTACAATGGTGCTTTTGCACAATCTGGTAAAAAAAAAAATTACCCCCCCTCAAAGTAAAATTATTTTGAGTCACACTTATCTCTCCATAAACAAATTACAAATCTTCTTATTGCTCCAAAAAAATTTACAATACCATTATTACTCCAAAAAAAATATTACAATATTCTTAAAAAAATCTACTTATTTCTCCAAATACAAAGTTCCACCTTATCACTCCAATTATGATTTCATTTACAAATCACAATTAAAAAAAAACTCCAATTACAATGTGAACAATTGACTTCAATGATATATTGCAAAAACTAAATGTGGATCTTCTTACCAAGCTTCCACCAATCGAATGACAACCGCAGCTCATCAGCGAAGGCAAATAACACTTTGTAAAGGCGGGTTCAGAATCGATGCCAATTAAATGCTGGTTCGATGCCAATCGATGCCTCTTAATGCTGAATCTTAATGCTGAATCGATTCTGCTTCCAAAACATGCAAAACGCTGGCTCAATGCTTTCAACAAAAGTGGTTTCAACGTTGGTTTCAACGCTTTCAATTGCAGATTTCAACGCTGGTTTCAAATGCTTGCTGAACGCTGGCATTTACATTCAACGTTGGAAAACTATTTTTAAAAAGGCTGTTTCAACGCTGGCATTTACATTTTCATTCAACGCTGGAACACGATTTTTAAAAAGGCCA
The DNA here is from genome assembly GCA_034641835.2 of Pinus albicaulis. Lineage (NCBI taxonomy): Eukaryota > Viridiplantae > Streptophyta > Pinopsida > Pinales > Pinaceae > Pinus > Pinus albicaulis. Next base: position 1,615,287,926 of record CM076570.1, on the reverse strand, counting down.
TTTCAACGCTGGCATTTACATTTTCATTCAACGCTGGTTCGATGCCACAAAATGCAAAAGTGATGTCACAAAATGCTGGTTCGAATCATTTAAAAGGATGGTTCAGAAAAATGCTGGTTCTATTTAGAAAACGCTGGCTCTAGTTCAGAAAACACTGGATTACAATATGCAGGATTGCTACTTTCAAATTAACGCAGAATCGATGTTTCATAATCGATTGAAAGCGCAAATTATGGAGAGACAATCTTGTATGCTCCTCGGTTTGATATGCAGACCGCTGCACTGTGGCTATCACCGTTTGTTGTAGGAGGGGCGGACATGGAGATTTGACAACGCTTGTTTTTGTTTGTTTGTTATTACAACAAAACTCTTAAATATGAAAATTCATATGGCACACTGTTTGGAGATTTGACAGCGCTTGTTTTCCCACAGTTTTTTTTATTACAACAACACTTTGAAACAAAAAATTCACACAAATTTGCATTTTCTGATTTAAAAAAAATGATTTTAGAATTTGCAAATCTAAAATAAAAAAAAAATTGCAAATTTCATACCAATATTTTGCTGATCACTTCAACGGAGTTGAGTTTTCCACGACCTCGTAGAGCTGGAATCTCTTCCTCACAGCATTACCGTGGCTTTAATACCACATGAAAGTGCAGAAGTGTCCTCAGACACACAACTTTATTGATCAAGCAAAAAGATTACATAGCAAATTACAAGAGTTTACACACGTAAACTCACACTCTCACATTCTCTCATTACACATTACAATGAAAATAGGAAACTGACCTATTTATAAGCTCTATGCTCTAACTTAATCTAGTTATGGATCACTTGGAAAATAAACAAGTGTCCATTTACAATAAATGAGCTTCTAACCAAACTACTAACTTTACTCCTATCTTAGAGCCTAAGAAATGACTCTTTTCTAGAGTCCTAATTTTTAATAACAAATTTCTATTTCTAAGTATCTCACAAATTTATTAAATATTCTAGAATAATAATTATTAATTTAATATCTTAAATTAATAATTATTTTATTCAAATACTATAACCTATGATAAAAATTATTTTTGGATCATCTAACATTGAAAACAAATAATGAAAGGGTAATATTTTCATTTTGTAGCTATAAAAAATTGTAGGGAAATTTGGTAAAAAAGAAAATAACAAAAATCAAAAGCAATGAAACGGTAATATTTTTGTTTTTGTAGCTACAAAAAATTGTAGGGAAATTATGGTAAAAAGAAAATAACAAGTAATGAAAGGGTAATATTTTTGTTTTGTAGCTACAAAAAATTGTAGGGACATTATGGTAAAACGGAAATAACAAAAATCAAAACAAGTGAAAAAATTGAAGAAGGATGTGAACGCGTGGATGTTGCAAATGCAAGCAATCCTAATGGGCTTTCTCATAAGAAGAATATTTTTTTTGGGTTGATATCTACGTGTAGCTCGGAAACTAAGTAGTGTAGTATCATGATTTTGGCATCCTGCTAGGAAAGATAGAACTTGTACAAAAGGTTTATCCCCAAAGATATCTTTTCATGTTTGACTCCGA